>CM056050.1:53435910-53981241 GCA_029574335.1 Rana kukunoris
TTTTTCCATTATTTTAGAGAGTACGTTGAGGCTTGTTATGGGACGGCGGGTGGAGTGGGTCCTTGGGGTCCAGGGAGAGGGTTCTTCATGATGGGTAGGATTATACCCTCTTTCAACTGTGAGGGCACTATGCCCTCCAAGAAAGACTGGTTGATAAACTGCGTGATGGGAGGAGCCAAGATGTCGGCGCATTCCTTCAGCAGTTTTGTGGGGATAATGTCATTTGGCGCTGTGCCATTACGCAGAGCACAAATTACATTCTTAGTGATCTCGATGGAGATGGGTTCAAGGGTAAACTTACCTGATATAGGAGAATTACTATGGGTGCTGTGTGAGAGGCTGCAGGGGGGGCTGAGGGGGGAATTGTTTTGCTGAATGCTTTCACGGATTGCCTCGATTTTAGTAACGAAATAATCCGATAGTTCATTGCAAAATTCTTGAGTGTCCGAACTGGGGGCTTCAATGCAACTTGGTTTCATGGTCTGGGTGACCATCTTGAAGAGTTCGCGGGGGCGGTTTAGGGCGCCGTTGATAGCCTCCGAAAAATACTTTTTCTTGGCTTGGAAAATTCCTTTGTGGTATTTTCTTGTCGTCGCCTTGTAGATGGATAGGTTTAGCTCTGAAGAACATCTTTTCCAGGCAGATTCTGCCCTTCTGCGTTCTTGCTTCAGTAACGACAGCTGGTTGTTGAACCAGCTGCGGTTGTTTTTCCGAATGCGGGTTCTTCGTTTCGGCGCTACCAAGTCGGCTGACTGTAGCATGGCCGAGTTTATGGCTTCCAATGTTTCAACGGCCGTTTGATGCGGCTGAGTTGTTTCTATTTTTTTTCTTAACGTCGTATTGAAGAGTTCCGAATGGAGCTTCTTCTGACATCTAGTCCAGTGTGTTGTCACTGGATTTGATGTTTTTGTTGCAGGGGGGATGATGGAAATACTGAAAATAATTGCATGGTGGTCTGTCCTATGGCAGTTTTTCATTTTCCCAGATTTTTATTTCCAGAGCTTGTCTGAAAATAAGATCAAGTGTGTGACCTGAAGCATGTGTGGGCCCACATACTAGTTGCTGCAATCCTAATCCTTCCAGGTGGTCAATACAGGCGTCGGCAATGGGGTCCTGTAAGGAGTTGGCCCAGAGATTGAAATCCCCGAGCAGCAAAAGATGTTTGCTGTTGAGGGTATAAGTGGAGAAGAAATCCGTCCATGATGATAGCAGCTGCGATTTTGGGCCGGGCGGCCTATAGCAGAGCAGAATGTGGACGGTCTCCTTTGAACTTGCTTGCAGTTGCAGAGTAAGGGTTTCCATGAATGGAAGAGGGTTTTGGCGGACTGGTTTGGTGATCGTAAGATGAGTCTTGTGGATCACCGCCAGGCCGCCTCCTCTTTGCCCTATTCTGTTTTCCGTTATGATACGGTAATTTTCTGGCACCAGTTCTCCTAGAATGGTGTTACAGTCGGCTGTGAGCCAGCTCTCTGTAATAAAGAGACAGTCTAGATCCTTTTGTTGAATGAAGTCGCGAATTTCTAGTCGATGTTTTACTGCCGATCTTGTGTTAATCAGAGCACATGATATGTGCCTGCGCTGGGGTAAATGGCTGAAATGTCTGACCGTTGATCTGAGATCGATTCTCAATAGTCGCTCAGTTCTTAGGGCCTTTTTGGTGATGGCTGGCAGTATTGCGGCGCATTGCCTCAAACTCCAAATGGTGTCGGCAGAATATTGCCGACCTGCCATGATTGCCAATGCACCGGGGGGGGGGGGGTTCAGGGGCCCAAATGGGGAGAGGAATTGGCTCATTCCTCTCCCTAGCTTGGTCCAGAGGAAGGCAAAAAAACCCTAGCGGCGCTAGGCCAATATGCTCCGATAGGGAAAAAAATTCCTTCCTGACCCCTGCAAGAGGCGATCGGGTGACCCCTGGATCAAGCTTATGTTCGTTGGAGAGACTAGGGGGGGGCTGGGGATGAGAGGTGAGTGTGTTCCTGGTACAGAAGGATGGTTGCCTGAACAGGCAGTGGGATGCAGACCAAGGCTGACAGGTGGGTATTTCTGTAATGCTGGGGGGGCTGAGAGGGTGACAATAAGGCCGGGTACAGGCTGTCATGTGGTGAGGGGGGGGTTTCCTAGAGGCTGGGTGAGGATTGTAGGGCGAGAGGAGCGGCGCGCCTGTTAGGCCGCAAGTGAAGCCGCGGTCTTTCCTAGATCGCGGCCCCGCGATTCGATGCCGTCTGGCGCGGGTCTCCAGAAAAATCCTGAAATGACGGAAAATATCTTGGGGGGGTGACAAAAAAGGGCCCTAATGATGATGGGGGTATGAAAAAGCCGGGGACCGCGGAATATAGCCGGAGAAGGAGCAGGAGAGATCCGAGTTGCTGAGGCTTATCCTGAAAAGGACGGCCGTCAGCAGCTTACCTGCAGGAGAGCCAGGGAGCCCGGAGGCTGATCTGTGTGAAAGGGAGGTCAGATTGGGGTACAGGTGAGGTCCAAGAGCAGGAGCTGGGGCTGGTTAGCAGGCTGGGAGAGACACTACCTAACTGCCTCCTATGCCTGCCTGGAGCTATGGCACACACGTTCCTACTCCTAGGAACGTGCGCCGCTGGGAGCTCCTGTAGCTAGTCCACCTGCCTCGCTGCCTCACTGACACTCATTGACACTCATTAAAGGGCATTACATTTTTTTATTGTTAACTATTAATGTGTAAAAACAATGACCATAAAATATCATGACTGACACTCCATTCATGAAACGTTACCTATCGCTTTAACTCCTTGGTGCCAGCTGCACGCAAATATGCGGCCTCTCGGCGGGTCTTTGTGGCCAGTGGCCGCATATTTGCATGCATTAGTGCAAATAGCGCTGTGCCGAAAGCAAGCACCATGCTTGCTCCCGCCACAGTTACCAAGGGTAACGGACAACACTCAACTGCTGCTTGCGATAGGGAGCTTTATGATCATGTGACAGCCAATCACGGCTGTCACATGACCTTAAGCCCCTCCCCATAGGTGTGCACAGTTTTTTTCATTAGGGTGTGCACCCCAAAGCTCAAAAACAGAGGCAGAGGCTAGGGGTATGCACATGCCACTGCTGTGATGCTATGCCATAGCAGAACTTTTAGAGAGCAAAGCAAACGTTTTATTTATTTTTTTGTTTATATTTACATTTATAAATGCCTTGTTGTTGTCTCACATGTAGACTGAGCCTCACCTGCACATATGAATGAACAGGAAGCACTTACAGTTTACTATGCTTCTGTGATGAATGGACACAGGAGCGATGGGTACTGCTCACTCACTGTGTTCATTTAGAACAGGAAGGGGCCAGTAAATTATTTATTTACCAACCCCTTCCTCCCTGATTCCCTTGCAGTGCAGCTGAAGGGAGAAAGATGAGGAGAAGCCAGAAAGTAAATAGGAAGCACTTACAGAACATCAGTGATAGGCGGAACTGTGTCTGCTGGGAAACTCCTATCACGGAAGGGACCAAGAGGAGACCGTGACTTATAAACAATGGACTCCCGCAGCCTGTCAAGAATTTCAGGTACACTGACTCGAGTATAAGCCGAGGGGGCTGAAAAACTCGGCTTATACTCAAGTATATACGGTATTCTGAATCTGAGAGATGCCGCAAAATGCGTTGAACAACCCACATTTGAGGACATTATGACCTCTTGAAATGCAAGATAAACATGTTATTTCAATTGTCATAATGAACATGTTTTTAAACTTTCTGTAATAAATATTTTCAACTTTTTTATGATACATTTCAGTGCAGTTGACTATCGGACCATAAAGTCCCATTTAAAGGTGTGTCCTGTGGTGTTATAACACGTGGTGTTATACACACGATCGGACCTTTGTCCGACCAAATTCACATCGGAATTCCGACAGTATTCCATTGGAGTAAAAGAGAACATGTTCTCTATCTAAACTCTGATGGAATTCATTGGAATTTCCAATGGAATTACTCCGACGGGGCATACACACGGTCTTAATTTCTGATGGAAAAAGTCTCTCTGACTTTTTCCATCAGAAATTCCGATCGTGTGTCTGCGGCTTTAAAAACACTAACAGGATTACAGAGTAAACATGCTCATCAATGTATGAAGTCCTCCTGAAATGGTCTTCCATGTCACTGTGCCAACCAGCAGCTGCAGGAACTGAGGGTCTGGAGGAGCTAGATGACCACCGTACTTCCTGAAACCACAGGATGTGGGCGGACGTGATGTCAGCAAGGGGGAGGTGACTACTTTTGGCGCATGCTCACAGGCTCCTTTTTTAAATCTTCAGTTTTGGCAGCGGCCAACTTGCTCTTTCAGACCCTCCGTTAATGCAGCTGCTGGTCGGCACAGTGACAGGGAAGACCATCTCAGGAGAACTTCATACATTGATGAGCCTGTGTTTTTAACGGTTGCCTCTTAATAAAATTGCTGACATACTTCACTTAGAAGCGCCTTTCTCTGCATATTATTATATTTAAGGGATGATGCATCTCATAGCAAACATTAAAATATTAATAGAACAAAAGAGGACAGTGGGATTATAATGGTGCTGAATAAAGAAGATTGTAAATATAATACTTTAAATTTTAATAATTTATTAAAAGAGAGATCATGAGAGATTTTTACATCACATGACATACAACAAATTTTATTTTTAAAAAAAACACATGAATTACACATGTATTACAGCAAACATGATTTTTTTTTAGGGTCGCTGGCGATCCCAATGGAGTGGTGTTACCCAATATATTTCGCCCATATAAAGGCTTCCTCAGGGGTTATCTGAGACCAGAAATTAATAGCCAGCTCAATATTAATATTGCAATAATTAAAAAAGAATATGGATACAGCCACTGAATCTAAAGGCTAGTAAGTTGCACTTTATTACATATTTTTCTTCGGGATTTAAAACCCTTTAAGGGACGCTTTTTATCTGGCATTGATTCCGAGGAATTATTACTAAATAAATAGCAATTCAATTTGAGACACCGGCATTACCCTGCACAGAGTTGGATTAGCAAAGTGTACTCATTTTGTGATATATTTTTCTAAATCCGTAACTTGCCTGAGAAACTTTTCAGCAAGATGTTGTGTGTTTGACCTCCCGTGGAGCTGTATCCATTGAAAGATCCTCCAAATACTGTAAGACTGGCAGAGCTTGATGTGTCTGCTCTAGGTTGCCTTCCCTGCTGCGTATATCCTCTACGTAGCCCGCTATGATGACTCGGAGGCTAGAAAAGGAGGAGGATGGAAATAGGATTACATACAAACAGCAAGAGAAATAGAAGCTAACATATAAATAGCCACAGGGAGCTGGAGCACATTCAGGAATATTGTATTATAAATTATTCCGTGTTAATGCATTTTTAAAATTAGGAGGATCACCAAGTGAACTTGAACAAGGCTGTAAGACTAGAAATCTTTGTGACAACATTTTCTGGAGTGAATCATACATTTCTAAAATTGATGAAGCGAATAATGCAGTGGATTTATTTTCAGGTAGCAATCATGAAATGAACAATATGCAATGTCCTGGCAGGGACCAGTGGAGTACTCATCATGATGTCCCTGGTTCTACAAGCAACTTATTAACAATAACAACACGCTTAAAATATTCAGTAAATCAGCAAGTTCTGAAGTATAATGATTCAGATTGTTCTGTTCCTCCAAAGTCTTTTAACATAATAAACCTGTCACTATTGTGTTTAGTTCAAGCAGAGTGTACGATGAAAAAATTCCTTAGTGAAGGTTATGGTTGGTGAAAACTGTATGTTAAAAGGTTAGTCCAGAAAAATAGGCAAATGAAAACTTTCAGCTTTAAAGGGTTAGTAAAGGAATTTTTTTTGTTTTCCTTTAAAATAACAAATGTCATACTTACCTCCACTGTGCAGTTAGTTTTGCACAGAGTGGCCCGATCCACGTCTTCTGGGGTCCCTCGGCAGCTGTCTCTGGTCCTCCCTGCAAGTACTGACCACAGTAATGCGAGAACGCTTGCATGGTGGTGAGTAATTGTGGGCAGGGTCCCGTGTTACAGTGAGCAGCCATAGCCGCTCACTTTATCACTCGGCCCTGCCCCTCGGCACGCCGCGTAACTGGATGTGATTGAAAGCAACGCAACGCTGCTCTCAATTCATCCACTCTAGCCAATCAGCGGCCAGGCTGAGCGGCAAAGAGGATCTCGGGACCGCGCACAGGACTTTCGAGGGGTCAGGTAAGTAAAATGGGGGCTCGTGGGGGCAGCGTCATCAGATGTTTTTTCACCTTAATGAATAGATTGGATTAAGGTGAAAAAAAATATTCTTTACAACTCCTTTAATCGTAACAGTCAGGCTTGGTCCCACTATTCCCACCTTCTGAGGCAACCTATTGGTTTCATTAAGGTAATGAGCAGTTTCATTTGCCAATAGGAACGTTTAGATTATGGAAACAGGTGGGGCTAAGCATAACTTTTGTAAGTCTGACTTACAATTCTATATGTATGTACTCCTGATTTTACTAATCATTTTAACTTGTGAAATTAGCTCAACCTGATCTCTTATGCCTCGTACGCACAGCCAGACTTCCGAGGAAAAAAAGTCAGACAGGCTTTTTTTCACGGAAAGTCCGGCCGTGTGTAGCCTCCATCTGACTTTTTTCTCGGAAGTCCGATGGACCTTAGCTAGAGAACCTGTTCTCTATCTTTCCATCAGACTTCGAACTGACTCACGGCGGACTTTTGCATGGTCAAAAGTCCGACCTTGTGTACAAGGCATTATTATGATTTTTTTGTTATCAAATGCTCAGTTTAAAATATTTAGGTTTGAGATACATTTTTTTTAGTTGTAATTGGATGATGTAGGGTTCTACAAGATCAGATCTCTATTCATTTGTGATGTAGTCACCTACTTTGCATGCTGATATTATTAACTACAATTTCAGGCACCACCTAACGAATCTTAATAATGTAAAAAAAACAAAACAAAAGCAAAGCCGCGCCAATAGGAGGTATATACCAAACACTGTATAAATATTTAGGCAAAAAAATGTGAACCATGCAACATATATCAACAGGTTTAGATAGTACCAACAGTCTATATTGCACATCAATTAAGATATGCTGTGTAACATAAAGGAAAGTCCATTTATTAACACCGCTGTGAATGTGAACCCAATGATGTCTCCTTCATATGTTTGCACATACATAAATGTCCATCTCTCACACCACAAGGAAAAAATTGTGTGACTGAAAGTGATCCCTTCACCAACTATTTAATCGCTGCTTACCAGAGGCAAGCTGAGTTAAAGCAGATGGCTACAGCCCAGCCACGGCCCTGGCTACCAGAGGCTCCAGTAGATTCTCACGAGTCTCACGATTCTCAGGAGTCAGTCTACCAGTCGAATGGTATAGCGTCACTACGTAGGGGGAAGGTATCGCTCCGTTTGCCGGCCGGCTTATATATGCAGATATACATGTTTTTATATGTGAGTACTTACTTGCTTTTATGAATAAATTTAAAACGTTATCACACTATGGTATACTTTTCCATTACTTTCACGCCCGGACTGTGAGCTGCGCTATACCATTCGACTGCTAGACTGACTCCTGAGAATCGTGAGACTCGTGAGAATCTACTGGAGCCTCTGGTAGCCAGGGCCGTGGCTGGGCTGTAGCCATCTTCTTTAACTCAGCTTGCCTCTGGTAAGCAGCCATTACATAGTTGGTGAAGGGATCACTTTCAGTCACACAATTTTTTCCTTGTGGTGTGAGAGATGGACATTAATGTATGTGCAAACATATGAAGGAGACATCATTGGGTTCACATTCACAGCGGTGTTAATAAATGGACTTTCCTTTATGTTACACAGCATATCTTAATTGATGTGCAATATAGACTGTTGGTACTATCTAAACCTGTTGATATATGTTGCATGGTTCACATTTTTTTGCCTAAATATTTATACAGTGTTTGGTATATACCTCCTATTGGCGTGGCTTTGCTTTTGTTTTTTTTATGTGTCTTAGTGTTATCACACGACAGCCGCAGCCTTAAAAACATCAATGTTCTTTATATGTATATTTTTTTGAATTAGCGCAGTTTTTTGTTTATTATTGAATCTTAATAATGCCTGCTCCTCTCTTCTTACACTTATTCTGATGAACCTCTGTTCCGGTCACATGATCCAGGTCCCCTGTGTCAGCCTAGCACCGCTGCAGAGGAGAGGGGGGAGTGCCGACAATAGTTGGGCCATTGAAGCTTATGGGTGACATCATACTCCCAAGCATTACCAACTGTTGTCAGAGAGCTCTCTCCTCTTCTCTACTAATGGCCCTGGATGACAGAGGGGAGATTATGTGACCAGGTCGAAGCAGTCTGAAAATTAGTAAGTATACAGCTATTTCTTACACAAGTTAGTCATAGTAGGTGTTAGGCGGGCAAAGGAAGTGTTTTTAAGATTAATTAGGTGGTGCCTGGAATTCCAGTTTATTCAAACAAAACACCCCCGGTATGCCTTTAAGATGTGCATCTAAGTGATAGCTGAGCATGCTTTCAAACACTTCATCAGATTTATCTCAGCCATTTAAATTGGGTGCTTTAATGCAGCCACACGTAATGCAGCAGTGTGCACCCAGCCAAAGACTCACGTGATGCTATAAGAAGCATAAAAAGTATTGTTCTTCAAAAGTACATTTTTCCTTTAAGCAGGTATATTTTAGTTAGGGAATGCAGGAACGTATAGAAAAACACATAGGTCAATGGCAACAAGCAGCTTGGATTAAAAGTTATCGGCCCCTCGTGATCTGCTTGGGTCTTACACAACAGGGAAGATCCCATTGGGGGATCAAGCTCTACCACCAACAGCCAGCCAAGGTAAACTTGATTTTGAGGTTTGTAAGGTTGCATACAGATCCAAGTTGCATTCTTACCCTTCGCCAATCGTGAGGCAAATTTACCTTAATCAGACAGCTCCAACCTACATGAAGCTTCTGAACTTCCCTAATTTTTCCCCCCATACCGGCATAATTGATGCTCATGGATTCTTAGGAAGCTGTTTCCCGAGTGTCTCAAGTACTGCAAGTACTTTTTTATCTGCATAAAATCCAGTTTTAAAATGTTAAAACACTCCTTTTAGCTTGGGATGGGGGGGGGGGGGGGTACAGGGTGATCTACTTTGTTTATTTCTCCTCCTGTAGGAAATATGGCTAGGCCTTTAGAGTCCTCACATTCAATGCAGAACATGTGGTCCTGTATTGTGCTTACAGATATTGATGGTCCAGCCATATCATATATACATGTATGTGATGATGTCAGAGAGCTGGGGGAGAGGGGCTTACAAAGAGGAGGAAGCCTGTGGAACCAAGGAATAAGGTAATTATTTAATTGTGTTCCTACCACCACCTTGACTAAGCAAGCATTTAATCTTTACGGTAACAAAGGAAGTCTCGCTGTAAGGAACAGTTTTTCTTTAGCTCAGAGTTCATCTTTAAACATGTATTATAGAAAATAAATAATGCATAAAAAAATAAAACATTAGAAAATGAGTGGACAGCTTGAACTTTAAAGTAAATGTTACCCCTGATATGTATCTGTTTGTGGTACTATGCTAAGGCGACCAGATTTTTTAAATGAAATCCGGGGACATATTTTTTCTATAGTAGTAATGGCAACAATTAGCGACTCTTTGCCCGTTGCCGCTCGCCTCACAGCCTCTCAAGTCTTACTCTCCGGGCCCCGGCTACTACCGGATAGGGAGCGGAGGAAGCTAACTCCGCCAAGGAAGGCAAGGAGATAGGCAGGTGGCTGGCCAGGATTTGAGTCAAGGCAGAAGAACATGCGAGCGGAGCTGAATGGGCATGTGCCCGAAACTGAAGAAATATTCCCTCCGCTCCGACCAGCACATGATCATCAGAAAGGGGCACAGATATGAGAAAAATACAACCTCCCTATGCTAGTAGGCACGGCGGAGCGGGGGGTGTAATTCTATTTTTTTTATAATAATTCTGCACTGATTGTCTTTGAAATTGCCCCTGCCCCCTAGTATCACCCTATACTAAGCACTTGTATTAAAAAGTATCCTGCTCTCTTTGCTTTTCCTCTTTTGTCCTAAATATCTGGTGATTGTGCCAGTCCCCCTTGCTTTCCTATTTCAAACTGACCACACCAGGACATGGAAGCACATTTATCCCAGCGTAGTCAGTTTTCTTCCTTGGGAACACAGCCTGCCTTTACTCCAATGGTCAGACTTCTGCTCTGCTGAAACACCCCCATGCACAGCTAATCACTGGGAAGTTCAGTGTACTGCTCTCCGTCTGCCTCCTGCTGACACACCCAGCTGTCCCAGTCTTCACTGGGAATATCAGTGTATTGCTGTCTCTCCGCCTCCTCCTTACACACCTACCTGCAGTCTTAGGTAATTAAAGTATATATATATATATATATATATATATATATATATATATACACAAATATTTTGCATTGCTATCTTATAGTGATAAACTTAAAGTCCTTAGTGAATATTTGCATTGATGATTTGTCTAAGCACACCTTATTACTATAGCAGCGGTTTCTCAAACTTAGATAGATCATGGTCCCAGTTTTATATATCCATCATCACCCTGAGGACACAAGCCACATCTCAAGCTGACCCAATTCTAGCTCAAAAGAAATGATCTGTTTGTTTTCAGACCAATCCTGCATGGTTAGAATATCCGTCTGAACATCAGTCTTGCAGTCCAAAAAAGATTATGTGCCTTTGTGCATCCGCAGATAAGAAGAGAAATCTATAGATCAGGCTGGTAATGTTTTGTCCATTGACAGTTATTAAAGCTGCTGGAGGAAAGGACAGAGACGCTTTCTCTTCTTTGCGAACATTAGTGTGTAACATCTTAAGGTTTTCTGGCTAGCTTACCTATCATAGAGAGGGAGCAGTTGAGACAGACATTATTGCCAACAGTTGCTGGTTTTTCAATATTTGTCCTCGGAAAATGGTATAGCTGGAAATGTCACTGGTTTTCCAGCCAGCTGTATCATAAAATCCCATTTATTTTCTCAATGTCAAGTTCAATATTGGTCTCCTTAATTTGGGAGCATTTAAAACTATTTTTGTTGAAGCAGCATTTAAAAGCATAAGATATGAAAATACGATTTAACCCAGTTATGACTTTATCATTCATATTATCAAATATGTATTTTTTTCATAGTACAAATATATAAAGTTCAATAGCTTTAAACAGTTATATATATATATATATATATATATATATATATATATATATATATATATATATATATATGCATTAAATTCAACAAAGGAGGTTAGGTTCTGAGTTGGGGGGGGGGTGGAACAGGTGAGTTATATTTACCTATACAACAATGTGATACATACAGAAGTGATAACTTATACCATAATACCTTCAGGAGTGGAAGCATGGTTTGGATATGAATGACTGGTGATCTCATATAGTGACCTAGTCATAACAGTTATAACTACGGGAGTTATTAGCTTTAGATATAAGAGAGTCATGGACATCAAAGAGCTGCAGGAGTCAGTGGATGTCTTATGGTGGCTGAAAAGTAGAGGGGTCAGATAAATTGGATACTTTGAGGTTGCCCAGTGAATTGGTGAGATCTCTCTTCAAATACCAGTCGGTATAATGGAATGGTTGCATGACTTCAAAATATGTATTTTAACATATAACCACCATAAGTCCATAAGTACGCTGGCTTCCTGTAATCTCCTGCAGAGTATGCTAAAGAATTGAAAAGATGGGGGCGCCACACTAGTTTATACAGTCCATAAAGGACTATATTCTGCAATTCTTGCTCAACACTGCAACTTCACCAGGGCCAAAATTACAATGACAATAAGGAGAAGTGTATATATACTGTATATAAAAAAAATACTTTTGACATGTTACAAATACGATCTATCTATCTATCTATCTATCTATCTATCTATCTATCTATCTATCTATCTATCTATCTATCTATCTATCTATCTATCTATCTATCAAACTTCATGAAAATACAAGTATGATAACCCCAGTGTACTCTTATTGAAGCTCGGGGCATATAAAATATAGTTCATATACAATCCGGTATTTATGAACAGATCGCAATAGAATCAACTTTCAAGTGGCTGGTACAATTAAGGCCTCGTACACACGATCGGACATATCCGATGAAAACGGTCCGCGGACCATTTCCATCGGATATGTCCGATCGGGAGTTTGATCCGATGGCGTGTACACACCATCGGATCAAATTCCCCGCCACCGGACGGCGCGGTGACGCGGCGGTGACGTTGACGCCGCCACGTCACCGCCACGTCACCGCACCAGGAAGTTAAACACTTCCGCGCATGCGCCGAATCCATTCGGCGGCGGCGGTGGGGGACGACGTGTCTGCTGGTAAGTGTACTAACCAGCAGACATGTCGGGCGGACAGATTCCACCGGATAGATTTCAAAGCATGCTTTGAAATCTGTCGGGTGGAGAAATCTGTCCGCTAGCCCATACACACGAGCGGACCGTTTTCAGCGGACATATCCCCTCGTGTGTACGAGGCCTAAGAGATATGGATTATATACAACCAAATGGGATAAGCCTGTTCTGAGGCTTACTCAAGGAAGGCACACTAATGCCGCGTACACACGATCATTTTTTGTGATGAAAAAAAACGATGTTTTCTGTGAAGTAAAAAACAACGTTTTTGAAACGTCACTTTTCAAAGACAATGTTGCATACACACCATAGTTTTTTTCACAAAAAGCGAGGTTACGTTCACCACTCTGTTCACCATTGAAGCTCGCTTCATAACTTGCTTCTGGGCATGCGCGGGTTGAAAACGTCGCTTTAAACGACGTTTTTGCTACACACGGTGACTTTTTGTGAAACAAAAAACAACGTTTTGAAAAACGACACAAAAAATTCAAGCATGTTGGAATTTTTTTTGGGTCGTTTTTTTTAAGACAAAAAACGACGTTTTGCCCACACACGATCAATTTAAATGACGTTTTAAAAAACTACGTTTTTTTTTCTTTGCAAAAAGCGACCGTGTGTACGCGGCATAAGTGCCCAGAGGCGATTCAGTTCGCATGTGTTGCGCTACATAAGTTTCTCACTCACTCATAATAAAAATCAATTATGACTGGAATAGGATGACACTGGGAGAAGGTGGGGCGGCACTCAGAGCCAGTTTAGACTCTTCTGCATTTCACAGTGATGTCACACTCTTTGAGGGTGTCGCTCCTCAGTGTCCAATCAGCAGGCTGATTAAGGTTGGAGACCAATCTGTAGTACTTAACTGTAATGGAAAAAGTAAGGCAGTTGATCTAGCTATACTGTGACTAGAGCGAACATTTTCCTTGTACAATACCAGATCGTACGATTTTCGTTCAATCAGTACAGTTGTAATCCGAAAATACAATACAAATAGACTACAACACATTACATAATTTTTTTTTTTGTGTCGTAAGAGAATTTTCGTGACTTTAGTAACCTATTCAATTTCTACTTGTGACTAGTAAGCGAAAAAAGTCGGTACGATCTGTCGTTCGATTTTCGGATCTTGTGTACGGGACTTTACTCTCTATGGGGAAACAGTGATGTTTTTGCAGAGGTCTAAAATGCCAAGGTTTAACATCCCCTCTACAGACCTACAATTCTGTAATCATCAAAGCTCATGCTTCCTGCTGATAGGAGAGCTCTAGCTCCAACTCAGCAAAGGCAATATTTGACCTTTGCAATATATTACTGCTTCCCCAAGGGTCCCGCTCTGCAGCTGCTGGCAGAGGACAGGCTTTTCAACTTAGGCTGTAGCTGCTTTTAAAAGAAAAACATCTATAAAACTTTATACACACACCTTTTACATTGGTGCCCCTGAAATGTATTAACTAATTTACACTGTTGGTTTAATTAGGCTTTAAATAAAGACCTGAGGGAAATTAGATGAGAAAGATCACTTGTCAGTCAGATGGTATATACACCACAGTGCATTGTCTGTAGCTGGCCTTCAGTCTTGCTGGTATTGTAGTATTATGTCACAATTTCATTATGAACACAGTCATTCAACACAGGGACGCCTCAATTCAAATATAGTTACCCAGTCGTCTTGCTACAACGCATACACACATTTTATGCCACTTTTTTTTAATCTTCAAGGGCTTAAAATATGGGAAATGTTTTATGCCTAAAGATTATTGTTGTTACTTTGTCATTTAATTAAGTTAAACACAAAGTGTGACTATTCTTCCATCCAGTAATATTTGTTCTGACAAGTATTAAAGAGAAAGGTCATCAGACCATGTAGATAATGAAGGCGAGGAAAGTATAAAGTTAATTGCCTTGCTCAGTTTGCAGAAAAGGGCATATTAACACGATTGTGCTCAAAAGCCATTGAACAAAATACTCCAGTTTTGCTATTTTCTACCTGGAATCCTTAGCTTTGAGGGGAAGATCTAAAATAAGGGGAATCTCTGCTGATTTTATTATCCAATTATGTACAAGCAAAAATGCTGTGTTTTATTTTCCTTGCATGCCTCAGATTTACAGTGACTGCAATTCCAAGTGCCTTTAGTAAATAAACCCCAGTGTCTTTTCATGGTCTGCCCACTGTAGAGAGCAATCGAGAGATATGCTTGGGTTGCTGGTGAACCCTCATATAGTACCACCCTATCAAAAAGTCTATGCAGAAAGTGTGTGCCAAGAACAAGGCATTTATGAAAAAGTTTTAAAAACTGACCTTTTTTTCAGAGCAGTGATTTTAATAATGCTTAAAGTGAAACAATAAAAGTGAAATATTCCTTTAAATTTAATACCTGGCGGTTGTCTTTACTTTGCCTGTAAATTAGTGCATGTTTCACATGCTTAGAAAAGTCCCTGCAGCAAAATTAAATTTAAGGAAAAAAAGTCATTTAAAATTGATCGCAGCTACAATGAATTGTTGGGTCCCGGCAATACAGATAAAAGTCATTAAAAAAAAACAGCATGGGTCCCCTGCTTAGTCCATTACTAGGCTCTTTGGGTCTGGTATGAATATTAAGGGGAATTCCGAATCAAAAGAAAAAAAAACATAGGAGTTCCCCTCCAAATTCCATATCAGGCACTTTAGGTCTGGTATAGATATTAAGGGGAACCCTGCGTCATTTAAAAAAAGAAAATGGCGTGGGATTCCCCCCAAAAATCCATTCCAGACCCTTATCCGAGCACGCAACCTGGCAGGCCATAGGAAAAGAGGGGGGATGAGAGGGAGCGCCCCCCCCCCCTTCTGAATCGTACCAGGCCACATGCCCTCAACATGGGGAGGATGTCCCCATGTTGATAGGGACAAGGGCCACAACTCTTGCCCGGTGGTTGTGGGGGTCTGCGAGGGGGGGCTTATCGGAATCTGGAAGCCCACTTTAACAAAGGGGACCCCCAGATCACGCCCCCCCCTATGTGAATTGGTAACAGGGTACATTGTACCCCTATCATTTCACAAAGAAAAAGTGTGAAATTGTTAAAAAATTACAGAAGACGGCTTGGGACAAGTCCTTTATTAAATCTAAAAATTTTTTTTTTAAAACATTCCAGTTATGCAATCCAGTCTGTCCAGCGTTGTAATCCATTCTTAATGTCCCTCGGTGATCCATTCTCCAGCCATGCTCTCCACTCCAGTGAGGAACGAAACACGATCTTGCCTACACAGAGGCATCCGCCTAATGACGTGCAAGCTGTATGACAGTTCTTTTATAACCGAGGGCGGGGCCACCCGTGATGTGGACAGGTGACTCCGCCCCTCTAACGCATCATGGGGGCAGTATTTTAGTATGAATTCAAGAACACAGAGGCATGACCTCAATCTAGCAAGAAGAAAGTTCAAAACTAATAATAGTATTATTTTGCTAAAAGGGTATTTGAATCTTGGAATAGACTTCCAACAGAGGTAGTGAGTCAGTCAACAGTAAGTAAAATAAATAAATAAAAAAATGGGACAGACTCGATGCACCACTTGGTATTATTACTGCCATCACTCTTCTATATACCATTGATTATTTGTTATATTTCATTGATTATTTGTTATTTGACTTTTTGCTCTGTTGTCAGTTTTTCGTCTCATAAATCTTATGACACATTCTGATCTCGGTCAACTCAGCTTGGGATTCACATTAAATCACCTAAGTAGCTAATGGTTTGGTTTATTAATGATCTATTTTTTGTTGATTAATACAGGTTTTGATTTTAATAGGTTTTATGGGGGATTGGCACATGTGGTCTTTTTAGTATGTGGTTTGTATTCCAGTGTAAAGGACATGTATTTTTGAAATTCCAGTAGTATAGAATACTGTTTTTGAAGAAATATTTTCTTCTTTTGTGTGTATGATGACTGTTTTCACTTATTCTTGCACACTAATGCCGCGTACATACGATTAGTCAAACCGTTGAGAGCGGTCTGATGGACCGTTTTCATCAGACCAAACCAATCGTGTGTGGGCGCCATCGGTTATTTATCCATCGGTTAAAAAAAGCAGACTTGTATTAAATTTAACCGATGGATACCTAACTGATAGCAAGGCACGACCATCGTTTAAAATCCACACAAGCTCATAATCAAGTCGACGCATGCTTGGAAGCATTGAACTTCATTTTTTTCTGAATGTCGTTGTGTTTTACGTTACCGTGTTCTGACACGATTGTTTTTTTAACCGATGGTGTGTAGGCACGACTGACCACCAGTCAGCTTCATCGGTTAACTGATGGAAAAATCCATCAGACCGTTCTCATCGGTTTGACCGATCATGTGTACAGGGCTTTAGTGATACAGGTTGTTAATATGTATTGTTCCTAGGGGTAGAAACGAAGCAGAGGTTCTATGCCTCCAATTGTGGCTGAAGCCAGGCATTTAAGTAAATCTGTCACTACTTACAACAGAAGTTCATATTAGTCACCTGGAGGCGCATATACTTGCCTTGGTTTCGTTTGTAAATGCCGCCCAAGAGCCAAACCCCAAAATCCAGGATACTCAATGAGCAAACTGAAACTTCCAAAGTTGAAGCGTTGGATCTTTGACGAATCTCTTGCAATGTCTGGTTCTCTGGGGAAAGCACATTCTTTGAGAAATAAAGGATATAGTGGACTAAAGCTTCATAGTTAGAGATACAATCATATATTAGCATAATGAATGCCTAGGAGCCAAGGGAAGGTACGTATTATACATACTGCCTGTCCCTGTGGAATATAGACTTTGTAATACCAGCACTCTAAACATAATAAAGGCAATACAGCAGCAACAACTGTTTGCTGTAAAGGTCTCCCCCTCCAGCTAATTACCAGTCTAAAACACATCAAGCCAGAATCAAATGTATACAAGTCTGGGTAAGCAGGGTGAGTTAGGTCTTTCAAACGTCAACCCATTCCAACCAAGTTTTTTTTATTACCAGTACATTGTGAATTGAGAAAGAGAGGTATTCAGGGTTTGTAATAACAATAAAATGGAGTTGGAAATTGTATAAATTAAAATGCAACTCTTATACTAACTGTCCTGTAGAAGGAAAATACGTATACTATTCTCAAAGCACTCTGGTTCGGTCATGTAATTGACTCCTAGCAGCCAGCTTCAGGGGAGAGGAGAGAGCGCCAATAATTAATGGAATGCCTATGTGATGATGTCACCCATAGGCTTACAATGGAGCATGCATTGTCGGCTGTCCCTTCTCTCCGCTGAAATCGGCCACTGGGAGCCAGAAATATGTAAATATATTCGTCTTCCCTCTATGGGGCAGTTAGAATAGGAGCTAGACTGGAGTAATAGACATTTTAAGCTTAGTTAGATCTAGTCTGGACTTCCACTTTAAAAAAAGGGGGGATAAGGGGGACTTCCACTTTAAAGAAGAATTCCAGGTATGGATCTTTTATCTATAATTACAATAGTTCAGCTTGGACTGATGTAACTTTGTATATACCATATCTGGCCGATGCCCCTGGAAGCTGAAAATCACAGTAGTAGACATCGCTACTCCAGCGGTCTCCACTTGCTTCCCATACCATGCTGACCACAAAAGGTTGGCTACTCGGCACCTTTCAGAGAAGTCTGCATTTTATGCATGAATATTTCAACGTCCTGACTGAACGAGTTGGAGAGCGTGACATTCACCGCTCACCTGCCCACCTTGTCCAGCTTACAGGGGGATCGATATATGGATATGGTATATGGATAGTTACATTGGTCCAATCTGAACCAATGTAACTCTTCTTTAACCACTTCAATACAGGGCACTTATACACCTTCCTGCCAATTTTCAGCTTTCAGCGCTGTCACATTTTGAAAGACAATTGCGTAGTCATGCAACGCTGTACCCAAACAAAATCTTTGTAATTTTTTTCCCACATTGAGCTTTGTTTTGGTGGTATTTGATAGGGTTGTCCAGATGCCAATACTAGTATCGGTATCGGGACTGATACCGAGTTTTTGCAGGAGTACTTGTACTCGCGCAAATGCTCCTGATGCTTCTGCCGATACTTTTTTTTGTATTTATCAACATGTTCTGTGAAAATTCTTTGAGTTTTTACTACTGCGTGACAAGCAAATAAAACATTTTTATTCATTTTTACTCGTTTTTATTCTTTTATAATGCCTTGAGTTAGAGTTCTTCATAATTCTAAAGAAAATATCCTTAGTCTGTATTGTAGTTTGAAAACTGTCACATGACATTTAAAAAAAGTATCGGTATTCGGTACCGGCGAGTTCATGAAAAAAAAGTATCGGTACTTGTACTCGGTCCTAAAAAAGTGGTATCGGGACAACCCTAGTATTTGATGACCACTAGGGTTTTAACATTTGTGCTACAAAAAAAGTTTTTATGTGTTTCTGTTACAAAGCTTTATAAATAAGTATGTTTTCTACTTCACTGATGAGGCACTGATGAGGTGGCGCTGATGATGAGGCACTTATATGCAGCATGGAAAGGCCTTGATAGGCGGCACTGATAAGCAGCACTGAAAGGTGGCACTTATGGGCACTGATAGGTGGCACTAATGGGCACTGATGGGCACTCATAGGTGGCACTGATGAGCACTCATAGGTGGCACTGATATGTGGCACTGGAGGGCACTTATAGGCGACACTGATGGGCACTGAGAGATGGCACTGATAAGCACTCATAGGTGGCACTGGAAGGCACTTATAGGCGGCACTGAGAGATGGCACTGATAGGCAGCACTAATCAGAAGGCACTGGCAGGCAACACGGATGGGCATAGAGTGCCATCCCTAATGGTCACTGATTGGCATCCCTGGTGGACTATAGTGGACTTACCTGGTCATAAATGGGCATCCCTGGTGGCAATAGGTTGGCATTCCTTGTGGCCATAGGTGGGCATCCCTGGTAGACACGGGTGGGCATCCTGGGGGGGGGGGATGTACTGATAATCTTTTGTCAGGAGAGCAGTCGATCAGCTCTCCTTGACTCGCATCTGTCAGTGCCTTTACCTAGATTTGAGATGCTGTGTATCAGACTGACACACCACACATGCACACGATCATGGTTAATCCTGCTGGACATATGACACCCAGTCAGGATAACAAAACCACTTTCTGTCCATCATTTTGCTATATGGCGGTCGGGAAGTGGTTAAATAATAGTTCTGGATAATTATTATAATTTAATAATCAAGACATTCCAACACAAACTATATATCTCTTTCACATAGAAATGTTAATTAAGTAAGAGTGGAGTGATTGCATGAAATTTAAAGTGGTTGTAAAGCTTTGTGTTTTTTTACCTTAAACACATAGCAACCACTGCACACCTCGTGAGTGCGCTCGTGGTTCCCAAGAACTGGATGTTCCCAGGCTGGTGGTCGGCAAAGGCAGAACAGGGGGATGCCTTTGTAAACAAGGCATTCACCTGTTCTGTCTAGTGACATGTCACTGATCTACTGTTCCCTGTGACCGGCAACAGTGATCAGTGACATGTCACTGGTAGCTCCTCCCCCTAACACTCCTCAGGTCACACTTAACCCCTTCAGTGCCACCTAGTGGTTAACCCCTTCCCTGTCAGTGTCATTTTCAAAGTTAATCAGTGCATTTTTATAGCACTGATTGTTGTAAAAATTACAACGGTCATAAAAATGTGTCAAAAGTGTCCGATGTGTCTGCCATAAAGTCGCAGTCATGATAAAAATTGCAGAACACCGCCATTACTAGTGAAAAAAATAATAATAATAAATGCCATAAAACTATCTTCTATTTTGTAGATGCTATAACTTTTGCGCAAACCAATCAATATGTTGAAGAATACATATCGGCCTAAACTGAGAAAAAAATAGCTTTTTTTAACAGAATATTGGGGATATTTATTATAGCAAAAAGTACAAAATATTGATTTTTTTCAAAATTGTCGCTCTATTTTTTTTATAGCGCAAAATATAAAAACCACAGAGGTGATCAAATACCACCAAAATAAATCTCTATTTGTGGGAAAAAAATGGACGTCAATTTTGTTTGGGAGCCACGTTGCACGACCGCGCAATTGTCAGTTAAAGAGATGCAGTGCCGAATCGCAAAAAGTGGCCTGGTTCGGTTTTTAACCATTAAGTGGTTAATGCATCCTATGCATTAAGGTGAAAAAACATGTTGCAGTCACCACCCCACCGAGCCCCCATTTGACTTACTCCGTGGGCATCTCTTGTCGGTTATTCATTGATTAGATTGATAGCAGAACAGCCATCGGCTCCTGCTGCTGTCAATCAAATCCAATGAAGCGGCCACCGTGGGGGCGGTGCCAAGTCATACAATTGGCGGCTATGAATGCCAATTGTATGGCACAGGAGCGAGCCCGCAAGCTAAACCCCTCTGGAGAGAGATTCCCAAAGGGGGGCTAGCTCTTGCGGGAGGAGTCGCGAGAGTCGCCGTGGGACCCCAGAAGAGGACGATCAGGGCCACTCTGTTCAAAACGAGCTGCACAGTGGAGGTAAGTATGACATGTTTGTTTTTTTATAATATTTGAAGCTTTACAACCCCTTTTAATGACTGTGTTGCTTACAGTAGGTGAAATGGGCTTGAGAAAAAACATTGTACTTTATTTAACCTAAACTTCTCAATGAGTGAAATTGAGTTTTGGTTGCAATCGATGGCAACATTTATAAATTTGTGGCAAAATCATTCAACTCATCCCTAGACACAAATAGTTTATATTTGCATAATATATATGTGCTGGCATGTCTTGAATGATAAAGGCCAATGTTCATCTAATTCAGGGGGTGTCCAAACTTTTTTTTAAAGAAGGCCAGATTTGATGAAGTGAACATGCATAAGGGCCGACCATTTTCCCTGACATTCTTTGAACCATTAAAATTTGGTCTAAGAGTGTTCGTTCAAGCACTAATACACTGCCCAACAAGAATTATCTGGCCTTTATTACTGTGTGTGGTGAATAGATGAGGTTGGGTATTTGGATATATACATATATCTTTTGTGGCCCCAACGAAGCTCAGGACTAAGGATGAGCTTGTGCATGTTATTTGTATCTACCATATTTATCGGTGTATAAAGGAGAGAAGTTTCAGGAAAAAAACAAAAAATTTAAATAAAGAACTGTGAAGTAAAATAAGGGTCAATGCAGACTAATCAGTGCCCATCTGCAGCCTCACCATTGCAATCAGTGCAGCCTGATCGATGGCCATCTTCAGCCTCAGAGGGGGACAGGGGGGGAGTGCCAACAGATTACATACAGGAGAATCTCCTGTTTACACAGAGGCCTTTTTAACCACTTAATCCCCGGACCATATTGCTGGTCAGAGACCAGAGCACTTTTTGCGCTTCGGCACTGTGTCCCTTTCACTGACAATTGCGCGGTCGTGCGACGTGGCTCCCAAACAAAATTGGCGTCCTTTTTTTCCCACAAATAGAGCTTTCTTTCCGTGGTATTTGATCACCTCTGCGGTTTTTAGTTTTTGCGCTTTAACCTCTTCAGGTCCGCACTATTAACAGAATACGTGAACAGCGCGGACCTGAGGCGCCGGGGTCACGTCTTTGGACGTGATTTGCTTGTAATTCCCCGCGCGCGCCACAGGGTGGCGCGCGGCGGGGAAAAACAGTCCCGACGCATCACCGAGGATCCGATGCGTGTACCCGGCGGCCGCGATGTCCGTCAGGTACACGCGATCGTCGGTGAGAGAGCAGGGACGTGGAGCTCTGAGTGTAAACTGTCAGTGAGGTGACAGATGCTGTTTCTCTTGTACATAGGGAGACAGCATCGATCACCTCCCCCAGTCACCCCCCTCCCCCCACACTGTTAGAACACACCCAGGCAATACATTTAACCCCTTCCTCACCCCCTAGTGTTAACCCCTTCAATGCCAGTCACATTTATACAGTAATTAGTGCATTTTTATAGCACTGGTCGCTGTATAAATGTGAATGGCGCCAAAAATGTGTCAAAAGTGTCCGATGCAATATCGCAGTCCCAATAAAAATCGCAGATCGCCGCCATTACTAGTAAAAAAAAAAATATAAAAAAAAAATCATAATTATGTCCCCTATTTTGTAGGCGCTATAACTTTTGCGCAAAGCAGTCACTTATTGTGATTTTTTTTTTTTTTTTACAAAAATACGTAGAAGAATACGTATCGGCCTTAACTGAGAAAAAAATATATAAAAAATAAATAAAAATGGGATATTTATTATAGCAACAAGTAAAAAATATATATATATTTTTAAATTGTCGCTCTTTTTTTCATTATAACGCAAAACATAAAAACCGCACGGGCGATCAAATACCACCAAAAGAAAGCTCTATTTGTGGGGAAAAAAAAGACGCCAATTTTGTTTGGGTGCCACGTCGCATGACCGCGCAATTGTCAGTTAAAGCGACGCAGTGCCGGAAGCTGAAATTTCGCCTGGGCACGAAGGGGGTTTATGTGCCCAGTAAGCAAGTGGTTAAACAAAAATAGGGCGACAATTTTTACCATAATAAATATCCCCCAAAATGATATAAAAACGTTTATTTTTCCTCAGTTTAGGGCGATACGTATTCTTCTACATATTTTTTGTTAAAAAAAATCGCAATAAGCGTTTATTGATTGGTTTGCGCAAAAGTTATAGCGTTTACAAAATAGGGGGTAGTTTTATGGCATTTTTATTAATATTTTTTTTTATTAGTAATGGCGGTGATCAGCGATTTTTTTCGGTACTGCAACATTATGGCGGACACTTCGGACACTTTTGACACATTTTTGGGACCATTGGCATTTTTATAGCGATCAGTGCTATAAAAATGCATTGATTACTATAAAAATGCCACTGGCAGTGAAGGGGTTAACACTAGGGGGCGGGAAAGGGTTAAGTGTGTTCCCTGGGTGTGTTCTAACTGAAGGGGGTGAGACTGACATGGGAAAATGACTGATCGCTGTTCATACATTGTATGAACAGACGGTCAGGCATTTCTCCCCTGACAGGACTGGGAGCTGTGTGCTCTCGCCCAGCAGAGCCGACCTACCGCTGTAAAACTGTGGCGGCTGGTCGGCAAGCAGTTAATACAATGTCCCGCCTCCTATGATGGACGATGAAGAGTCATCCAATGGCAGCCCAATAGACGGGACTTCCTATTACAGATGTCGCTGAGATTCTCCTGTATGTAATGTGACGGCACTTGTCCCCCCTCCCTGTCCCCTCCGAGGCAGTGCCAATAAATACAGTATATATCTTTTGTAGCCCTGGGTGCTACAAATTATATACAGTATAGACCAAAAGTTTGAACACACCTTCTCATTCAAAGAGTTTTTTCTTTATTCATAGTTTTGATGCCTTCAGTGTGACTCTACAATTTACATAGTCATGAAAATAAACACATGTGGAATTATATACATAACAAAAAAGTGTGAAACAACTGAAAATATATGTCATATTCTAGGTTCTTCAAAGTAGCCACCTTTTGCAGCAGACACGTCTCTAGAATAACTGTTAAGAGGAGACTGTGTGAATCAGGCCTTCATGGTAGAATATCTGCTAGGAAACCACTGCTAAAGAAAGGCAACAAGCAGAAGAGACTTGTTTGGGCTAAAGAACACAAGGAATGGACATTAGACCAGTGGAAATCTGTGCTTTGGTCTGATGAGTCCAAATTTGAGATCTTTGGTTCCAACCACCGTGTCTTTGTGCGACGCAGAAAAGGTGAACGGATGGACTCTACATGCCTGGTTCCCACCGTGAAGCATGGAGGAGGAGGTGTGATGGTGTGGGGGGCTGTGCTGGTGACACTGTTGGGGATTTATTCAAAATTGAAGGCATACTGAACCAGCATGGCTACCACAGCATCTTGCAGTGGCATGCTATTCCATCCGGTTTGCATTTAGTTGGACCATCATTTATTTTTCAACAGGACAATGACCCCAAACTCACCTCCAGGCTGTGTAAGGGCTATTTGACCAAGAAGGAGAGTGATGGGGTGCTGCGCCAGATGACCTGCCCTCCACAGTCACCGGACCTGAACCCAATCGAGATGGTTTGGGGTGAGCTGGACCGTAGAGTGAAGACAAAAGGGCCAACAAGTGCGAAGCATCTCTGGGAACTCCTTCAAGACTGTTGGAAGACCATTTCAGGTGACTACTTCTTGAAGCTCATCAAGAGAATGCCAAGAGTGTGCAAAGCAGCAATCAAAGCAAAAGGTGGCTACTTTGAAGAACCTAGAATATGACATATTTTCAGTTGTTTCACACTTTTTTGTTATGTATATAATTCCACATGTGTTAATTCATAGTTTTGATGCCTTCAGTGTGAATCTACAATTTACAGTCATAAAAATAAAGAAAACTCTTGGAATGAGAAGGTGTGTCCAAACTTTTGGTCTGTACTATATATATATATATTCAAGTTACCAGGGGGGACACATTAAACCGGAACGGGGGCTGCAATTGGCCAGCGGGCCGGACTTTGGATATGCCTGAATCTAATCCATCGAAATTGATATTTAAGAAGGCAATGTTTCCCTTCCCGATTGGCTCATGTTTTTCTGAAATCTCTCAAAGAAATGACTGTAAATGTCCCAATTTCACTCATCCAGAGTTATTACATCTGTGTAGAGAGTGTGGAAATTCTGAACCTCACCACTACTAATACACATGAGAGCACACAGCCAAGTCATCTTGTGAAGCTCAAGTCTTATCAATGAAAAGAAGAAAGCCTGTTTGGTGTTAATGTGCTATTGCTGTCTTCCCAGACATTATATATTCAGCTGGTTAAACCTGTACAAGCTTTTGCTTAATCTGAAACTAATTTGTGTGTAGGAAAGAAAATTGACACTTTTTCTAAGCTTCCGACTGCGATTAACAGTTTTAAATATCGGGTATCACAAAACGACGTAAACTGTACTTAGAAAATCAATTTAAAGATTACCGGTGAAATATATTTTTGCAGCATTATCTCAGCTCATAAACATTTTATGGTATAATAATGACTGCAGCTTTGGGAACCGATAAGAAGCAATTCTAGGCAACAGTTTACTTTAATGTGCTTATTTTTTAGTGGAAAACCAATATGTTTAAGGTTCAGTGTATATTATCATTAGATTTTTGGAGAAACACTAATCAGCTGTCACGATAATGATACTTTGTATTCCCATCACATCATTCCATCTAGTGTGGTGACAGTGGATCTGTCAGTTGTAGACAATTATTATAATTTTCGGGTCTCAAATATGGAAAACATAATATATATATATATATATATCATAGAAATCATTCACATCTATACAGTTTTTTTTATTTTATTTTTTTTACTACTTCTATAGGCTCAGTTTGTAAAGCTAAAACAGTTGAAAAAGGAAAATAATTATTAAAACAGTGACGATTATTTTCAACTGAGACCAATGAGATTTGAAACTTTTGGTCCAATGAGAAAAATAAAGATGAAAGGATCCTTATCTTTGTGTTAAAGCTTTGCAAATTATATATATATATTTGTTGCGCTGTACAAGTTACTCACTCACTCACTCACTATATTATTTTTTTCTTTTTATAATATTCGAACCTTTACAACCCATTTAATGACTTTGTTGCTTAGGTGAAATGTGCTTAAGAAAAAAACATCGTACTTTATTTAAAGGGTATGCTCAAGCAAATTTATAATTTGCAAAGCTTTAACACAAAGATAAGAATATTTTCATCTTTATTTTTCTCATTGGACCAAAAGTTTCAAATCTCATTGCTCTTAGTTGAAAATAATCGTTATAACCCCTGTTGGATTAAAGTAGAACTAAACGCAAAACTTTTTTCAAAAATTTTGGATAGAGCAAGGAAGGGTTATAACTAGGGGTGCAACGGATCAAAAAACTCACGGTTCGGATCGTTCCTCGGATCAGGAGTCACGGATCGGATCATTTTCGGATCAGCAAAAGAAAAAAATATCTCCCCCACTGTAATATCCACATTGCCCCCCCCCCCCACTGTAATATCCACATCTCCCCCCCCCACACTGCAGTGGCGTCACTCGGTGCAAAAAAATAAAAATGGTGTCACCCCCCCACCCACTATGGTCCCCCCCTCAGTACAGACCCCCCCACTCAGTACAGACACCCCCCCCCTCAGTACAGACACCCCACAGTAGTGCAGACCTCAGACAGTAACCCCCACAACATTAGTGCAGACCTCAGACAGTAACCCCCACAACAGTAGTGCAGACCTCAGACAGTAACCCCCACAACAGTAGTGCAGACCTCAGACAGTAACCCCCACAACAGTAGTGCAGACCTCAGACAGTAACCCCCACAACAGTAGTGCAGACCTCAGACAGTAACCCCCACAACAGTAGTGCAGACCTCAGACAGTAACCCCCACAACAGTAGTGCAGACCTCCGACAGTAACCCCCACAACAGTAGTTCAGACCTCAGACAGCGGCGTGTGTTTCCCTCGAGCGAGGGCTCCTCCTCTGTGGGTGTGAACAGAGAGGAGGGGCACCGCCGGGTGTACCAAGATTGCCGCCGCTCCGGAGCTAGGCCGAAGCCGGGGACTTTCCTACGGCCGAGGCTCCGGAGCGATCCGCGGATCGCGGGGTGTGCCGATCCGAATGGGGTGACCCGTTCGGATCACGGATCGGTGACGATCCGCTGCACCCCTAGTTATAACACCTGTTAGATTTTTATCATCACCTGTGTCCCATTGTGGAGATTTACCTTCACTTTCTGTCCCATAGCGAAACGGGAAATGAGAGGAAATCCCTGAAAATGAAGGGAATTCCTTGGGGCCCCCCAGGACACCAGAACTAGTGTCCCCAATGGAAGATTACATCTCTAATCCCTTTTCAGGGACAACCCAAAATTTGGGACCTTCTTTTACTTTTGATGATAAACAGGACAAATAGAGAGTGTAAATCTCCATAACGGGGACACAGACAGCAATACAAACTGACTGGTGTTCTAATCCCTTTCTACTCTATCCAAAATGAAAAAAAAAAAGTTTTGCCTTTCAGTGTACTTTAAGGCCTCGTACACACGACCGAGGAACTCGTCAGGCGAAACACATAGTTTTCCTCGTCGGGTTCCTTGTTAGGCTTGTCGAGGAACTTGACAAGCTGTCTTTGCGTACACACAGTCAAGACCAAATCTCCTCGTTCTCAAGCGCGGTGACTTCACCACATACTACGGCAGGGGAAGTTCAATTCCACTGGCACAACCCTTGGGGCTGCTTTTGCTAATCTCATGTTACTGCGTGTTAGGTAAAAGTTTGGTAAGAGACATTTTCTATTTTCTGTCTGTTACAGCGTGACAAATGTGCTATTTTCATTACAATCGCTACTTTTACCAAAGGTTTCACACCAATGTTTTTTTTGTCGAAAACTAGCTCAACGATGAACACGAGGAGGAAATTGAGACTCCCGTTGAGGAAAAAGAGAACTTGCTGTCTTTTTTCCTCGTCGAGTTCCTCGACAGTTTTCTCGATGAAAAGCATACACACGACCGTTTTCCTCGGCAAAAAAGCTCTCCCACCAAGTTTCTTGATGGATTCTGTTGAGGAAACCGGTCGTGTGTGCGAGGCCTTAGAATGATCATAGCAGCTGTTCTTAGCGGCGGGAGGGGACACCCCCTCCTTACGCCACCCTCCAGTGCTTCTCCAGACTGCTATCGTGGACACAGAGAACGAATTGGCTGGCATCGTAAAAGAAGCATAGAGATTTCTGAGGGACAGATGGTCTCCGACAATCTCTATGATCCTCCGAGGCTTGGGCGCGATGTTATGACGTCACGTCCGGGCTGCACAAGTAACTTGAGTGTAGGAAAGAAAGCGTACACTTTTTTTCTAAGCTCCCGACTGTGATTAACAGTTTTAAATACTGGGTATCACAAAATGACGTAAACTGTACTTAGAAAATCAATTTATAGAGCAGTCTCTCGGCTAGAAAAGCACCACATCTCTCCATAAAGAGAACCTGTCACGCAGCATTCTTATTACAAGCGATGTTTACATTCCTTGTAATAGGCATAAAAAAAAAAAATGTTAAAGGTAAAGTTTAAAAAAAAAATATGAAAGTGCTCCTGTTCCCTTAAGCTCGCACGCAAAGTTTTTTAAGTACTAAAGTACTCGGCGTAACATCTGTCACATTATAGAAAAAAAGTGGGCTAACTTTACTATTTTTTTTTTATTCATGAAATTACCGCGCAAAAAAAGTGTGACAAAATGGTGCAATAACCACCATTTTATTCCCTAGGGTGTCTGCTAAAATCTATCTATCTATCTATCTATCTATCTATCTATCTATCTATCTATCTATCTATCTATCTATCTATCTATCTATCTATCTATCTATCGCGGGTTCTGAGTCATTTTCTATCAAAAAAATGGAGAGAAGTGTCAGAATTTGCGCAGTATGGAAGTGGTTAAAATCTTTATTTTACAAATATGTGTTGATTACAGTGTACACCCATAACTCCAAATTTGAATAGCAATTTGGTTTTGTATTGACACTTATTTTTTAAGAACATTTATTTGAATATTATGTATATAGCTTTTAGGCATCATTGAAGTATTGTGTCACGTGATGTTGCCAAAAATTGTCGTTGGCGTATATATTTCAGGTAAAACAGTTTATGATATTAGTACGTTGATATTCATTTTTTTTTTTTCAATGTTTGCGCAATAAGGGTATTGATTTAACTTTTTTTTTTTTTTTTTGTTATTTTAGATTATAAGAGCACTGCAATATCTTTAAAATATATGAGTTTAAAAACAAAGCAGTTAAGTCTTAGGCTCCAAAGCCAGTAAGACCTCAGTAATCAAATCACCATAGCGACCTACGCTCTTACCTTCTTTCTTTTTTTTGCTAAAACTTCTTTTTAAGAGCCGGGATCACCTATGATGTGGATAAATAGTTTTTCTGTTTTTTTAAGCCTGACTGCAATCAAAATCTATTTCAGTAGCGTGGGGAAATGTTAGAAATATATGAAACCAGGCCAAGGAATGGGGGTCACAATAACAGAGGGACAGGGACAGAAATATATATATATATATATATATATATATATATATATATATATATATATATATATATATATATATATATATATATATCACAGCACCGTTCCCTGCTCTGCTAAAAAAAAAGTACTCTTTTTCCCTAAGCCTTCGTTCACATGTCCAAATCGCATTACAAGTCACACCCTATTGTCAGCAATGGAACTGTTTAAGTCGGTGTGATGCCGACTTGCACTATTTTTGACAATTTCAGGTGCGACTTGCATAGACATCTGTGCATGAAGTCGCACAGACAGATGTTAGCCAAGTCGCACCTGAAGTTGCACTAACGTGTCGCTTTAAAATTGTGCGATTTTATTCACTCGACACAAGCGTAATCCATTTCTGCCTAAACGCAAGGTAGCCTCCCTGGCTGTATAATTATGTCAGATTTTTATTTATTTTTTTGAAAATCTTTTTATTGAGTATAAAACAGACAACATACAAACAATTCACTACTGTACAGCAAACCTGCCACAGCATTGGGACTAGACCCACACAGGAGTTAGTACCAGCTGGCCATAGGCTGCTTCCAACATAGTAACAAACAGCTGTAGCATGTTTACAAGAGGAAGAAAAAAAAGAACAAACAACCTAGTGCAATAGTGGCTCTCACTCCAATTGAAATGTCCAAGTATCAAATTCTTCAGTCGAATCCCAAGGGACAATAAACAACAACCAGTAAACCCACCACAGAGATCATGATACAAAGAGGAGAAAAATTAAATAAATAAACCATAACAATAAAAAATAAAAATAAACACCCAGGGCCAGATTCACAGAGCGATTACGCCGGCGTAACAGGAGATGCGCGGCGTAAGTCTAATTGTGCGCGTGCGTTTTGATGCACGGCATCCCCAAATCGAGATACGCAAGAAATCTAATTTTTTTTGTCCAGCGTAATTTCGTTAGACAGGCGCATCCGTCCGCACAAAACTGCGCTAGACAAACCATTGATTTGCTAGTCAAATATGCTAATGAGGGACTTACGGGGATCCACAAAAGAACGTTGGGGCAGCGCAGGCTACGCAGTGTGCGCAACAGCAAAATGTCCTGTTTCAAATTAGACCATATAAAAGCTGGTCTAAAAAAAGAAAAATCGTCTACATGTCAGATAAAGCAACACTGTTAGTGAGGAGCTCAGCAGTCACACGTGTTGCACAACAATCTGTATGCCAACATGCCAGGGGCATCGTCGCGCATAGCTATACTACTGACTTTAGATGAGCAAAGAAGGAGGAGGGCACTGAGGAGGGCACGGGATTTTTTTTTAAACTTTTTTTGCTTATATAAACGTTACCATTTAATCTAATCTAATACAATATTCTTATCTGATACAAGCCCCTCACTCTTCACTTGATATATCACACATGCATAGACATCTATGGCATGAGTGATTCTGAGGTGTATCGCATCTTCAGATTCACCCCTCATGCCATCATGGAATTAACCACAACCCTGCAGGAGGACATCACCAGCCCAACACATGACACTACCCATGACACCCATGACAGCTACATATACAATCAGAGCCCCATCCCCACAGATTTCGAACAGAACATGTATGGGGACAGCTGGCTTGTTGGTGAGTGACATGGGTGGCAGGCATGACTGTCCCCCCCCATGATGCACACATCACAAGGGGCACATGCACGACTAACATCCTCCTGTCTTTTCCCTTCAAGGTGACTCTGCATATGCACTGGGACCCCATCTCATGCCAGCTCACATTAGGCATCTTTGCACGTTAAACACACACATTAATCAAGGCACAATGAGAATGCATGCATGCACACCACTGTGGTCCCTAGCACACACACCCCACATCCTCATCACATTGGATTGGCACAAGCCCACCATGCAGGACTTGTGAGCAGCAATGCCACGCCAAGGCTCCAATTATGTCACTGTACATTCATACACCATTCACACAGACCTGGGTTTCACTTCTCCCTGGTCCTGGGGAACCCTTCTCCACCACAAATGAGGGTGACACCCCTTTTCTCGCAGGAATGTCACCCCCACATTCCAAAATCATACACAAACAATACCAAAAAAAAAAAAAAATGGCCAGCAAAAATATAATTTAAACAAAATAACAACAAAGAAAACACATAAAAGACAAAAATCACTCTGCAAAACAGTCCCCAAAATATCTCAAAGACACGTCACAAACAAACAAACAAACGCGAACAAACAACAGAACAAAAGCACCTTGCTGTATAGGAAGGGATACAAAGGTATGTACTTTTGCAAAGGAAGTGTGTTTGTGTCTGTCTATTTATGCTGTCTGCGTAGTTCACTAAGTTGCCCGGGTCCACTTCCAATTTCACTGATTGCGCCGTTCCCGAGTTGTGAGCATGCGCACAGAGGTGCTGACCATGGTCTGCTTCAAGCGTGCATGCGCGAGCCGGCCGGCCCTTCATTTGCATGGGGTCACGGCTCATTTCAATGTAACACGCCCACGTCCTTCCCAATTTGTATTACTCCGCATTACGCCTCTGAAATAACGTTACGCATGCGCAATTTTTTGCGTATAAGCGACGAGAATAGGGTGATTGCGCGGCTACATTGCGCAAGTCTAACGTAAAGGCGGTGCGCTACGACGGTCCCAATAATGCGCAGATGTACCTGAATCTGGCCCCCAGTGTATCAGAATCACATCCACCCGTGGAGTGGTACCATGCACAAGCTCGGTCAGTCTGCGGTCGCCGTGGAGGCCTCCGCTAGCCATTTGGCCCACACTTTATCATACTTTTTGGGGCATCCCCTATTTTGGTAGGTTCCCTTATAGGTTGGGAGAACTTTATTGACATGTGCCTTCCATAGCAGTATGGACGGCGGAGCACGTTTATTCCAACAGAGAGTGATAATTTTCCTGGCATAGAATAACAGGAGACCTATTAGAGTTCTCTCTGCCACCCTGGGGGCTAATACTTCTACTAGGCCTAGAAGGCATATCTGCGGGGTTGGAGCTATCTCTATTCCCACAACCTCATGTATTACAGATAGAGCTTGTGACCAGTAGTGTTTAATTACAGGACAGGACCAGAAGATATAAAGTGTATAAAGTCGCCCGGATCCCCAGTACACCTCCAGCACTCCGCTGATTATGTCAGATTTTTGAATCTCAAAGCGATACATTGTTTTGCATAGAAATTTGGCGTTTATTTTGTAGGTCTGTCCAAACAAAAGTCTAGTAGACATCCCGGGTATGATAAAGTTTGAAACACAAAATCAAAAAATATAACATATTAACCACTTCCTTACTGGGCATGTATACCCCCTTCCTGACCAGGTGAAATTTCAGCTTGCGGCACTGCGTCGCTTTAACTGACAATTGCGCGGTCGTGCGATATGGCTCCCAAACAAAATTGGCGTCCTTTTTTCCCCACAAATAGAGCTTTCTTTTGGTGGTATTTGGTCACCTCTGCGGTTTTTATTTTTTGCGCTATAAACAAAAAAGGACGACAATTTTGAAAAAAATACAATATTTTTTACTTGTTGCTATAAAAAATAGCCCAATTAAAAAAAAAAAAAAAAATTAAGTCTAGGCCGATACGTATTCTTCTACATATTTTTGGTAAAAAAAAAAAAAATCGCAATAAGCGACTGGTTTGCGCAAAAGTTATAGCGCCTACAAAATAAGGGACAGAATTATTATTTTTTATTATTTTATTTTTTTACTAGTAATGGCGGCGATCTGCGATTTTTATTGCGACTGCGACATCATGGAGGACACATCGGACACTTTTGACACATTTTTGGCACCATTCACATTTATACTGCAATCAGTGCTATAAATATGCACTAAATACTGCATAAATGTGACTGTCAGGGAAGGAGTTAACACTAGGGGGTGAGGAAGGGGTTAAATGTGTATCCTGTATAGTGTTCTAACTGTGGGGGGAGGGAGGTGACTGGGGGGTGACCGATCTGTGTCCCTATGTACAAGAGACACAGATCGGTCTCCTCTCTCCCTGACAGGACGCTGTCATTGTGAGAGCCGGCAATGAGAAATGATCTCATTTACATACTACTACTACCACTCTGATTTGGCCGTTCGCGGCGATCTGTGATTGGCTGTGTCCAAGGGACACGGCCAGCACAGAAGTTCCCCGCTGCGCGCTCTGGAGCGCGCGCTGGGAACGACGAAAGGGGCTGCCGTGAAAACACGGCGCCCCAGAGAATTAGAACCACCCTGCGGCTGTATATAGTCGTACGGCCATAGGAAAGTGGTTAAATAACTATAAATAATTATAAAAAATAATAATGCCATAATAATAAAATTAATTTCCACCCGATTCACTATCGTTTAATTCTGCAAGTGTTCTCATTTATTATCGCTGTTTTTTTAACTGGTCTAAAACCTCTTTTGACGTAAAAGGGACACTTTTTTTTGGTTGCCATGGACAATCTCCAGTTTCCAGGCAGAAAGAACAGTATATATAATATAAAACTACATGCAGGGCACTGGACAAAGCACTAGGGACAAAGGGGAGGTGAAATGTTTTCATACAGTAATATAATGTGTAAGATAAGATGTGTAAGATATGCAAATTTTGACCCTACCATCTAATTGTCGCATCTGAAATCGAGACTCATCAGACCAGACAATTCCAATCTTCTATTGTTCAATGTTGGTGCGCCTGTGTGAATTGTAGCCTCAGTTTCCTGTTCTTAGCTGAGGCTACGATTCAAGGTTCGATGTGTTGTGCATTCAGAGATGGTATTCTGCATACCTTGGTTGTAACGAGTGGTTGTTTGAGTTACTGTTGCCTTTCTATCATCTGGAACTAGTCTGCCCATTCTTCGCTGACCTCTGACATCAACAAGGCATTTTCATCCACACAACTGCCGCTCACTGGATATTTTCTCCTTTTCAGATCATTCTCTGTAAACACTAGAAATGTTTGTGCGTGAAAATTGCAGTATATCAGCAGTTTTTTAAATGCTCAGACAAGCCTGTATGGCACCAACATGCATGTCATATTCCAAGTCACTTAAAGGGGTTGTAAAGGTAAAAATTACAAACCAATTAAATGTACTCAGTGAGTGGCCCTGTCTGCCGCTTACCGATTGGCATCCCTTGATTGAAAAATCTAAAGGACAAGCACATTGAATCTCCAGGCAGGGTTCTGACAATTGATTATCTAAAGATATGATATTGTCCAGGACAAATTGTCCTTAATTTCTATATCATTGTTTAATGTTACGTATCGGCAGAGAGAAACTCCTCCTGCATTTGTTCATATTTTCACATAGTATTCTTGGCTATGCAACTATGTATTGTTCTTGTTATTTATAAAAATAACAGCATTCGAAGGAAAGGTACATAGGTTGGACACAGTGGTTGGACTTGATGGACTTGTGTCTTTTTTCAACCTCACCTTCTGTGTAACTATAAGAAAACTCATTAATATTTGAAAGAGATGGCAGGTCTTGCCCCCACCCGGACACAGCTTTCTCCCAAAAGGGGTGTACCGATGTCTTGGGGGCACGACCAACATCACCAGCATGTGACAGAGTTCCTCATACTTATTGTTCTTATTGCTCTGTTTTATTTTTCCTGTATTGTTTGCATTGTCTATGTTAAAGTGATATTAAAGTTTAAATTTTTTTTTTAAATAACAAACATGTCATACTTACCTCCACTGTGCAGTTTGTTTTGCACAGAGTGGCCCCAAACCTGGTCTTCTAGGTCCCTCGGCGGCTTTCTCGAGCTTGGATGGTGGTTAGTTCTTGCGGGCACGCTCCCGTGATACAGCCAGTGGCTATAGCCGCTCACTGTATCACTCGGCCCTGCCCCCCGGCGCGCCACATTATTGGATGTGATTGACAGCAGCGCGGGCCAACGGCTGTGCTGCTTTCAATCAACCAATGAATAAGCCGAGAAGCCAGTGCGTTCACGGCGCCGGACTTTCGAGGGGTCAGGTAAGTAAATGGGGTGGCTGGGGGGCCGCTAATCCTCGGATGTTTTTTCACCTTAATGCATGGAATGCATTAAGGTGAAAAAACGTGTACCTTTACAACCCCTTTGAATTCCTTTTCTTCCCCATTCTGATGCTCAGTTTGAACTTCAGCAAGTCGCCTTCACCACGTCTAGATGCCTAAATGCATTGGGTTGCTGTCATAAGATAGGTCGATTAGCAATTTGTGTTACAAAGCAATTGAACAGGTGTACCTAATAAAGCAGCCGGTGAGTGTATATTCCTGGTTATGATCTTAAAGGGGTTGTAAAGGTACAATACTTTTTTCCTAAATAGCTTCCTTTACCTTAGTGCAGTCCTCCTTCACTTACCTCATCCTTCCATTTTGCTTTTAAATGTCCTTATTTCTTCTGAGAAATCCTCACTTCCTGTTCTTGTGCCTGTAACTACACACAGTAATGCAACACTTTCTCCCTGGTGTGGAGAAAGGGGGGAGGGGGCGAGCAGGCAAGTCAGGACACGCTCTACTTTGCAGATAGAGAAAGGAGCTGTGTGTTAGTGGGCGTCCTGACACTCCTGCTCGCCCCTCCCCCCTTTAACAGACTTTCTCCACACCAGGGAGAAAGCCTCACATTACGGTGGTGAGTTACAGACAGAAGAACAGGAAGTGAGGATTTCTCAGAAGAAATAAGGACATTTAAAAGCAAAATGGAAGGATGAGGTAAGTGAGGGAGGACTGCACTAAGGTAAAGGAAGCTATTTAGGGAAAAACTAATTTACCTTTACAACCCCTTTAAGGAATAGTGGGAGGCCTCGGGACCATTTTTGGGGCTTTTCTTATTTTCTGAATAAGGTTGACGAGCGAAACCTAACTCATCATATCTACTGATGTCCTTTGACACCCCCGTTTTCAGTACAATCCTGCAGATTAAAATTGTATGTGTTGGGATATGTCACGTGACTCCATTATATCCATTGAATGTAGTCACTGGACTGTTACAATGACTAAGATTTCCCTTCTTGAATCTCAGCAGCATTTATTCATAAAGGAGAGAAACTATCGGGAGCTGCCTCGCAAATGACATTGTGAAAGTCAGCTTAAAATGAGTTCATCTGCACATCAGCACAAGTTAAGATCACGCTCTGATCTCTGCACTTTATTCTCTACTTACTGAAGGGTGCGATTCTCTACACATCACTGAATCTCACACTCTGATGTCCCAAACAGCAATTATAGATGGATTTTTCAAATATATGACGACAATTAAAACATTTTTGAGAGTGCAAAGAAACATACACCGGCTTATTTAATAAATTGAGATAACCCAGAGCGACCAACCACCAATTTACTTTCATTTTGTGACAGCTTTGAAATATAAAAAATATCCCTGAAAAACAAGCCACGCTCATCTGAGGAAAAAGAAGAAAAGGCTGCACACCACCAAAAACCATCCAATGTGATTTTATTCTTCCAACAGCCACCACAACCGAGAGGCAGGACCCAAGAGGTGACGCGTTTCACACTGACACTAGTGCTTCTTCTTCTTCTTGAAGAAGCACTAATGTACGGTTGAAACGTGGCACCTCCTGTGTCTTTTGATTTGCTCGCCTGGAGTGGCATTCCTCTCTTTTGATTGTTCCATGCTCACCTAATTACAGACAATGTGGTTGTTTCTTAGGGGTGTGGTCTTAAAAGAGGCTTGTCTCTTTATCACATAATTGTATTAACCACTTAAGGACCGAGCCTCTTTTTCAGATGTGTTGTTTACAAGTTAAAAACTATTTATTTTTTTGTCTAGAAAATTACTTAGAATCCCCAAACATTATAAATTTTTTTCTAACACCCTAGAGAATAAAATGGCGGTCATTGCAATACTTTTTGTTACACCGTATTTGCACAGTGGTCTTACAAGCGAATTATTTTTTGGGGAAAAAAATACACCTTTTTAATTAAAATATAAAAGAACAGTAAAGTTAGTCCAATTTTTTTTTTATACTGTGAAAGATAATGTTACGCTGAGTAAATTGATACCCAACATGTCACGCTTCAAAATTGTGCCTGCTTGTGGAATGGCGACAAACTTTTACCTTTAAAAAGATAGCGAACGTATATTGCAAGGCAAGCAGCAACTAGGGGTAGCAAAGCTATTAAGCCTCGTACACACGACTGTTTTCCTCGACAGAATCCATCAAGAAACTTGGTGGCAGAGCTTTTTTGCCGAGGAAAACGTCCGTGTGTATGTTTTTCATCGAGAAAACTGTTGTGGAACTCGATGAGAAAAAAATAGAAAAAGTTCTCTTTTTCCTCATCGGGAGTCTCAATTTCCTTGTCGTGTTCCTCGTCGGGCTGGTTTTCGACGAGAAGTATGCTTAGAAACCCGCACATGCTCTGATGGGTGGCGCCAGTGGAATCAAAACTTCCCCTTATAGTGCCGTCGTACGTGTTGTACGTCACCACGTTTGAGAACGACGAGGATTTGTCTTGACAGTGTGTACGCAAAAAAAGCTTGTCAAGATTCTTGACAAGCCTGACAAGGAACTCGTTGAGGAAAACGATGTTCTATTTACGAGGCCTCAGCTACATATGATGTTCCTTATACTTATTGTTCTTATTCTTCCGTTTTATTTTTCCTGTATTGTTTGCATTGACTATGTTAAAGTAATACTAAAGCCAGCCCTCCAAATTTCCACTCGCCTACTAGCATTTGGCGAGTGGATTTAAGCTGGGGGCAAGTGATGACAGGGATGCATGACCAATCTCCCTCCAATCTGTACCTACACTTAGAGTCCCAATGAGATTGGCGGCCGAAGAGGAATGTTGCATGCTCAGGAAAAGTAGTCTGGTGAGCCGCGCACAGGCAGAGCAGTACACAGGTGCTCTCCTTACAATTCTCATTAAGCCATCGGACCTAACAGTATGACCTCTCTGAGCCTGCCCCCCTCCCCCTGACCAATGTAGCTGGAGAGCAGAAAGTAATGAGTGAGGTGGAGGATTGCGAAAATTACCACTCCGGTGCAGCGCTCACTGAAAGTTGCCCTGACATGAGAGCGGCAGCCTTCCAGCTTGTGCAGTTTTCTTCTCCTTGTGCTCTATGTAAGTGTCCAACAGTTCAGCCTGAGCACTGTGTACAGACTGGTCTCAATGTGTGCTGTGCGGTGTCAGTGTGCAGTTGTGTGGTTCTCCCCTCTGGATTGTACTCCCTCCCGCTGTGCTGCAGCTTCTCTCCTCACTGGCAGCCTGAATAAAAGGGGGAAGTGGGGACATGCAAGTGTGTGAGAGAGAGAGAGAGATCCCTCTGGTCTGCCCTCAGTGCCCTGTCCCTCTGGTCTGCCCTCAGTGCCCTGTCCCTCTGGTCTGCCCCCAGTGCCCTGTCCCTCTGGTCTGCCCCCAGTGCCCTGTCCCATTTTGTTAAAGTTGTTGTTGGTAATATTTAATTTTGTAACTTGATTCTGCATAAAACATTTAACAGTGTCATTCCGTGAGATAATCTACGAGGGCATGTTTACGGGTGCAATTAGGCGCAGGGCAGTGTATGAATTAGGTGGGGCAACTGGTGGCGAGTAACTCTTGAGGCCTGGCTAGTAGCTCAGGACTTGAAATTTTGAGCCCTGCTAAAGCTTCAATTTTTATTTTATTTTTTAAATAACAAACATGTCATACTTACCTCAACGAACCCCTTTAAACACCTTTTGTTTTGATGCACCCACGTGTATTTAGCTGATTTACACTGAAGCCTCGTACACACGCTCGGTTTACTTGGCAAGAACCAGCAAGAAAACTGCTGGCAGAGCTTTCTTCCCGAGTATACTGAGCGAGGCTTTCAGGTTTCTCCTCAAGAAAACTGCTTAAAATCTCGACGAGAAAAATAGAGAATATGTTCTCTTATTTCTCGTTGTGATTCTCGGCAGTGTTTTCCTGCCAAAAAGAGTGTGTATACTTACCTGTCGCCGTGGAAACTCGTGCATGCTCGAAATGACTTTGACGCATGCGTGGTAGCTTCCTAGGCATTGGTAGGGTGCAGAAAGATGGTAGCGATGGCATCGAATGTGACGAGCGCATGCTCGTCATACGCAATGACGTCACCGCGTTTTTGCCATTCAAAAGAACCGCGGTTCTTTTGAATGGAGTGTCTGTACACTCGGGCGGCAAGAGATTCTTGTCAGGAAAAATAAAAAAAAATTCCTGACGAGATTCTGGCCTGTGTGTACAGGGCTTGAGAGTTAAGTTGGACTTCAAACTCACATTTTTTATCTTTTAGCTTCAACTCAAATATGGCTATACTTTCAGTTTTTGACATTTTGCTTTTAAACTGACCTCGAAAACACTTATTCCTAAAATTATAATTCTGAATTATAAGAACACTTATGTTGTGTAGGGTGCTTGGTGGGGTGTCCATACACTATAATCATAGAATTCTATGAAGCTAACCCTCCTTTACCCAACATGTGTGGAACAATAGCTATTTTCTGATCCTCTGGTTATTTACAAACCCTACCTGCTGTTAAACACAGCTCTAGTTTTTGTTCCCTTCTCCAATTTTCAGATAACATCCACCCTACTGTAGTAGCAAGTCCAAATGTTTTCTTCTTCGCTAAAGCATACATTTAACCCCATTGCCGGTCACCGTATGAACATTTACGCCAGCAGACAGGCAAATGGGCGTACATGTACATCCTTTTTACTGTGCTGCCGTGTGGACACACTTAACCCCTTTAGTGCCCCCTGCTGGTTAACCCCTTTACTACCAGTCACATTTACACAGTAATCAGTGCATTTTTATAGCACTGATCACTGTATTCTTCTGGACGCAGCAGGTGTCTGGTGCATCCCTGTTCTCCAATTTCAAGTAATACTTCATATTTACATTGCACACATTCCTGGATACGTTTTCAAAGTTTGGGTGCTGCAGCAACAACCAGCTGGATACTGGTCACAAAATAGATATTTGCCAGCACACCATGGATCGACAAAATGTAGCGTCCAAATGGATTATTTATTTTATGATCACAACACAAGGAAAGTGCAACGTTTCGGAGTCGCGCAGGACCCCTTCGTCAGGCACATGCTTGACAAAGGGGTCCTGTGTAACTCCGAAACCTGTCACACTCCTTGTGTTGTGATCATGCAATAAAGAATCCGTTTTGGACGCTACATTTTTTCGATCTATGGTGTTCAGGCAAATATCTGCTTTGTTCTCCATTTCAGGGATGAATTATGCCTAAATATTTGCCTGAATTTGGACCTGAAACTAAACCAAAGGCGCACAGTACCCCTGTGCAATCCATTCCGCAGCCGCCATGGAAATGTGTAAACCAGCTCCATCGAGAGCCGGTCACAATGTCCTGTGATGCAAATTGGATGCAGTAAAAACCCACATCCAATTCACACTAGTGTGAACCCAGCCTTAAACAAGATATAATATATAGAAGAATTCTTATAAAACATAAAAAATAAATGGTGTGCGTAAAAGTTATGCTGAATAAATAATGCGGTAGGTATATTTAGCTTGAATTATAATTGTATCTTATATGTAATTATTTATAAGTGATATGACTAACAGGCATCAACTGTATACTCATGTAGAATAATGATATCATAAATAATAGGAAAGAGAACATATAGCGGACCCAGCTGCTGATGTCATCGAAATATTGATGTAATTAATCAGAGTCTAGATAAGAAATATACACCTTATCGGGGTCTCGCTCAAGGAATTTTCATGTATATAATAATTACCCCAACTTGTATCACATATGTTATTAACTATGGAATTATGAATGTTGCCTGTATATATAATGTACACATTTACTGCATTGTATAGTGCAAACCCAAAGCATTTTTTATGAAACAACAATACAATTCCTTAGGGCCCCTTACTGTATGTTAATATATACAGATCCATACATGAGCTATCTGCACTATTGCCTATTGTAACTTAATTGGATCAATCTTGTCTGTTTAATTTATTACCACAATGTTTCAATTCCAATAAACATCAACTCTTCATTGTTTAATAAGATTGTTTATTAGGAACTCATAAATAGTTGTACTATCCAACTACCACTAGGATGCATTTAAATTGTTTGAGATCCCCCCATGTCCCGCAGTTAAGGAGAATTGTTTTTAGTGTTTTGAATCTTTCTACTATAACTGAAACTGCGTTCCGGCAGAGCAAATGTGCAAATTATGTGTCAATCTGCTGTGTTAGAGCTCAGCCACACAGGAGGTTTGTAATTGGGCATTAGCATGGGATGAGCCGATTGATAAACAGGGATAATAATTGGTAATTCACCTTCACATAAGTATAGGCAATTATAGGTTGGTCCTATGCCACTAAGGAACTTAAAGCGGAGTTCCACACATATTTTTTTTTTGTTTTAGGCATCCCCTTTATTTGTATCAGTGTTCATTTTGGCAGCAAATTGCAATTTAGTTTTAGGCCTCGTACACACGAGGGGATATGTCCGCTGAAAACGGTCCGATGGACCGTTTCAGCAGACATCTCCGATCGTGTGTATGGGCTAGCGGACAGATTTGTCCACCCGACAGATTTCAAAGCATGCTTTGAAATCTATCCGGTGGGAATCTGTCCGCCCGACATGTCTGCTGGTTAGTACACTTACCAGCAGACATGTCGTCCCGCACCGCCGCCGCGCCGCCGTCGAATGGATTCGGCGCATGCGCGGAAGTGTTTTACTTCCTGGTGCGGTGACGTGGCGGTGACGATCGTGTGTATGAGGCCTTAGTCTAAAGCCCCGTACATACCACCGGTTTTCCTGCCAGGAAAACTGCCAAGAGAGCTTTTGGCCAGGAAAACCGGATGTGTGTATGCTTACTAGCAGTTTTCCCATCAGGAAAACAGAAGGGAATCCCAACGGGAAAATAGAGAACCTGCTCTCTATTTTCCCGTCTGGATTCCCGGCGGCTTTTTTGCCATCAGATTTACTAATACTCTATGGGAAACACTGCGAGGCAGTGCCCAAGGAGCATGCACACAGCGGGGATTCCTGGCCAAAGCTCCATGGCAGTTTTCCTGCCGGGTACTCAGTTTTCCCCTCGGTTTTCACGGCAGACTTTTTACCGCCATGAAAATTGAGCGTGAGTACAGGGCTTTAGTCTTATGCTCCGTACACACGACTGTTATTCATGTCTTGGAAAAAAAAACAACGTTTTTCTCGACGTGATTCCTCTCAAACCTGCCGTAACAAAAATGTTTGAGCAAAGCCCTCTGACATACAACACGTACAACGGCACTATAAAGGGGAAGTTTCATTTGAATGGCGCCACCCTTTGGGCTGCTTTTGCTAATTTAGTGTTACCGCGTGTTAGTAAAAGTTTGATAAGAGACGATTTGCGCTTTTCAGTCTTTGTGCTTTTCAGTCTGTTACAGCGTGATGAATGTGCTATCTTCATTACGAACGCTAGTTTTACCAGAACGAGCGCTCCTGTCTCATAACTTGCTTCTGAGCACACACGTTTTTTCCTCCTGGTTAAAGCCTACACACGACTGTTTTTCACAACGTGAAATAGAACAACGTGAAAAACGACGAGATAAAATAGAGCAGGTTCTAAATTTTTAACGTCGAAAAATGCTCTGGAGCCTACACACGAACATTTTTCACGACCAATTAAAAAAATAGAATTTTTCTCGTCATGAATAATGGCCGTGTGTACGCGGCATTAGGACTAAAATGCCATTTTTGGTCTCATTTTAGTCTTCTGCAGTTGTTTTAGTTTTAGTTGCATTTAGTCGACTAAAGCAAAAGTAAATTTTAGTCAGCGAACTAAGTTTAGTCGTCTAAAATCGAATGGGTGTAGTTAATAGTGTTGCTCACGAATATTCGCATTGCGAATATTCGAGTATTCGCGAATAAATCGAATATCGCGGTGAATATTCACTATTGCGAATATTCGTATTTTTTCAAATTTATTTTTAAAACAGATCACATCCTAGTGATCTCCATCGACGTCTAAAAGCATTGCTGGTATGATTAGAGACCCTGGGCCGAGTAGCTGAGGCGATCCTTTTATGTTGCCGAATATTCGCAATACGAATATTCGTATTACGAATATTCGCGAATACTTTCTCTGCCCTTCTGTGTTTTGTGTATAAAAAAAAAAAAAAAAAAATTAGCTTTAGTTTAGTCATATAAGTTTGTGTAAGTAGAGTTAGTGTTTAGTGCATATTAGTTTAGTAATCCAGGAAATGATACCCGTTTTCGCGTGTTGACGAGAATTTCGCAATCAATTTCGCATTCGCATTAGCGAAATTTCGCATTCGCATTAGTGAAATTTCGCAAAAAAATGTTTTTGATAAAATATCACGAATATTCGATATTAACGAATATTTCGCGAATATTCTTCTATATATTCGTGAAATATCGCAAAATCTAATATGGCGTATTCCGCTTATCACTAGTAGTTAAATTGTAATGCATTAGTTAAGCATTATTCTACAATTTCCAAACTCATTACAGTATATACTGCTGGTGTGAAAAATCAAATATGTTATTATTTATAGTATTGAGGTACTACAGACCAGTGTTAATTTTCAAAGTCAAATTTCAATTTAGTTTTAGTCTTATGCCGCGTACACACGATCGGAAATTCCGACAACAAACCATGCATTTTTTTCCGATGGGATTTTGCCTCAAACTTGTGTTGCATACACACGGTCACACAAATGTTGTCGGAAATTCCAAACGTCAAGATCGCGGTGACGTACAACACTACGACGAGCCGAGAAAAATTAAGTTCAATGATTCCGAGCATGCGTAGGATTTTTGTTCATCGGTATTGCATACAGACGATCAGAATTTCTGTCAAGAACCTTTGTTGTCGGAAAATTTGAGAACCAGCTCTCAAATTTTTGTGGCTGGAAATTCCGACGGAGCATACACACGGTCGGAATTTCCAAACAAAATGCTCACATTGAACATGTGTTGTCGGAATTTCAGATCCTGTGTGTACGCGGCATAAGTCTTTTGACTAAAATGCCATTTTAATTTTAGTCTTATTTAAGTAATCTCAGTTGTTTTAGTTTTAATCGTTATTTTTTCGACTGAAATAGAATTAATTTAGTCGACTAAAATGTTTTCGTTGTTTAAGTCGACAAAATTAACAGTGGCTTGTATGTGTTAATATCGCTTGTATATATTTTAATCCCATTTCCAGTGTATTTTTTTTAAATAATTGACTTACTTTATTTTCGTGTTCCATTAATTATATTTAAAATTTATTGTAAAGTCTTGTTTTTTTTAGGTAAAAACTAACAAACATGTAATACTTACCTGGTCTGTGTAATGGATTTGCACAGAGCATCCCCGATCCTCCTCTTCTTGGGTCCCTCGTTCCATTCTCCTGGCCCCTCCCTCCTGCTGAGTTTCCCTACAACAACAGCTTCCTATACGGGCAACCGATCCACAGCTCGGTGTGTCCATTCAGACATAGAGCAGTGGCCCTGTCCTGCCCCCTTTTCTCTCCTCATTGGCTGATTGACTTTAATTGACGGCAGTGGGAGCCAATGGCCATGGTTAGAAATGTTAGTTTTTTTTTTTTCAAAGTCAATTCTCTACAAAATAAAGCACAGAGACCTGTATAAATGGGAGCGTTTGTTTTGAGTATTAAAAAATTATCAAATAGCGTTTTCGGTTTGTGGTGCTCAGATGCAATTTAATTTTGTTTTAGGCTGAACATGGACTAATCTAAATTCATAGAAAGAAAATTAAATCACACAAACCCCCTAACCATGTGGTATGAGTATTAATTAAAGGAGTTCAATCACCAAAATTATAAATACCAAAACCAGGCTAGTAATAAACTAATATGTGACTAGTAACATAAGTAATAATAAAACTGATATATCCAATGTTATAGATGCATCAGTTACCATGTTTGCAAACAATCTCATGCCAGTTAATAGAATTAAAATTATATTGGTGACCAATTAGTGAAAAATTTAAATTAAAATAGAAAAACCTAAAAACTAAATGATCTAGTCCATAAGTGCTTGAATAAATAAACAACAGATGATGCAGAAATCCATAGGCTGATGAATTAACGTGTCCAAAAATGTGATGAATCCTCCACCAATCAGTAGACTCCTTACCAACTTGCCATGATCCCTTTTGACAGAGGATCACTAAAAGCATGTCATCGAAATTCTCACTTCAAATGCGCAGCTCAAACAAATCCGATCCTTAAAGCGGAGCTCCAGCCGCGGGAATTTTTTTTTTTAAAGTCAACAGCTACTAACAGTGTAGCTGCTGACTTTAAATAAGGACACTTACCTGTCCTAGGCGCCCGCGCTGACGGCCCCCCCCGATGCCGGTCCCACGATCGCTCCGGGTCCCGCGCCGCCATTCACACTATGGGAAACAGGCAGTGAAGCCATACGGCTTCACTGCCCATTTCCTAGTGCGCCTGCGTGAGTCTCACGCTGGCTTGTGAATGGGCGCGCTGCTCTCTGAGAACACACAGTTCCCAGGAAGCAGCGCGCCCCATTCACATGGAGAAGAACAAGAAGAAAACACACCGCGGTTCAGAAAGAGGCAGATTACGGACTTCCGCATAGCAACAGCTATTTCGGGTGAGTATTTTTTTTTTTCAGGTTTTTTTTTTTCAAACAACATTGTAAAATGTTGTTATCCTGGGTGGAGCTCCGCTTTAAGCAGTGAATCTCATCCAATAATGATCATAGGTCATCAGCATATGTACCCGATATTTAAGAGATAATGATAGCTCCACATAGTGCATTAAACATATAAAAAATATTTATTAAAGCACTTGTATACCCGCATTTTTTTGGTGGTAAAATTGCAGTGCATTTTTAGAGCCATTATCTGTACCCTTTTCTCATATCGGAATTCTACCGATATCACCATTTTCGGCCGAAATGTTTTAGAGGCCGAAATTTCGGTGCATTCTAGTTCTCTCCCCTCCTATACGTATGTTCTTTGTGTCCAAACAGGAAGAGCCTTGTATTGGCTGTGCTGATCAATTATCAGTGCAGCCCCTGAGGATGCCCACCCAGGACCACCAGGGATGGCACCAGGACCACCAGGGATGGCCACCACTGATTACCACCAGGTATGCCAATCTGTGCCCACAAATGGTGCCAATCAGTGCCCACAAATTGTGCCAATCAGTGCCCATCACTAATGCCTGCCAGTGCTTCCTTATCAGTGATGCCCAACAGTGCCATCTATCAATGTCCATCAGTGCCACCTATTAGTGCCCATCCATGTCCATGAGTGCCAACCTATTAGTGCCCATAAGTGCCACCTATCAGTGCCCATCAGTGCCACCCATAAGTACCAATCAGTGCCCATCAGTGCTGCATATCAGTGCCACCTATCAGTGCCAATCATCAGTGCCACCTTATCGGTGCCATCTCATCAGTGCCAATTAGTACCAATTAGTACCACCTTATGAGTGGCCATTAGTGCAGCCTAGTCAGTGCACCTCAGTTAAGGAGAAAATGTACTTATTTACAACATTTTATAACAGAAACAAAGAAACGTATTTTTTTAATTTTCTGTCTTTTTTTTTTGCAAAAAAATAAAAACCCCAGAGGTGATCAAATACCACCAACAGAAATCTCTATTTGTGGGAACAAAATTATAAAAAATGTTTGGGTACAGTGTTGCATGACCGCGCAATTGTCATTTAAACAAAGACAGCTTCCCCCCTTTATTTTTTTTATTTTTTTCTGTGTGTTCTGTGTGTGGTTGCATAGTCGTTATGTCAGGACTACAAGTGCAAGATATGTATTGGTATGGGTGTGATAAATTATAAGGGGATTTTTTAACCACTTAAGCCCCGGACCAATATGCTGCTAAATGCCCAGAGGCGTTTTTACAATTCGGCACTGCGTCGCTTTAACAGACGTGGCTCCCAAACAAAATTTGCGTCCTTTTCTTCCCACAAATAGAGCTTTCTTTTGATGGTATTTGATTGCCTCTGCAATTTTTATTTTTTGCGCTATAAACAAAAACAGAGCGAAATTTAAAAAAAAACAAACAATATTTTTTACTTTTTGTTATAAATTGAATAAACGTCAAACATTTAGGCCAAAATTTATTCAGCCACATGTCTTTAGTAAAAAAAAATCGCAATAAAAAAAAAAGCTACCTAGCAGCAACAGTGACACTAATACAGCGATCAGAAAAATGATCGCTTAGTGACACTGGCAATAGGGAGTGAAAGGGTTAACTAGGGCGGTGATCAAGGGGTTAAAACTTTATTAGGGGGGGTACGGGGGCTTCCCTGAACTTAACACTAACTGCCTGTCACACTGGCACTAAATGCAGTGATCATACATATATGATCACTGCATTCAGTGACAGTGTGACAGGGGGTGGGGGGTGATCGCAAGGGGTTAAATGTGCCTGCGTGTACTGGTGTCAGTGTAGTGTTGGTGCGACTTACTGTGATGTCTTCTCTCATCTCGGCGGTTTGAAAATACCGCCGAGATGAACGCTGCATCACTTCCTCTGCCAGTGTTTACATTTTATAGGCAGAGGAAGTGACATGGCGGCGGTGCACAGGATTGTCTGGGAGCGATCACAAGGGGGCGGACAGAAACGAACCGCCGCCCCCTCGAGTCGGATCGCTCCCGGAGGTAAGCCGCCCGCCACACACAGTGGAGGGGGTCCCGATCGGACCGCTAGTAGGCAGGGACGTAAATTTACGTACATCTGCCTGTCCGTGCCCTTCTGTAGACGTAAATAGGCGTGTGGCGGGCGTTTAGTGGTTAATTAGCGTCTATGTAACTAGATAAGACCATATTTCTATATGTATTAAAATAATAAATGGTTAGGTAATGGGTTATGTTAGATATTGTAATATTTGTATTGTTTTGTGTAAGATTAAAAACGTATAAATAAAGATTATAAACATCACTAATGCCTCGTACACACGACCGAGAAATGTTGTTTTTCTCAACGAGATTCTTGTCAAGCTTTCATTGCATACACACTGTCGAGACAAAATCTCGTCGTTCTCAAACGCAGTGACGTACAACATGTACGTCGGCACTATAAAGGGGAAGTTTGATTCCACTGGCGCCACCCTTGGGGCTGCTTTTGCTAATCTCATGTTACTGCGTGTTAAGTAAAAGTTTGGTGAGAGACGATTCACGCTTTTCAGTTTGTTACAGCGTGACGAATGTGCTATCTCCATTACGAACACTACTTTTACCGAAGGTGCTCATACTTTATTCTGAGCATGCGCGGGTTTTTAAGCATACACACAAATGTGTTTCTCATTCATAATCCAGCCTGACAAGAACCACGACCAGAAATTTGAGACTCCCGAAGAGAAAAAAGAGAGCATGTTCTCTTTTTTCTCATCGAGATACACAGCCCTTTTTTCTCGGCAAAAAAGCTCTGCCGGCAGTTTTCTTGATGGTTTTTGCCGAGGAAAACGGTCGTGTGTACGAGGCATGAAAGCTGAATATTGGTCTAGGCAGGAAGCGGGGTAAGTGCCTGGTATTGAAGTGGTTAAAACTGAAGAAATAGAATAAGCGCAGAAGTAGAATTCTACCCCGTGGATGCCAGACATCCACATGAATTAGAATTCTCTATCAATGCAAACTTTGCTTAAAGCGGATGGTTCAGCAAAAAAAAAATATTAAAAGCCAGCAGCAACAAATACTGCAGCTGCTGACTTTTAATATTAGGACACTTACCTGTCCTGGAGTCCAGCGGCGTCCGCAGCAGAGGACGAGCGATCGCTCGTCACCCTGCTGATCCCCCCTCCATCCACGGTGAGGGAACCAGGAAGTGAAGCGCTGCGGCTTCACTGCCCGGTTCCCTACGGCGCATGCGCGAGTCGCGCTGCGCTCGCCGATTGGCTCCCGCTGTGTGCTGGGAGCCGAGAGTTCCCAGCACACAACGGGGGGGGGCCACGGGATGTCGCCAAAAAACCCGACTTTTGCCTGAGACTGCGGGCCGGAAGTGGTTGCAGATACCTGTCTTTAGACAGGTATCTGCACCCCCCTCCCCCCTGAAAGGTGTCAATTGTGACACCGGAGGGGGGGAGGATTCCGATCAGCGGATCTTCACTTTAGGGTGGAGATTCGCTTTAAGGCAAATGTTCCCAAATAATGAATGACCCACACCATTGCTATTTGTGTGATTTTGCATCCACATTTATTGTGGCATTGGAAGGCCGGTCTACATTCACCAGAATCTACTCTAGAAGCTAATCAGATTATAGGCATGCCCTCCCTTCAATATAAAAGCCAGGCCAATGCCACACTCACAATTTGCCATATGACATGCATAAAGAGAGAGGGCTGTGTGACATCAGATGGTAGAGCTAGCAGCAATGAGAGATAACGGTCCTATGCTGAGATCTCGGCACCAAAGGCACCTGATGCGATTGCAATTAGAGCTTGTTAGTGCAGAATCGCTTCACTGGCTTGGTGTGTGTGAGACAACTTTACACTGATCAGGGCTGATGAGACCAAATGGCTATGATTTGCATGTCTGGCTTTTGTGAAACATGATTAGGCTTCTAACTCTGTTCTGAATGGAAACTGTATTTAAAAACATTAACAATAAAAAATGCAGCTGCCGGTAAAATGGACCTACACGCAAGCTTTCCTGTTTGTTTGTCCTCTCCCGCTGTGCTTAACCTATAATAATGATGAAAATCTGTGTAATATTGAAACATAGTCACATCTGCTGGTTTCAAAGTGACTTTCAGGCAGAGTTGCCCTATGCCTTGACCTACTACCTGTCTTTGACAAAGAGAATGTGTCTTGCCGCTGTGTCTCGGTTTGGGTGGCAAATAGATGGAGTCTGGGTTAGGCCCAATGTCAATGGGCTTTGGGCTGTTTGTTTCAATTAGCCTACAGTTTCAGATGCTTCTGCGTTCATTCAGAAATAATTTACTGGTGAATTTGACCTACAGTTCATCTCCTGAACCACTTTACGCTCCTTTTGCATCCTCATAGAGTTGGAGAGAAAAGCCCTTCAGCACAGACCCTCATGAAGTTTGTCTCATCAGCGTAGGTCATGGGCAGGCCATGGAACTTTCACGTGTTAGTCTTTTTGCCTTTGGCTAATCGATATGATTACTGAGTCTCTGATTCCCAAATTGTAGATTTAATTTCGCCTTCTTATTGGCTGACTTGAACCGTGTTATCAGCATTACTACTTATACACCAAGCTAAAGCAGAGGAGGAAGAAGGTTGGCGGATAAGCAGTTTTCCCTTCTCCTCCACCACATCCCTATAGGCTAGGGTTGCCACCTCAGATATCAACCGGTTAAGACCCGGACCAATATGCAGGTTAAGGACCTTGCCCCTTTTTGCGTTTTGGCACTGCGTCAGTTTAATTGACAATTGCGCGGTCGTGCGATTTGGCTCCCAAACAAAATTTGTGTCCTTTTTTTCTCACAAATAGAGCTTTCTTTTGGTGGTATTTGATCACCTCTGCGTTTTTTATTTGTTGCGCTATAAACAAAAATAGAGCAATAATTTTGAAAAAAAAAACAATATTTTTTTACTTTTTGCTATAATAAATATCCCCAAAAAAGATATACATGTTTTCCCTCAGTTTAGGCTGTAAAGGTTTACATACACTTTGAGAGTGGACTAGGCTGCCATTATAGTACAGTAACTGTCTCTGTATTTTATTGCCATATATGGCCACAGTTACCAGTTTTTAGCCCATGTATTGCCCCAGTTGTTTATTTGTTGTGGCTGCCCTGATTGCCCTTTTGTTAATTCACCTTTGTGTTCCCCATGTATGTTGACAAATATGGGCTAGATTCACAAAGGAGATACGCCGTCGTATCTCTGCGTCGGATGCCTCCTATCTATGCAACATAGAATCAGTTACACATAGATTTGCATTAGATCCGACTGGCGTAAGTCACTTACGCCGTCGTATCTAAGTTACACATTAACGTTGGCCGCTAGGTGGCTTTTCCGTCGATTTACGCATCGAATATGCAAATGAGATAGATACGCCGATTCACGAACGTAGCTTATTTTTTTACGTCGTTTGCGTAGGCGTAAATCCGGCGTAAAGTTACCCCTGCTATATGAGGCGCAGCCAATGTTAAGTATGGACATCGGGACAGCGTCGTATTGTACGTCGTTTACGTCGTTTGCGTAAGTCGATTCAGAATGGGGCTGGGCGTAAGTTACGTTCACGTCGTTTTCATTGACTATTTGCGATGTGATTTGGAGCATGCGCACTGAGCTTCGTACACGGCCGGCGCATGCGCAGTTCTTTTGGTGTGTCGATTACGTCGGGTCATACTTAATTTACATAAAACACGCCCCCTACATTGCCAATTTGAATTACACGGAGATACGCCGGCCCATTTACGCTACGCCGCCGCAACTTACAGAGCAAGTGCTTTGTGAATACAGCACTTGCCCTTAAAAGTTGCGGTGGCTTAACCTAAATCAGATACGCTACGCCCGCACAAACTTACGCTCTCCATCCTGAATCTAGCCCTATGTTTCCAGAAAATTTGAATTCCTTGTCTGTTGCTAGTTTAGTGTTATGGTGCCATCCTTGTGAGTGTGTGACCAAGGCAGCTCAGTTGGTTTGGGGGACCTTATTCACTACAAGATAACTTGCCTAGACCTTTCCCCGTAAAATCACACCCCCTAAAAATGCTTTCTGGTCACATCCTTTATCTCAGCTGACAAAATATCTGCCTCATTTGCTGTTTGAAACTTTATCAGTGGGCCCTTAGCAACCAATCTTATTCCTCACCCATCATTTTCCAAAACTTTATCCGAATGAGCATGCAAAAAATATATGGACACAATAAAGCGTGAAATAAGAACCTTTTTTTTTGTTCTATGGCAATATTTTAGAACCAAAATAGCACTGGATTACATTTTGGAGAAAGAGAATGAGTATGATTGATGCTGTGGGTAGCATTGCCAGTTTTTTCAAACATCTTGAAGATCACAACTGTAACTTAGCAGACACATGAAGCTTCATAATGTCATACATTTATAAGGCAGATCACGGAATAACAGTTTCTGGAGCACAGAAACAGACACGTTGTTTTCTTTCAAAGTGACCGATTTCTGCATGGATTAGTCAAGTCAAATGAAAAATAAACTAATGGAAATTAATTTTTGTTTGTTTGATTAAAAGATCTAAAACCCAGAAATAATTAATCTGTTCATTAGAACTCATCACATGTGTCGGGCTTCATAAGTCAAACTCAGCCGTGTGGAAGAATAGATAACAGGGTCATAGGAAATAAACGTTTTATATTTTATATTCATAGGGGGAAAAAAATTATTAGACATTATATTTTTGGAGGAGGGGGCTTTTGTTTCTCTGATATTTTTTGAAGTCCAAACCACTTTCAGGCCCTGTATACACGATCAGACATGTCTGAGGAAACATGTCCGACGGACCGTTTTCATCGGACAAGGCTGAAGTGGTCTGTTGGTCTGATGTGTGTACACACCATCGGACCAAAATCCCCTCGGACCAGAATGCAGTGACGTAGAACACAACGACGTGATGAAAAAACGAAGTTCAATGCTTCCAAGGATGCGTCAACTTGATTCTGAGCATGCGCGGGATTTTGGTCCGATGATTTCGTGTACTAACCATCGAACATGTCCGACGGACAGGTTTCTAAGCATGTTTGGAAACTTTGGTCCGCTGGAAAACGGTCCGATAAGCCGTACACACGTTCGAACATGTCCACTGAAACTGGTCTGCGGACCAGTTTCAGCGGACATGTTCGATCGTGTGTACGCGGCCTCATGGATGGGCAAAGCCTTTGATGAGTTAGGTTCCTTCCCCAATTTACAGGGGTCTTTAAGAGGACCTGTAATGTGGAAGCTGTTCCAAAAAAAAAAAGAAAGGCAGGCCAAGGACATATAACAACTAGTCACCAATATTGCCAGTACCTTTTACCTCAGTACAGACTTACCATGCCTGGTCATGCACTGTGTTTCTAAGTAGAGGTGGCCATCTTCGTGGAGGCAGGACTTTAATTATTTATGACAAACTTGGCAACCAACTGACTGTTAAGGTAATATTAAGGAATCAGCAGGACAGGTAGAGAAAACACAGTTTCACAGAGTGAATGAAGCAGGAGCAGGAAGATGCATGCACTGCAGGTCCTCAGGTACAGCTTCCTCTTCAGCAAGCACAGTAGTGATGCCTCCAAATCTCATTGCCGTTCTCATTCATAAGACTAGCAGTCAGAGGCAGCTGCGTCTTAGATAATCTCAGGCAGCAGATATACAGCTATGAGGCTCTAGAACATTAGTGTCCAGGCAGGAACTGAATTTGAATTCTTCAGGGAGAATTTAAAGCGTAACTCCACTTTTGTTGAGAATAAAAACCTTCCCCTCTGGGTGACCTATGTACATTGCACAGATTTTAACAAACATGGTTGCAGAATCCTACCTTTTATTATTCTGAAGATACAGCTATTTGTTTGTCTGTGTCCATGTGCAAAGTTAAGGAGAATGGGAGTGGTTTTATAATTATCTGTCAGTTGCTGCACCTACAGGGCTCTAATGAGGAAATTGGCAAGGCCTGCATTCTTTTAGACGTGCTTTCCTTTTGGGAGTATCTCACCAAAAATTGCATTTTGTTGCAGGGGATGCCAAAAATCTGATGTGTATCTAAGTGCAGATTTTGGGGGAAATCAGTAGGCCAATCACACAAGCAGGAAATAACATATTTGGGGGCGTTCTGTACCCCACCCGCCATATTGCCTTGCATTATTCCAGAAAAAATTACATTGGCTGTAGATTGAAAAGGAAAGGTAATTTTTTATAACATTCAATTACAAAATTACTTGAGTCACAGTTGAAAAACGCTATATTATTTTGTTTCTATTTTCTATTTTTTTTCCTACGAAAGTCGTTACCCTTTAGACCCCTTTCACACCGGGCGGTTTGCAGGTGCTATTGCACTAAAAATAGCGCCTACAAACCGGCCTGAAACAGCGGTAGCTGTTTCTTCAGTGTGAAAGCCCTCGGTGCACTGGCAGGATGGAAAAAAGGTCCTGCTAGCCGCATCTTTGAAGCGGTGAAGAAGCGCTCCTTCACCACTCCTGTCCATTGAAATCAGTGAGACACAGCGGCTATAACGCTGGCAATGCGCCTCTGCAGAGGCACATTGCAGGCGGTTTTAGCCCTTTCTCGACTGCTAGCAGGGGTAAAATCACCACCGCTAGTGGCCGAATATCGCCGCAAACTTAGCAGTAAAGCACCGCTAAAAATAGCGGTGCTTTACCGCCACCGCACCTCCCGCCCCAGTGTGAAAGGGGCCTAAAGATAAAAAGTATAACTCAAGGCACTGCTAGGTACAATTAATAACTCTGGAAGTTCCCTATACAATAGAAAATGTTCACTTTGTGAGTTTAAATTCACAGTAAGGTACCTCTATGGCACCTGTCTGTGTAGTTCATGTGTATGTAAAGGTAGGTGTCCCAATACTTTTGGCAATATGGTGTATGCATGAGACCTGTTTTACCCAAAACATTATTAATTCTGTTGTGCCAGTCACATACTACTGCTTTGCTGCACGGTCTGGAAGATTACTCAACAAATTCCTAAGTGAGCTCTAACTATGTTGCGTTCTGGTTATACTGACATCAATTAGATCTAGTTGATCTGATGTCAAATAAAGTTAAAAAATCAAATGAGGAAAAAATTTAATTCTGCACACATATGTGCAGCAACTTCAGTTGCCCTTGCTGTACCAGAATGGGGACCATTTTAGCAATGCCAGTCGAACAAAGTTTTGGCGATCCCTGGTTGGGTCAAGGCTTACTCTGACCCCTTTTGCCTTCCATACATTTTATTTGCCCAGTGAGGCAGCCCATCATAGTGATATGCTAATAGGAATATATGTGAGGGGTCGGTTGAGCGAGGGAGCTCCGATGCTGCCAGGAAGGGTCTGCGTTGTGTCTGACCAGAATGACCCACAAACTGAGCACGGTGGGGATGGGGCATCTACATTTGTGCTCTTTACGTACCTGTCAGCAGATTGTTTTCTCTGTCAAAGTCCAACCAAAATGCCTTCCAATGACCCAGGTAATGTACATAAAGCCTCTCTATAACAGAAGGTCTTTACCTGACATCTCTTCCATATTAACCACTTCAGCCCCGGAAGAATTTACCACCTTCCTGACCAAAGCCCCTTTTCATTTCGGCACTGCGTCGTTTTAACTGACAATTGCGCGGTCGTGCGCCGTTGCACCCAACCAAAATTTACATCTTTTTTTTTGCCACAAATCTAGCTTTCTTCTGATGGTATTTTATCACCTCAGCGGTTTTTATTTTTTGCGCTATGAACAAAAGAAGAGTAACAATTTTGAAAAAAAAGCTACATTTTTTAATTTTTGCTATAATAAATATCCCCCAAAAGAATATAAAAAAACACATTCTTTCTCAGTTTAGGGTGATATGTATTCTTCTACATATTCTTGGTAAAAAAATTGCAATAAGCGTATATTGATTGGTTTGCGCAAAAGTTATAGTTTTTTTAAAAATAGGGGATAGTTTTATGGCATTATTATTATTATTATTATTTTTTTTATTTTTTTATTTTTTTACTAGTTATGGCGGCGATCTGCGATTTTTATTGTGACTGCGACATTGTGGCGGACACATCGGACACTTTTCACACTATTTTGGGGCCATTGTCACTTTTACAGCGATCAGTGCTATAAAAATGTACTGATTACTGCGTAAATGACACTGGCAGAAAAGGGGTTAACCACTAGGGGGTGAGGACGGGGTTAAGTGTGCCCTAGGGCATGATTCTAACTGTGAGGGGGCTGGGCTACAAGTGACATGGCAGTGATCACTGCTCTCGATGACAGGGAGCAGTAGATCACTGTCCTGTCACTAGGCAGAATAGGGAAATGCCTTGTTTACATCTCCCTTTTCTGCCTCTCCGTAACACGATCGCAGGCCACTGGCGAACATCCAGTTCACGGGGCCCATGGTCACAGAGAGTTTGGCGCGCGCCGCACAACTTCTTAAAGGGGACGTACAGGTATATCCATTTGCCCACCGCTGCCATTTTGCCGACGTATATAGGCGTGCAGCGGTCGGCAAGTGCTTAAGTTGCACAGTTGGCCCAGGGGTATTAAGAAAAACAACTCTGTACCCTATGACTCTGCCCCCTTTTCAAAACTAAGAAATTCCTAAAGTGGATGTAAACCCACTCTTATCCTTTCTGAACTACTGCCATAGTGCTGATCTATAAGGATAAACATGCCTCCTGCATGTATCCTTACCTGTCAAATGTCTCCCCACTGTCTATTATAAGAACTGAAAAACTGCAGATTCTGTGGGTGGATCTGTTGTCTGTTGTCTGGAGCTCTGTGGGTGGAATCATGTTGTCAGTAGATTCCAGTGTTGCCAATCGTCCGTATTTTTACGGACAGTTCGTAAAAACGGGCACGTGTTTCTCCCGTTCGTAAATGTACGTGGTTGCGAGAATGTGCCAGTAAAAATAGCCGAGATCGATTTGGTTTGGAATTGCGATTGGAGATTGGAGGGAGGGGGTGATTGGAGGCAGGGGGTGATGGTGGCTGCGGTGGCACCACAGAGGGGGATGGAGGCAGGGGGCAATGGAGGCGGGGGAGATTGGAAGCAGGGGGAGATTGGAGGCAGGGGGTGTTGGTGGCACCGCAGAGGGGGGTGGTGGCACTGCAGAGGGTGGGGGATGAAGACAGGGGTTTTTGGTGGCACCGCAGAGGAGGATGGAGGCAGGGGACGATGGAGGCAGGGGGTGATTGGAGGCAGGGGGCCTGGGGGAGATAGGAGGCAGAGGGAGATTGGAGGCAGGCGGAGATTGTTGCACTGCAGAAGGGGGTAAAGGCAGGGGGTGTTGGTGGCAGAGGGGGATGGAGGCAGGGGGTGATGTGACCAAATAATTTGCCCTTATTTTATCGAAAATAACAAAAATATGTTTTTTTAGCTTAATATCTACCTTAAATCACATTGCTGTTTGCCTAGCGTACTTGTTTGTAGCCTAAATATTGAAATGTGCACCTAAAAATGTAATTTAGTAACTTTTGTGAAATGCCAGTAAAAACGTGGCTGCACCAGTAAACTTTAGGTGTCATGCCAGTAAATTTCAATCTGGTAGGTTGGCAACACTGGTAGACTCCCTGCCCACCTCTACACTCCCCTTACACGTAATTCTGCTATGATCACTAACATCCAGTCAAAATCCAGAAAAGTAACCACATGACTTCAGAAAAGGAGTGGGGGTGTAAATTAAAAAAATAGTGCATGAGATATGTAAATAACCTGTCACTCACAGCAAGGGGGCGGAACGGACTAAGGTTTTTCTCTGTAAGTCCGTTTTATTTCACTGAACAATAAAAGAGGATTGCTCATAGCTGGATTAACTCTGTGTGGCAAGACTGGGCACAGATGATAGGAAATCGTATACTGTACATTGTGACATCAGAAAAATAAATAAAAAATGTTCGGGTTTACATCCACTTTAACTAATTACATGTACACATAAAGAAAACAGCATTCTGAATTATCCACTCAAAGAACAAGCACACTTTTCCAATATTATGTAAAAACCTGAACAGCACCAATGTGAAATCAACCATTGCACAAAATAATTGTCTACATCCTACCAGCGTAATTTCTTCCACTAATAAAAATACCAATTTTCATAAACGTTTTCATTAAACAAGGTTACTGGCCCTTTAATTCCCCAGGACCGGCTTGCCATGGTTCACTGCCGCCGGCAGGAATAGGGTGACATAGGGTAAAGTAATCTTCATTGTCTATTCAGAGCCAAAATTAGATTCTAGTGTCACCCGTAACAAAACAAAAGACGAGAAAAAGATTACTTTGCTTCCTTTTAACTAAAGAGCTAATATCTCCCAGCCTGGCTCCCATCGTGGATTTTCTGTTCAGCGAGCTGCATTTATTCAGAAGGCACAGTATTTATTTTCCATTTCTAGTGGGTTTTCCAGATTTTCCCCCTCTTTTATTTCATCTTTCTTCAATTTCACACACACACTATCCTTCCAGTTCATTGAAATACAAAGTAGATTATCGGGCCCTGCTTCAGATTCCCATTGCATTCAACGTGCTCCACTTGGCTTTTTAAAAGAAAAAAAACATCTCCAGTTTATTTATCATGCTTTGCTGGAGGACACTAAGCACAACTAATATTGTATTCCATTGTTTGCTTATATCCTGAGCCATACATCCGTGGCTTCATTTAATGCAGGGCAGCAAATCGAATAAAAGCAAGGCAAAGCAAAATACGAAATAAGTGCGGAGGGCTAAGTGCATCCTTACATTCAACTTTGTAAGGAGAACAAGAAAAAACACTTGCAGGGTTTAACAAATATGCAATACACTATTTTGTTTATGGTTCCTGTATTTTTGTGTTCCAGAAAGTATGACCTCCCGGCATTGCTCTTTCCTTCCTAAGTGAAGAGTACGTGATTGTTTTAAGAGCCGTCTTAAATCATGAGATATAGTGGAGCCGAGTCAGGATATAACATGCCTGTGTGGGCTTTAAAAAATTGTTTTTAACATGTTCTCTCAGAATTCTGCACTTTAGGAATGCTTCGGGGGATTTAAAGCTTGCCTGTATTTTGCCTATTCAGGTCAAAGCAAAAGGACCACTTTACAGTACCTCCAAAAGCATCAACCCCCCGTATTACTCCAGTTCAAAATTCTGCGTATAAACAGTTATTCCCTAGTGTTATTCAAAGTACATGTTTTTCATGTCCCAATCTCGAGTAACACATAGGGGTACAACCAAGGGCATTGTATTACAGAATGTTCACTCATCCTCCTACTTTTTGTTAACATGGAAGTGTTCAGCTCTGAGCACTTCTGAATTCACAGCTATCAGATTAGGCTGACTTATTTAGCGTAGGATAAATAAGTCTAGTGTTAATGACACAATGGTCACTATGTTTGTTATAGTTACATTATTTAGTCTATAGCTTGCCTCAGTGGTTTGAGTGGGTGGGTGCTGTCCTGCTTGCCGAATGTGCAAAGTTTGCCAGACTGGACTATAAACAAATATGTCTCTAAAACCAGTCTTCTTATAGTTGACCACTCTGTTACAGGTCCTAATAATTCATGAAACAAAAAAAATCTGTTTAATCCTCACACACACTAGTCAGGGGCTAGCCCAGCTCTCATGCTGTGTAACATGAAGAAATAATTCCGGACGGCTGCACTTCCAAAAATCCTTTTATTGAAGCTTCATATGACAAGTGGTTGACAGATGGAGCAGGGGACAAAGAGGTAGACAGGTTTAACGCAAATGTTAGTACTTAGTCATTAAAGGAGTTGTAAAGGAATTTTCTTTAAGGTGAAAAAACATCTAATGATGACGCCCCCCCCCCACCCGAGCCCCCGTTTTACTTATCTGACCCAAAATAATACAAATAGAGGGTGCAATCAGAGCAAAAATATACGATCAACGTGATTAATATAGCATATGAATATAAAGTGAAAATAAGAATGGAAAATTATGTATCACTACAAATTAATCCATAATAGAGATGCAGAAACTATACAGTTAATGTATCTTTGGGAATGCTAGCTGAGCACAAAAAGGACCTTCACACAAATCCCAAAAGTATATAAATATATATATATATAAAGCGCAGCGCAAACCATGTAAGCAATAAAATATAATAAATTATGATAAATAAATTGGTAAAGTCCAAACAATTTGTGACGAAAAGAGGAAAAATATCTGTGGGGGGGGCGTGGCTAACCGCCGAGCTGAATGGCTGACTGAGATCACAGCTCCAGCACTGACCGGAGAAATTCTCTATATTACCGCTGACCCACGCAGCTAAGATGCACCAACCTGCTCTCCCCGCACAGGAGACTCAGTCCGTGTCCTCCCGGAAGAGAAAAGATTACCGGACACCGAGGAGGCTCACAGACTTCTTCGCCCTGACACCCGGAGGACACAGCCAAGATGGCGCCCGCGATCGCTCGCCGCGAGGTGACAGGTCCTGCACCGCTCTGTCTGACGGAGACATCCCGTCCATCCTGCCCCAGAACACCTCCGGGAGTCACGATGCAGGATCGGGTCCCTCTTCCTCCCAGGGCAGCCCAGCGAAAGCGCGGATGCGCTTAGACACGGAGGACACAGCGCCTGAGGTGAGACCAGCACTAGATAGTCTCCTCACGCAGGCTCCCGCACCATCCCCCATAGCAGCCTTCCCCACCGCTAATCAGCCAGTGATTGACACCATGCTGAAAGAGATGCTAGTATCCTTACATAGCTCTCTACAAAGTGACATATCAACGATGATCTCTGCTTTCAGATCAGATATGGTTCATATGGGGTCAAAACTGAACCATGTTGAAAAACAGATGGGCGCCATGACAGTCACTGTAAATGACCTGGTAGATGCCCATGAACACACTAGAGATGAACAGCAATGGGTGCGAGCCAAGATGGCGGACCTTGAAGACAGGTCAAGACGCAATAACGTCAAGATTCGCGGCGTTCCGGAAACGATCTTACCGGCGGACCTGAACTCTTACGCCAGGAAGCTCATCTCCACGCTTCTGCCTGATCTCTCCCCAATGGAGACTATAATTGACCGTATTCATCGCCTACCGAAGCCTCCGCACCTCCCAGCTACGGTCCCCCGCGATACGCTCATTAGAGTCCATTTCTTCCATGCCAAGGACATGCTCCTGGCGACAACAAGACGCCTTGCTCAACTTCCACCACCGTATGCAAAACTGCAGCTGTTTGCCGACATCTCCCATTACACCCGCCAACAGAGGCGTCAACTTCAAACCATTACCAAGCCACTAAATAACCACAAGATCCCTTACCAATGGGGTTTCCCAACCAAACTTCTGGTTACCAGGAATGGAGTAAAACACAGTATTCATTCTGTAGAAGAGGGCATACAACTGCTCAGAAAGTGGAAAATACTCCCGGACGCATCCGCTCCAATGCAGGTGTCCCACGCTGATGAGAGCCAAACGGTCAACACCGGTCCCCACGCCAGCACCGCTAGATGAATGTGGGGTTAGCGGCTTTCTTATTATACAGCTCACCTAAGCACTCCGGTCAGTGCCTGCTCGTTGCAGATTACCCACGGACTAATACCTCCGTACGACTTCAGTAGTCCGCTTACCACACTACTGATCCTCATCTTTCCCATTTGCCCTACTTTTTTCTTTTATTGTTTTCTTTTATTCTTTTTTGTTTTATTTTATTTACTTCCATTAATTGTCACCCTCCATTTTTTCTCCCCTCTTGTTCTTGCCCCGGAGAGCGCTAGTCATCTGAGATCCAAATACACTTGAGGAACACAGCCTCCCTTAGTCCTCGACTTCCAGAAATACCACAGACTTCCGTATTGACCTGCAACCTAACGCCCACAAACTGTAAGTACTATCACTCCTGTAATTTGCCGCATCACACCAGCTACCATGCCGAAATTCATATCTCTAAACGCCAAAGGCCTTAATCACCCTGCTAAAAGATCCTCTTTATGGAGGACGGCACAAACCTCCCTTTGCGACGTTCTCTGTGTACAAGAGACCCATTTCAAGCTTTCTGCAGAACCCACCTGCACCAACAGGACCTTTCCCAACATTTTCAGGGCATCGGGCCCTGATAAGAAAAATGGGGTTTTGATAGCCATCAAAAACACGGTGACTTTTACGCTACATAATAGCCTGGTCGATGTTGGCGGCAGGTACCTAGCTCTGGACTGTTCCATAAACAACACCAGGTATACAATAGTAACGGTGTACGCTCCCAACACAAAACAAATTAGTTTCCTAAACAAGCTCATGAAGAAGATAACACGTTTCAAACACGGTCATCTTGTCATCTGCGGTGACTTCAATATAGCTCCCGACAACTCCTTGGATACTTCGTCCAGATCTAGTAGACTCCGGTCACCCATGGGCTCCTTCATACAAACCAATGATCTGTACGATGTGTGGCGTTGCCACCACACCACCGAAAGAGACTATTCTTATTTTTCACCACGTCATAACTCCTATACCCGAATTGACTATTTCTTGGTGGACAAATGGACACTGCCCAAAGTATCAAACTCAGAAATTTCTACCATTACGTGGTCGGATCACGCTCCAGTCGCGCTGACCATCAATGACTCATTAGCCACTTCCACTACGCGGATTTGGCGTGCTAATGCCACACTCATCCACTCCCCGATTTACTCGGGCTACATCCAAGAACGTTTAGAGGAATTTTTCTCTCTTAATGATGGCTCTGTGGGGGATAACTCGGTTCTTTGGAATGCCCACAAGGCGTTCATAAGGGGAATTTTTGTTCAATTGGGAGCTAGAGAGAGGAGGAGGAGATCACTGCGTCTGGACACCCTTACGTCTGAGATCAAAACCCTTGAGGGACAAAACCAATCTAACCCTGACCACGATACCAAAACCAAACTAGGCCTCCTTAGACAAGAGCTACGATCACACCTGTTAGACTCTTTTGAAAAAGCCCACACCCACTTCAAAGCCAAACTATACTCCACTGGCAATAAGGCAGGGAAAGCCATGGCCAATAGACTTAAAGGACATCACTCTAAAACCAAAATCCCCCACCTTTACCACCCCACTTCAAATCAAAAACTTATTGACCCGTCAGACATTGCTGATGCCTTCCGCCACTACTATAACAATCTTTACAATCTAAAAAATGATGCCTCGACGCCACAACCTTGCCCACCTGTTATAGCTTCGTTCCTTGAGGAGATCAACCTTCCCTCATTATCCGCGGATCAACTTGAGTCGCTAAATGCCCCTTTCACCTCCCAGGAAATTATGGACACTATTTCTAAATTACCCTCAAACAAATCCCCAGGCCCCGATGGACTCACTAGTGAGTACTATAAAAGATTTGGTATGATCCTTTCCCCTTTCCTGTCTAGGGTATGTAATGACGCCGCCTCTTCCTCCTCTCTCCCTCCGGAAATGTTGTCTGCCCTAATTGTCACACTGCCGAAGCCAGGTAAGGAACCCACATGCCCGCAAAATTTCCGACCAATTTCTCTCCTCAACCTAGATACAAAAATTTATGCCAAACTTATCGCCAATCGACTGATAGACCTGATGCCTCTTCTCATTCATAGAGACCAATCCGGTTTCACGAAAGGGAGACAATCCTATGATGCCACTCGAAGGATTCTAAATATTATTCATGCTGCTGAGTCCACCCGAACGCCTTCTCTGCTCCTCTCCCTGGATGCGGAGAAGGCGTTTGATAGAGTGCATTGGGACTATATGAAAGCAACTCTCCTCAAATTTGGATTTCAGGGACACATCCTGTCCGCTATATTGGCCTTGTACTCCTCCCCCTCAGCGCAAGTCTACACGTCTGAAATGCTATCTAAACCATTTTCTATCTCCAATGGTACCCGACAGGGGTGCCCGTTGTCCCCGCTCATATTCAATTTAATAATGGAACCCCTGGCCGAACACGTCAGGTCCAGCTCCAAGATTACAGGCTTCCATGTGGGAGCTGTGAACCACAAAATTAATTTATTTGCGGACGACGTAATTTTGATGCTCACAAACCCACTTTCCTCCCTGGCTTCGGTACAACTCCTATTGCAAAGGTTCAGTGCTGTATCCTACTATAAAGCAAATAGTCACAAATCTTATATTCTAGATCTAGGTCAGGACGCAATCACGAGTAATCTCCTCAGGAACACATACCAATACCCCTGGGCAGAATCTGGAATATCTTACCTAGGCATTACACTTACCAAATCTCCGAAAGGCTTATTCCCACATAACTACTTGAATCTTAAACAGATGCTGATACGCGAAACTGCAAACATCTCCAAACACGAATTCTCCTGGGTAGGTCGCTTGGCAGCTTTCAAGATGATGTTACTACCTAGAATGCTCTATTTGTTTCGGACGCTGCCCATACCCCTCTCTAAAACATACCTTGACTCACTGCAATCCATCGTCACAAGATTCATATGGCAAGGCAAGAAGTCTAGATGTAGTCATACCAGGCTTATTAAACATAGACTAGTGGGTGGCATGGGTCAAGTTGATGTTAGGGACTACTACCTAGCGACTATTCTAGCACAGGCGAAAGATTGGTTCACCGCACCACCCTGTACGATGTGGAGTCAAATAGAAAATGCTATGACGCCCGGACCGAACCTCGCTAGTTGGCTATTTCATATGACCTCCAACACTAAGCTGCTCCAAATTTACTCCCCCACCATTCAAGCCACAGTCAAAGCTTGGAAGACGATCCACCACTCCAAATGGACTCACCTCCCGATCAAACCCATACCTGTCCCCCTTGAGACGTTACAACTAATCTCATCTGACTTACACATTCCGACCTGGATAACTAACCATATGTCCTCTACATCGGACCTTCGCACTGTTGCGACGACCGACTCGTTCTTACGTATCCAAGAACGTTTTCAGGTTGCGACCACCGACTTCTTCACCTACTACAGAATACGGAGTTGCTTACTAGCTAACCCTTCCCTGGAAGGCTCTTTACCCGTACGTATATGGAACTATTTCTTCTCAGACAGGCATACCAACAAAGGTACATCAATTATATACTCCACTTTGCAAGACAAAAACACTTTTCAAAAAACAAAACCACTTACTGATTGGGAAAATGATCTCCAAACTGCATTCTCAGACATGCAATGGCAGAGGGCGATTAAATCTACATACAAGTACACATCCTGTACCTCCCTATGGGAGCTTGCTCAGAAACTGTTGATGCGCTGGTATCTGACACCACACAGATTAGCTAAGTTCTATAGACACTCCTCGAGCGATTGCTGGAGACAGTGCAACTCTTTGGGTACACTCATACATATCTTTTGGTCCTGCACTCACATACGACGTCTCTGGACTGACGTTGAATCATTGCTGCGGAAAGTACTCCATGTCCCAGTGATACTGACCCCTCAACTAGCTATTCTAAACCTGACTATTGATGATATACCACCCGACCTCCGACTGGTGACGACACACATCCTCCTAGCAACAAGACTGTTGATCGCTAGAAAATGGAAAACGCCAGTACCCCCTACACTTACAGAAGTGGTTACATTGGTACAGACTCACTTTACCTATGAAACGGTTTTATCTCGTGGGAAACCTACTTATGCTAACCTGTTAAACCTATGGGACCCCTGGCACTATTGGTACACCAATTCGCACGCCCATTAACCACCTCTTGATTGCGCTCTGATGTTCCTGACTCATGCCCTCCTCCCCTCCTACTTCTTTCCCTTCTCCTCCCTTTCTGGTATGCATATGTTCCCACCAACTGGTTTGTTGCAGTTGTTCATTTTATCACACAATCTGTTATATCTTCTCTCTTGGGATCACGCACTCCCAGCCAGTTATGTGTTCTGTTATGGGTCTCCTACATGGTTGACTCCACTGCTTATTATCTTTACAATGTTCATTTTACTGCATTGCTATACCACTATGTATGTTGAAACCTCAATAAAAAAGATTTGAAAGAAAAATATCTGTGGAACATTCGGTGAGACGAATGGTTGAAGATCTTCACCACGTGAAAGAAAACGGGGGTAGCAAGTATAAAAGCTTATCCCTCCACCAGTGTAGATGGCTACTCTCACCTTAGATTATGACCACTGGGTTAACAGATGGTCATTAGGGCATAGAGAGAACCGGAAGTGAAGTAGATCTCCTATTTGATGGTCTCAGCATGGATACCGGAACAAGGGGACATGGAAGAAAAAACAACCATCTAAGAGCTTCCGCTTGTTCACTGCTTTAATCAGATAGGCAATTGACAGGCTACTCACATTTGTTCAGAAGTTAACAGGCATGTACATGTATAAAACAGCTTACATACCGTTGCCAGGCATGTAAGCAGTGTAAATTCAACATGAAAAAGCGAAAGGAATTTACCTCCTATTCGACTAAAAAGTCGTATTCCATCAAGAATCTCATTACCTGCAATACAGTGGGTGTGGTCTACATGCTGGAGTGTGATTGTGGACTCCAGTATGTAGGCCGCACCTCACGTACCCTATCTGTAAGAGTAGGAGAACACGTGAATAATATCAAACGGGGCCTGCGCTCTCATAGTATGTCTCGTCATTTCAGACAGTGTGACGATAGGAATCCCAGATGTTTAAAGTTCTGGGGACTTGAGAGAGTTGACAAACATTGGAGAGGAGGAAATTATATACGACGTATCAGTCAGAGAGAATCCTTCTGGATATATGAGACTAGGGTTCTCAAGCCAGAGGGGCTGAACGTTGATTTCGACCTCAACTGTTTCATTTCTAACAAATAATGATTCCATAACCTTCTTGTAGAAGTCTTTCATGAGGTTTTTACTTTCACTAATTTTTCAATTTTTAGTTTCAAATGTTAATACATTTTTTACTATATCGTATTGTAAATATTAATTCTTCGATATATCTCCTACACTCAACTCCATATGTGGTGTATTGTACCATCATTATCATATATATAGTTTTCTATGGTTTTTCTAATTAGTCTATATATAAATTTAATTCACATCTAACTGATGCTAAACCAACCACAGAGGCTCAAACCATTTTCCTATAGTTCATTTTAGGATTTAGGATTATAGTAGTATTTTACATTGGTTTGTGGTATGCCTCCAATTCTTATTGGTTCATCAGTGTAGGTTCTATGAGACTTATATATTTGCATATACATATTTTTATATTTTTATTTCTACATTTTATAATTGTATGTGTTTTAAGCTTAATAGAATTAAATGCAATTAGTCAGATTGGTTATATACATATATATATTTTTTTATGATAGATCAATAGATATATTGTCTATATGGTTTAGTATTAATTAGAGGCAAATTGATACATGTTGTTTATGATGCCTTTTTTTGTATTATTACTCGCAGAGTTCCATTGTCGACACTGAGCAACGTTTTTTCATCACATATAGCTTTATCCGTCTATTTTAATGCCCTGGGTCGGTTATATGTTTTGCGTCCACAAGATGGCGCTATTACTTTTTGAGGTGTTTGGTCTATTCGCTCTTGAATTATATAATAAGGCCGATCGAATAAAGTTTTGTTTGTTAGTTTTTGAATCGAATAATAATGTTTTGTTCGTTTTCGAATCGAATAATAAAGCTACCCATCTTGAACGTGACGCGGGACATGCCACACCGCTCGTTCATGACGCTAGTCGATGGGAGTTGCTACGGCAACCATAGCTTATTTAATTTCGAACGGGAGACGTGCTCGGCTCCACTCCACCCTGCTGAGGAAGTGTTTTTCACGCAACGCGTCCAGGGTTTTTTGGAGCCTTACACGTCGCTCGGTGTCTTTCCTGGGGAACTCTGTGAGCTGTTTTATACATGTACATGCCTGTTAACTTCTGAACAAATGTGAGTAGCCTGTCAATTGCCTATCTGATTAAAGCAGTGAACAAGCGGAAGCTCTTAGATGGTTGTTTTTTCTTCCATGTCCCCTTGTTCCGGTATCCATCAAATAGGAGATCTACTTCACTTCCGGTTCTCTCTATGCCCTAATGACCATCTGTTAACCCAGTGGTCATAATCTAAGGTGAGAGTAGCCATCTACACTGGTGGAGGGATAAGCTTTTATACTTGCTACCCCTGTTTTCTTTCACGTGGTGAAGATCTTCAACCATTCGTCTCACCGAATGTTCTACAGATATTTTTCCTCTTTTCGTCACAAATTGTTTGGACTTTACCAATTTATTTATCATAATTTATTATATATTATTGCTTACATGGTTTGCGCTGCACTTTATATATATAGATTTATACTTATCTGACCCGTTGAATGTCCCGCGTTTGGTCCCAATTTCCTCTTCGCCGCTCAGCCTGACCACTGATTGGCTAGAGCAGATGGATTGAGAGCAGTGCAGCCATTGGCATCCAGTGATAAGGCGCGCTGAGGGGCGGGGCCGAGTGATACAGTGAGCGGCTATGGCTATGGCTATGGCTATGGCTATAACGGAGCGTGCCCACAAGGACTCACCACCATGCAAGCTCTCTCGCATGAATGTGGTGAGTTCTTGCAGGGAAGGACCAGAGACAGCCTCCGAGGGACCCCAGAAGACGTGGATCAGGCCCACTCTGTGCAAAACAAACTGAACAGTGGAGGTAAGTATAACATGTTTGTTATTTTAAAGAAAAATAATTCCTATAGTGACCCTTTAAGTGCTAACATTTGCACGAAACGCGTCTACCTCTTTGTCCCCTGCTCCAACTGTCAACCACTTGTCATATGAAGCTTCAGTAAAAGGATTTGTGGAAGTGCAGCTGTCCGGAATTATTTATTTATACAGTTCCTCCTAATACCCATTGTTGGATCTCCATAGATTTATGCCTTAAAAAAAAAAAAAAAATCACCATTGATGATTTCCTGTTCACTGTTTATATTGTCAGAGCCACGTTGCACTCTTTTGTATTACATTATAATGTTTTACCGTGATTCTGAAAATGTAATAAAAAGATTGATACACATTATGGCTGCCTTTGGACCAGAATATAAACAAATTGAGTACTGTCTGTACAGAGAAGACACTATTCTATTAAAATCCATCAATTAAACCCCTAAAATCTCCATAAAGAGTACCTACATAGAATATCCCCATTCCACATGTTCCTGGAGATGGCTTAAAGCAAGTGTGTGCTGCAGCAACTAACATCTGGAAACCGGTATTAAAGTGGAACTACACTGCATCTGAGCACCACAAACCAAAAACGCTAATTAAATGCATTTTAATATTCAAAGAAAACTTCTGCATTGCTCCATATCTCCATGCTTTATTTTGCTGACAACCACTTTTGTCTGTCTACCATTCTTGGAATCCATCTGCCCTCAACTAAGGCAGGCAGGTCAGAAGGAAACCCTATCCTTTCCTCTTGAAGACTCCTGGGATGTATGACATAATTTGGCTAGGCAAGAAACCCGAAAGTAACAGTAGAAATGTAAAAAAAGTTCAAAACATGTAAATATGATATACTTTATCTGCTTACTAATGTTGACAGAATAAGGATTAAAATAGTATATGATATCTGTATATGCAGTAAAGCATGCTGGTTATACTCACTGTGGAACCTAAGGTGTTATTCCTATCTGCATTGTGTAAAAAGGCTGTTTTATCCTGTATGCATAGATCTTACTCTTCTTGCATTGTCTCCAAAACATGTCAGAATAAGACAGAGTTACTGGAGTCAGGCTGCACATGCTCAGTTTGCTGGAGTTTTTTTTTTTCTTGGGAGAGTGCATGTGATAAGCACATGGCCAATCAGGACTGTCCAGTGCAGTATATATAGTGAAAGTTGATATAGTGAATGCCAGGGCCGATCCTAGAGTCACAGACGCCTGGGTGCAGAAATTTTTCTGGCGCCCCCACATGGGCGTGGCCATCTTACCAACTCCTCCCCTGTACAAATATTTCTATGGCAACAACTCAAAAACAGAGCTGCTCCCCTAACATGGACAAGGAGAACACATCAGGCACAGACCGCCCACCAGTGACGTCACTGCATGGCTGGTCTCTCTCCACACAGAGACAGCCGCTGCTTCGCTCTCCTTCTCTGACAACAGGAGGGAGGGGGGACGGGCTTAGGCAGAAAACACAGTGACGACGTTGGTGACTGGCGGAGAGAGCTGCCTCTGAACACAGACAAGGAGAGGAAGAGGGAGGGGAGCACTCTGGTGCTTCAGTCCCCCACCTCTGTGGTGCCTAGGTGCACTGCACCCCACGCACCTGCCTAGGATCAGCACTGGTGAATGCAGGGTCCTGGATTTAGTAACAGGTAATTTTTATCTGATGTGCACTGATGAGGCTGCTCTGATGGGCACTGATAGGCTGCACTGATGAGGCAGCACTGATGGGCATTGATGGGCACTGATAGGCTGCACTGATGAGGCAGCAAAGATGGGCACTGATGAGGATAAACTGATAGGCGGCACTGATAGGTGGCATTGGTGGGCACTGATAAGTGACACTTATGGGCACTGATAGGTGGCACTGATGGGCACTGGTAAGCAGCACTAATGGGCACTGGTAGGCAGCACTGATAGGTGAAACTGATTAGGAGGCACTGATGGGCACGGATTGGCTGCACCTATGGGCACTAATTGGCAGCACTGGCAGACACAGATTTGCAGCACCGGTGGGCACTGTTGGGACTGCACTGATAATCAAAACACTGATAATCAAGTCCCTTTTACAGAAGCTGATTATCGGCTCTCTTCTCCCCTCCTTACACTGTCAGAGTGAGGAAAGAAATGATGATAACCGGATTCTGTTTACATTGTGATGAACTGTTATAAGACACAGCTGATCATGTGGTAAAGAGCCACTGATTGGCTCTTTACCCCAATCTGTGATTAGCGATGTCCGGAGGACACTGTGATCACAGAGCGCGCCGCTCACACGCCGCAGCGGGCATGTGGTGGGCGCGAACATGGCTGGCTGCCCATGCTGTAGCTGTCATTCAGTCGGCAAGTGGCTAAACACAAGTCAAAGCATATATCACCAGAACACAGGCATCTTCAAAATATCATCCAAAACTTTATTAAAGCAATCACATCACAATATTAAATTGTGATGTTTCAGAGCCACCCAGGTCAGCCCCATTTGAGAGTAAATAAAGTTAGGTGAATTTTTTTTTTGTTTTTAAATATACTAAGCTCTGAAGAAACTGCCCTTTGCAAAGTGCACAGTCTATTTTCCTTTAGTAAATAAACCCCATTATGTTTACTACGCATATAGGTTTGAAAAACAGTTGCACAAATCTCATGCAACATAAACATTTGCAACTAAAAAATGTTTTCTACATGTTCTCTGCTTTTAGACAAAATAGAGGGGCATTTATTTAAGGCTTCTGACTACATACATCTGGCAGTGTGTATCTAGTCAGAAACCTTGCACCAAATTCAGTTAGTATGGTCACGTGTCATTCAAGTACTTCCTATTTGAAACATCTTTACTGTATGGTGCTACTGTATTGCAGGCAGAATGGCACAGGCAGGCAAATGGGCATACCTGTACGTCCCTTTGAATTTGCCGCCTGGCACGCTGCAGGAGCATGCCCGCGGGTCCCGCAACCTCGATGTTCGCCGGCGGCCCGCGATCATGACATGGAGAGGTAGAACTGGGAGATGTAAACAAGGCATTTCCCTGTTCTGCCTAGCAACATGACAAGGATCTACTGCTCCCTGTCATCAGGAGCAGTGATCTCTGTCATGTTGTAGTGAGACCATTCCCCCTACAGTTAGAACACATCCCTAGGACACACTTAACCCCTTGATCGTCCCCTAGTGTTTAACCCCTTCCCTGCCAGTGTAATTTATACAGTAATCAGTGGCTATTTGTAACTCTAATCGCTGTATAGTAAATTACAATGGTCCCAAAATAGTGTCAAAAGTGTCCGATGTGTCCGCCATAATGCCGTAGTCCCGATATAAATCACAGATCGCCACCATTACTAGTAAAAAAAAAAAAAGAATAATAAAAATGCCATAAATCCATCCCCTATTTTGTAGACGCTATAACTTTTGCACAAAGCAATCAATATAAACTTATTGCGATTTATTTTTTTGCCAAATAAAAGTAGAAGAATACGTATCGGCCTAAACTGTGGAAGAAATTCGTTTTTTTTATATACTTTTTGGGGATATTTATTATAGCAAAAAGTAAAAATATTGCTTTTTGTTCAGTATTGTGATCAAATACCAACAAAAGAACGCTCTATTTGTGGGGGGGAAGGACGTCAATTTTGTTTGGGTACAACGTCGCTCTGGTCAGGAAGGGGGTAAATTCTTCCAGGCTGAAGTGGTTAAAGTGTTCCTAAACCCACAACAGTAAAATCAGCCTATATATGCAGTAAAGCAGCCCTCAAAATGTCCACTCGCCTACTAGCATTTGGCGAGTGGATTTAAGCTGGGGGCGAGTGATGACAGGGATGCATGACCAATCTCCCTCCAATCTGTACCTACACTTAGAGTCCCGATGGGATTGGCGGCCAAAGAGGAAAGGTGCATGCTCAGGAAAAGTAGTCTGGTGAGCCACGCACAGGCAGAGCGGTACACAGGTGCTCTCCTTACAATTCTCATTAAGCCATGGGACCTAACAGTATGACCTTTCTGAGCCTGCCCCCTCCCCCTGACCAATGTAGCTGGAGAGCAGAAAGTAATGAGTGAGGTGGAGATTGCGAAAATTACCACTCCGGTGCAGCGCTCACTGAAAGTTGCCCTGACATGAGAGTGGCAGCCTTTCAGTTTGTGCAGTTTTTTTCTCCTTGTGCTCTATGTAAGTGTCCAACAGTTCAGCCTGAGCACTGTGAACAGACTGGTCTCAATGTGTGCTGTGCAGTGTCAGTGTGCGCTGTGCTATGGTGTCAATGGCTATGCAGTTGTGTGGATCTCAGGCTGGATTGTACTTCCTCCCGCTGTGCTGCAGCTCCTCTCCTCACTGCCAGCCTGAATAAAAGGGAGAAGTGGGGACATGCAAGCGTGGAGCCGCGCACACAGGCTCCTGATGATGAGATGAATAGGAGAGGGAGAGGAAGAGGGAGAGGGAGAGAGAGAGAGAGGGGATGGATAAGAGTTGCAGAGGAGACAGCAAGAGAATGGGGAAGAGACCCAGTTCTAGTGCCCTGTCCCTCTGGTCTGCCCCCAGTGCCCTGTCCCATTTTGTTAAAGTTGTTGTTGGTAATATTTAATTTTGTAACTTGATTCTGCATAAAAAATGTAAGTGTCATTCCATGAGATAATCTACTAGGATGTTTACGGATGCAATTAGTGTAAAAGGCTGTTTGATTCTGTCTTCTCTGATCTTCCTCTTCTTTCAGTTTCCAATCCCTCTCCTGATAAGACAGAGCCTTTGGTGTCACTCTGCACATGCTTAGTTTGGTGTGTATTGCTAGTTAGTTTTGCTTTTCTTAGAAGGGTGCATGCAATCAGCATAGAGCCAATCAGCACTGTCCAGACAGAGAATCAGGGGTCCTGCAGTCTCATAGGACAGTCAGAGGAGAATGAAAACTCCTCCTACAAGCTTTAACCAGACACCAATAGAAGTCACAAGACTGCCATATACTGCTGATGAGAAAAGGTATCCCCAAATTCCGGGAGATCTGGCGCAAAACGGTGACTCGAGTATAAGCCGAGAGGGGCATTTCTAGCACAAAAAAATGTGCTGAAAAACTTGGCTTATAGTCGGTAATTCAGACTAACATTAAGTACACATTTGTTTAGATCATTGTTTACATCAGCAGTTTTTTTTCCCCGTGTCCTAAAATAAGGAACAGAAATGCCATCTGTGGTGACTTGAGAAGCGTAAGCAGAAGCAGATCAGCCATAAACTAATCAGCACAGCAACAAAAGGAGAAGATATTTAACTGTGCAAAGACATTTTGCAATTAATGCAAACCATACATAACGTGGGACTACAAGTGTCAAAGAAAAGATCAATAATATTATTTAGAGATGAGAATCTATAGAGAATTTGTATATGTCAGTAGAGTCTGCATATCATGGAATTTTTTTGTAGCAGAAATCCAGGTAAAATAAATACAGTAAATACATAAAAAAAAAAACAGAACAAATAAGATTAAAAGCAAAGCTTTCACTGCGCACTTTAAATGTACCATTATGCCCCACTTCTGGGTTGAATTAAGGCCATCATCATTTAACCTATTACCTCTGGGCTCAGACTCATGGGCACACCATATTGGGTGCATTGTCACGCTACTCTGGGATTAGTCTGGACTTCATCACTGGAGCAGTCAGAAGACCCTTGAAAAAAGGTATATACTGTGTGCATATATATATACTCTGTACGCCCGCTGTGTATATATATATATATATATATATATATATATATATATATATATACAGTATCTCACAAACGTGAGTACACCCCTCACATTTTTGTAAATATTTTATTATATCTTTTCATGTGACAACACTGAAGAAATGACACTTTGCTACAATGTAATGTAGTGAGTGTACAGCTTGTATAACAGTGTCCCCTCAAAATAACTCAACACACTGCCAGCGGTTTAGACATTAATGGATTAATTGATGTGTGTTAAGGGGACAGCAAATTTACATTGTAGCAAAGTGTAATTAATTCAGTGTTGTCACATGAAAAGATTCTCTTCATTCGCTCCCACTGCTGTCAATCACAGCCAGTGAGCTACTAAAGAGAGAGCAGGGGCAGGGCTGAGCCACAGCTCTATGTGTTAAACGGATGCATAGAGCAGGGCATGGGAGCGAGGATGCAGCAGTGCCCCCATAGCAAGCGGCTTGCTATTGGGGGACTGGTCAAGGGGGAGGAGTCAGGAGCGCAAGGCGGGATACCTAAAAAGAAGAGAATGGGGGCTGCTCTGTGCAAAACCATTACACAGAGTAGGTAAGTATAATATTATTATTTTTTTTAAACCCTCAAAGCCTTTAAAGTGGAGGTCCCACTAAAAAAAATAATATATATATTTTAAAGCCAGACGCTACAAATACAGCAGCTGCTGACTTTTAATATATGGACACTTATCTGTCCAGGATGCCCCTGCTGGCATCCTCGGTGAGGGAATCAGGAAGTGAAGCATTGCGGCTTCACTTCCCGGTTCCCTACTGCGCATGCGCTAGTCACGCTGTGCATCTTCACTGGTCCCCGCTGTGTTCTGGAAGCTGTGTGTCTCCCAGAAGACAGCGGGGGTACAGAGTAGGCGCCGGAAGTGGCGTAGATCATTGAGGTGATCTATGCCAGGAAGTGGAAGCAAATACCTGTCTTAGGGGGGTATCTGCTCCCCCCTCCCCCTGAAATGTGCCAAATGTGACAACGGAGGGGGGGGGGGGGGTAGCAAAAAGTGGAAGTTCCATTATTGGGTTGAACTCCACTTTAATATCACTTTAAGGACTGTGCTGAATATGTAGCAACCCATATGAACTAGCCAACCAACCTATCAACCAACCAACTTTCAATAACTGTACAAAAGCGATGAAAACATAATAGCTGTGGATTACTGAACCTGGTAAAGTTTGGTACAGTTTATTACATAAAACCAGAAAGGGCTTTTGTTTTGTAGACATTGCACATTATATGTGGCCAGTTTACGTGCAAATATTTTTATATTAAAATGTTTAAACTGTATTTGCCTTCTCAAATAGAACATTTTATTTTCAATTGCATTTATTTTTAATTTTAAACACATTATTTCAAGGAGATTCAAGAAAAACAATAGAACAAAGCTAATTTTTACAACAGGGACAACAAAAAGGTCACAATAATTACATAAAATTACAAATAAATCCAAAATAATTAGATACCGAGCTGAACTGAAAGTGGACTGATAATATTTCTTTATGTTTAATATTTAATGTTGCTGTATAAAGATATTAGGTGCTAATTGATGCATTTGTTTGCTACATAATTTCAAAGCCTTGCATCAGTAGCTATTATATTACAGACATTGAAGCGGAATATTTTAAACCCGAAGTCATTAATCATACATTTTCACCTTTTACTAAGGGCAGTAAAATCCAATAGAAGGTGAATTGCATTGCTGACAACACCGGTCAAACGAGAGGAGGGGAAATTAACAAATCTCTACATTTGAAAAAGCACACCGGAAAAGAAAAATGTATGTCCAGTAGATTTGTCTTTTAAAAGCAGCCCTTTATAGGCCTCATTATTAGGCTGCTTTTATGTCTGATTCTTACAATGTAATTGTGCTATTTGTTGCAGTGTGCTCAATAACTTCGTCCATAACCAACCGATCATTATACATAACCAACCGATCATTATACATAACAACGGAACACTAATACACCTTGTTTACCAAGACTGCTATTTGGAGCACTTAAAAATATTATCCCGTTACGAAGATAATATATATTTTTTTTTTCCACAGATCACTTATTTATTTTTCAAATGTATCTTAAAGTGAACTTGTGCCCAGAGTAAGAATAAATAAAGTATTTTTTTTTAGTCTGGGAAAGCAATAAAAACACTTTAAAACAAGCTCTCATTTCAGTGGCGAAATACCAGTCATTGCAGCCAATGCGCGGCTGGTGCTAAACATTTGGGGGGGTGCAAACAACCCAAAAAATCCACAAATCTGAGCTCAATGTGGGCCCACTGCCAGTAGTAGCATTATCAACAGTATCATCCCTACAGCACTACTATCAGTATGAGCCAAGCAATCAAGGCAATCACTTAAATGGCCACCTGACCACTGCCGGATCTGCAAGCTGGGTTGATCCAGTACAGGTTCAACCATCCTCCCCTCCTGCTTCTCCTCATCCGAACTGCAAAGACAAAATCAAACCTTCCTTCCCCTCGAGATACCTCGCCTGCCGAGCGGGAATGAGACTCGCTAAGAACGGTTCAATCACATGAGACCAAAAACACAAAAGAAACATTGATTTGCCAAAATCAAATGTGGGAGGGCTCTGCGCCCCAAGGACAATCCGGAACAAACCAACCAGAGCTCAGCCTCAAATCACATGCCCTCAAAAAGTCTACGGGCCCAACAGACACCCATTAGTCTGGCACACCACACACACTGTTTCCATTCCTCTAATTTGAAATGAATGACAACTTGACCAACAGCGGAATAGACTAGTCTGACTAAACTACTTCACCTCTTTACTAATTTGCGATTACCAATTTGCGATATATATATTTAACCAACTTTCAACATGTGAAAGCATCTCTCCTCCCAGGAAAACCCTGGGAGGGTGGCACCCCTGCATCCCTTGTTGACCGGCCACCATTGCCAGCTGCTATGGGGCTTGTGGGTGAAAGGGGAAGCCATGAGAAGGGATCTTGAGGCAAATTAAACATAGAAAGTCTGTGTGAATATGAAAACAAGTACTGTACTATTAAGGATTGCAGAAGTTGCTGTTGACACTGACCCAATACCTTCTGTGAGCATGGGCGTAGCATAAGGGATTGCAGGGATCACAATCGCAACCCCACTCCTAGCTCCAGGGCGCCCCTGCAGACTCCCTGTGATATTATCATATCCTCCACAAAGTCCAGCTCTGATATGCCCAAGGGCCCCACAGCCACGCTCCAGTACTGCCTTCCATGGTCCACACCCCTCTGTTCTCATTGGCTGTGGACAAGCTGTGAGCCTGAATGGAGAGGAGAACAGGGTGAGAACAGCCCAGGGGTCAGGTCAAATTTTGCATCAGGGGCCCACAAGCTTTAAGCTACGCCTCTGTTTGTGAGTTTTCCTATCAAGAACACATGACATCAGACTCACTGGAGGAGACTTTAGAAATACTGTCATTAGTCTCCCTTTGTGTGAGGTGCAGTGAGGGGAATTTGTTTAGCTGGTTTAATGGAGTAGATATGCCCCCAGAGCTTCTGGTCATCCTAGCCAGCACTGAAATTAACCCTGAATCAAAAAACAAAAAAGGGGAAACAGGGACAGGGGATGCACTCACATTAACCACATCCGTAAATTAACCCTGAATACCTAATGTGGTCTTCATCAGGCTGTAAAAATCTGAACATGTCTCCTCAGCTAAAAACTGCCAACTAGGTTTTTTCTGGCACTTTTTGTTTAGAAGTTTAAATCTGTATTTTTTTTCTATTTATAACCCCCCAAAATTATAATTTTTTTAGCAGAGACCCTAGGGAATAAAATTGGCATCAGTGATTTTTTTTTATGTCACACAGTATTTGCGTAAATTTAGTGAATTAAAAAAAGACGCAATTGTTACCCCATTTTTTTGTATAATGTGAAAGACGATGTTTCACTGAGTAAACAGATACGTAACACGTCATGCTTTAAAATTTCACACGCTTGCGGAATGGCGACACACTACTCCCTAGGCAACGTTTTAAACGCCTTTACAGATTACCTATTTAGAGTTACAGGGGAGGTCTAGTGCTAGAATTATTGCAATCACTCTAACGTCCGATCACTGTTTACTTATGCGTACATACTTATTTATGCCTTCGCTTCTATGCGCAAACTCCAAGGGATGAGGGGTTCTTTCATTTTTTGGGATTATTTATTTTACTTTTATTTTTTACACTGACCCTTTTTAATCACTTTTATTCCTACTACTCCTCTTTGTGGAGAGGTCTGGGGACAAAAAGACCCCAAATCTCTTCTTTACTTTTAAAAGCAAAAGATAAAAAAAATGTTTTTTAACTTTTTTTTTTCCTCCGGCCTGGACCGGACGTGATGTCATGACATTGCTCCAGTCCTCCAAGGCCATAGAGTTGATTAATGAGTGTTAACTCTTTGATCACCTATGGGAGCAGCTGGCAGCACCGTCTGATCGTTTCTCGGGCGAACCGGTGGAAACAGTAAGCCTGAGAATCACAGACGAGCAGCGGGAGTGGGGGGCGTCTTCTCTCGCCGCTTTGGAAACCATTCCAGTGGCTCATGAGCTACTCGGACTGGTTTCATGAGAAAGCTGTAACAGGTTATGGCTAATATCTTCCTGTTAAACCACTTGCCGGCCACAACGTATATGTAAATTATTGTGGTCGGCAAGAACTCCAGGTTTCCTGTCACTTTAATCTGGACCAAACAAATGTTTTCCTTCATTAAAGGGGAGTTCCACCCACAATTTCACTTTTTAAATATAAAAATTCCCCTGTATTACACAAGCTTAATGTATTCTAGTAAAGTTAGTCTGTTAACTAAGGTCCGTTTTGTTAGGTTGTTACACATAGGTGTGCGCAGCCTATTGCATTAGGGTGTGCACCCCAAAGATCAAAAACATAGTACCGACCACTCACGATTAAACGGAAGGAGCCAGTAAGTTACATATTTAGTGGCCCCTTCCCCCACTCATCCTAAAACATCCCTGCACCAACAGCTGGAGGGAGAGGAGAGTATGGAATCCAGAAGTACTGCGGGGGGGGGGGGAGGCGTGGGGAACCAGGACAGTAGGGGAAATATGTGCTGCACAGGGTAATTAGGGTGTGCCTGGGCACACCTGGCACACCCTGTGCGCACACCTATGTTGTTACAGCATTTAGTGTATAATCTAGAAATAGACCGTGGCCATCTTAAGTGTGGGCATCATGAAGCCAGACTGTATGACTTCCTGAATTTCAGCTTTGCATATCTCGCACCTGCTCAGTGCTGCACAAGCAATGTAATAGGTTTCAGTCAGGTTTGCAAGGACTACTGGGAAACCTGATGCCTATCCCAGAAACCCTTGCAAATAGCCTTGCGACTTAATAGCCTAGGCTATTGTCCATTCTGAACACATGAGATTAGGGCATGCAGCACAGACAAACATAAAAAATGGGTCGAACTCCACTTTACTGTAAGTGTGTGTGCTGTATCATACAGTTGTAGCACCATCTACATACAGTGTATGGCACCTGTACAAGTACAAGTGACTTCTGGTCTGCTGCCAGAATGAAATCGAGTCAGCCTGAATGCTTCTCAGCTATTCAGAGGACGCTTTGCATTTTAATACAAAGCTTCCACTGATTGGCCAGGGTTTAAAGGTTGGAAGATTGTTGGTCACAATTTCCACTTGAACCAATCAGAGGCAGCCTCTATAAAGTGACAGGAAGCCTGAAAATCAGCTATTTCCTCTAAAATAACAAACATGTTATACTTACCTCCACTGTGCAGTTGGTTTTGCACAGAGTGGCCCCGATCCACGTGTTCTGGGTCCCTTGGTGGCTGTCTCTGGTCCTCCCCGCAAGTACTGACCACAGTCATGCGAGAGTGCTCGCATTGTGATGAGTATTTGCGGGTGTGCTCCTGTGATACAGCGAGTGGCCATAGCCGCGTCACCGGATGTGATTGACAGCAGTGCCAGCCAATGGCTGCGCTGCTCTCAATCCATCCGCTCTAGCCAATCAGCGGCCAGGCTGTGCGGCGAAGAGGATCTCGGGACCGAGCACGGGACTTTCAAGGGGTCAGGTAAATAAAACGGGGGCGGGGGGGGCGGCGAAGTTTGGGCAACATCAGAAGTTTTTTTACCTTAATGCATAGATTGCATTAAGGTGAAAACATTGTTTCCTTTACAACTGCTTTAAGGCTAGGTTCACGAGTGTTGTTTGTTTTACTTACTAATAGTCCTGACTGAGAACCACACTTATTGCATAATTGGACAGAATGGTTTGAAAGCTCCTGGCAGCCCAGTCTGATGAGATAATTTGGGCCAAAATAGCTTGAGTGGTTTCCTTTAAAAATTCTACAGGGGACATAAAATAGAAGGTGGGACCTGGTGGCACTGGGTGCATTATAACAGCAGAAGTATATATAAGGCAAATACTGTATTTGGAGCAGCCTTTGGGACCTTTCTTCCTGGAGCCTTTCCAAAATCCTAACCACCGGAAAGAAAATCAAGGTCACCAGAACTAGTGTACCCATTGGAAGATTTCCTCACTTTTAGTGTTCTGATTAGACATGTGCAGACTGGAATATTTTGTTTCGTTTTTTCGTTTTCGTCTGGAAAATAAATGTATTTCGTTACTCCCGAAAATTGTTTTTATTTATATAGTTTTTCGTTGGGGAATAGCTTTCGTCCGAAAATCCAATAATACTTGGTTTCTGTCGAATGGTCAAAGAATATTCGACGGAACTTTGAAACTTTACGCCGAATCGTACATTTCCGGTCGAATAATCTGACTACAAGAATTATAATGTTGTATGACTAGTAATAATAATAATAATAATTACTAGTCATAGTCAACCAACATTAGAATGTTTCTATAGCCTATGGGAGGAGCATTAAAATCTATAATTTGAATCTATAATCTCTCTATAATGTGGATGTTGAATCTTTTCTCTATAATGTCGAATCTTTTCCCTATAATGTCGAATCTTTTCTCTATAATGTCGACCACAACGAAAACGAAAATAAAGCATTTTTTATGTCGGATCTTTCAGTTTTCGTTTCTTGCGCTTTCGTTATCGTTTGTTAAAACGATAACGAAGAAAACTGATTTTCGGACGAAAATGGATTCTAACGAAAACGAATGCACATTTCTAGTTCTAATGTCAATCCAAAATGTGGGATTTTCTTTTACTTTCACTTTCGGTGCTAAGGGTAAATAGGAGAAAGGGGAGGGTGAATCACACTAATGGAGGCACAGAAAAAAAAGAACGTTTTGCTTTTAGTCACATTTTAAGGTTTGGGTAGTGGTTAGAACCCCTATTAGGTTCTTATTGTTATATGTGTCCCTATTAGGGAGATCCACACTCTGTTTGTAAATTGAAAGTGAGGTAGAAACCAAAGTTTTGAGTTGCCACCAAGAGAGGAATAGTTGGGGAAATCTTCCAGTGGGGACAGTTGTTCCAGCGATAACTGTCCAAGAAGATTTTTCTGTTTTGTCTTCCTGTTGTGTCTACAAAATTTCCCCAATAGGGCATAGATGTGGGGGGGAGGGGAGTAGATCTAATTATGCTTTAAGATTTTGGCTACATTTAGACTAAATGTGTTTACGTGTCTAATGGTCTCAGTGATCTCCAGTACTTATACCCTGTTGTTTCTGTAAATCAGTGGTGGTCCCATATCTGAACTGTCCATCTTTACAGAAAAAGGCAGGAAGAACAGCACGCTATTTTTAAAAGATGAAATGAGCGCATTAGCACAGTTCGGTCTACTGTAACATGCACTGATGATCTTCCTAAATGCTCTTGAACTGGTCATAAAAGTGCTCGGGAATGTAATGTGTTCATCAGTCTTGTAGTGAGATTATTTTTCCTACTGAAGATAAATGTATATTTCTATGTCCCTGGCACAGTTAATGCTCCTCGTAGCTTCACAGTCCACCTTGATGAATATGAGTTGATGTCTTCAGAGCTGCTTTCTCTCGCTGCTCAGGATTGCACTCAGCTAGGGTACTTAAACCTGATTGCACGGTAGAAAATTCATTGCAGTTCATCTAGACCAGCTCTGTGCATATATTACAGCCTCATCTTGCTGGGCATTTCATATCTCAGGAGAGGCTAGGTTTATATTGTTTTGTCTTCATCATTTATTTGACATGCTTGAGTGTATTTAAAGTGAATCTGTACTGAAGTAACCACACAGAGCCTCATTTGTTAAAGTCAGGTTCATGCAGCCAGATAGGGGTTAAAGCCAATGTCAACAGGATTTGTTGGAGTCTGGGGTGCGTCTGAGATCATTATGAATGAAATGCAATTACAGCTAACCTGCAGTTTACCTGCATCTGACCTCTTTCAGCTGATTTTGAACTCCCATAGATTTATATGGGGAGAGAAGCTGTTCTGAATCAAACAAAAACCCATAGACACTGCCCCATATGGTTAGCAGTGCTTACGCTCCTACACCAGCAAAGGGATGCGTCAAGCCCCACACAGAGGTGTACACCACCGTGCATAGTATACAGCCGTTGTCCCTCATTTGGAGAAGCTGTCACTCTTTGGGAGTCAAATCCCACTGTTTCCCTTTTCTCCTCAAATGTTCGTCCCTTTAATAACCATACTGTTTATTTTCAAATGTATTTTATTCCTCTAATGCTGCATAAAGATGATCAGAAATTCCGACAACAAAACCGTGGATTTTTTTCCGACGGATGTTGGCTCAAACTTGTCTTGCATACACATGGTCGCACAAATGTTGTTGGAAATTCTGAACGCCAAGAACGTGGTGACCTACAAGACGTACGACGGCACTATTAAAGGGAATTTCAATACCAGTCGTGTTAGTAGAAGTTTGTCGAGAAACGATTCACGCTTTTCAGCCTTGTGCTTTTCAGTCCGTAACAGTGTGATGAATGTGCTATCTCCATTACGAATGCTAATTTTACCAGACAGAGCGTTTCCATCTTGTACTTGATTCAGAGCATGCGTGGAATTTTGCGCGTCGGAATTGTCCACACACAATCGGAATTTACGAGAACGGATTTTGTTGTCGGAAAATTTGAGAACAAGCTCTCAGATTTTTGTTGTCGGAAATTCTGACAGCAAATGTCCGGTTGGAATTTCTAACAAAAAGCTCCCATCGAACATGTGTTTCGGAAATTCCGACTGTGTGTACACGGCATTACTCTTTCATCAAACCTCCAAAAAAGGGGTCTCCAAAATATGTCTCACAAAGAGATTTTATCTAGCCCAAAGTTAGGGTCAGTGGCATATCCTCAGACTCGGTACACCGATTGAAGATTCAGATCAGTTAATCTCTAATTCTTATGGGAACCCTAATGTAAGGGGCAGGGGCGGACTGACAACTCATGGGGCCCCCGGGCAATAGAAGATTATGGGGCCTCAAGGCTTACAGATGGCCATCAAGCCAGGTGGCAGTAGAGAGGCGGGGCAGCTAAAATCTCTGTATTTTCACATCAAAAGCATTTAGGTTTTGGACATATCAGGGACAGATGTAAAAAAAAACACAGATTTTGACATACTGTCCCTGGTTTTAATGAGCCTGGCAACCCTGATGGGGCCCCCTAGTGGCATGGGGCCCTCGGGCAGTGCCAGAGTTCCTCAATGGTCAGTCCGCCCCTGGTAAGGGGGACCCTGATGTATGGGGGCAATTTAAGAGGGACCTGACATATGGGGAACTTTGATATGTAAGGGGCGTTTTGAAGTGGCTGGGAGCTTCTGATGTAAAAGGGGGACTATGATGTGATGGGGCGATTTTGATATAATGATATTTAATATTATTATACAGGATTTATATAGTGCCGACAGTTTATGCAGCACTTTACAAAATAAGGTCAAATAGTACAGTTAAAGCCGGTTTACACTGGGGCGACCTGGGATCCGACTTCAAGTTGCCCCAAGTTGCCCCAAGTCGCGCGGTCGAGAAAATGAATAGAAATTTATGGGAGCCGTCTTAATGTACACTACTGAAGTCGCTCCGATTTCAGAAAAGGTTCCTGTACTACTTCAATCCGACTTTAAGGCAACTTGTACCCATTGATTTCAATGGAAGTCGCCTCAGAAGTCGGATCAGTGTCTTAACTGAAGCAACAATACAGGGAGATAACATACTAGCATTTGGCGAGTGGATTTAAGGTGGGGGCGAGTGATGACAGGGCTGCATGACCAATCTCCCTCCAATCTGTGCCTACATTTAGAGTCCCGATGAGATTGGCGGCCAAAGAGTAAAGGTGCATGCTCAGGAAAAGTAGTCTGGTGAGCCGCGCACAGGCAGAGCAGTACACAGGTACTCTTCTTACAGTTCTCATTAAGCCATGGGACCTAACAGTATGACCTCTCTGAGCCTGCTCCCCTCCCCCTGACCAATGTAGCTGGAGAGCAGAAAGTAATGAGTGAGGTGGAGGATTGCGAAAATTACCACTCCGGTGCAGTGCTCACTGAAAGTTGCCCTGACATGAGAGTGGCAGCCTTCTAGTTTGTGCAGTTTTCTTTCCTTGTGCTCTATGTAAGTGTCCAACAGTTTAGCCTGAGCACTGTGAACAGACTGGTTTCAATGTGTGCTGTGCAGTGTCAGTGTGCGCTGTGCTATGGTGTCAATGGCTGTGCAGTTGTGTGGATCTCAGCGCTGGATTGTACTCCCTCCCGCTGTGCTGGAGCTCCTCTCCTCACTGCCAGCCTGAATAAAAGGGGGAAGTGGGGACATGCAAGTGTGGAGCCGCACACACAGGCTCCTGATGATGAGATGAAAGGGAGAGGGAGAGGGAGAGGGAGAGGGAGAGGGAGAGGGAGAGAGAGAGAGAGAGAGAGGATGAATGGGAGTTGCAGAGGAGACAGCAAGAGAATGGGGAAGAGACCCAGTTCTAGTGCCCTGTCCCTCTGGTCTGCCCCCCAGTGCCCTGTCCCTCTGGTCTGCCCCCAGTGCCCTGCCCCAATTTGTTAAAGTTGTTGTTGGTAATATTTAATTTTGTAACTTGATTCTGCATAAAACATTTAACAGTGTCATTCCATGCGATAATCTACGAGGACGTGTTTACGGGTGCAATTGGGCGCAGGCAGTGTATGAATTAGGTGGGGCAACTGGTGGCGAGTAACGCTTGAGGCCTGGCTAGTAGCTCAGGACTTGAAATTTTGAGCCCTGACATACATTTCTCAGGCAAACCCTCCCTCCCCCTCCCTCCTACATAGGAATTGAGGTGACATTCGCCCCCCCATGAGAACAGAGATAAAACCCTGATACAGATGCTAATGCTTCTCTTCTCTACTCAAAACCAATAGAAACAAGTTGTAGATGGAACTCCACTTTAGCAGTGAAAACTTTTTTCTCCAACAAATAGAAATAAAGTAGAGATAGCAATGCCTAGTCACACAGTTTTATTCTTAGTACTGTCTATGAATTGCGGATGGCTGGCACCATTCTGTTGTATGATACATGCTGCTTCGGCAGCGGGACACACACAGAGCCGTCATTTGAAGGGTGTATTATGACAGATCACGAAATGCTTTTTTGTGATTGTCTAGTGAAACGTGTTTTAATTACATGTGTGCTGTTTATTTCTTGTCACAAATGAACTCCGGGAGGAATGGTTCGATGTTGTGAAATTAGCCATAGATAAATAATAATCACTAATTATAGTATTTGTCACCCTCGGATTTCTGAATTATCTAATGGATTCCAGTGTCTAACTTGAAGAGAGGTTCTTACTGGAGAACAGAGAATGTAGTATTTTTTTTTTTTTTCACGGCTGAATCTCACAGTAATTCATAGGATAATTATAGTGGAGAAATTAGGCATCACGCTGGTCATACACGTGGCATATTCTGTCTTTTAAAAAAAATATAGAATTGAATGGCCCATGGGAATTTGCCATCTGCAGCTTCAATAGTTTACCAGTTATGAGTAGCCAAATTATAAAAATTCAACCAAAATTAAAGGTGCCATCTTCTTGTATTATGGTTGATTTTGGTTGGTCACTATAAAACAGGAAACCTGTGAAATTATAAGAATCAAATTGGTATGACCTGCACTTCTCAATTCTATGGGCTTGTATGGGCTTGTTCTAACCATAACCTATCCTAATAATGCAGGTTATAACACACCTTACCACAGTACACAGAATTCCATTGTAAAAATGAGACAAGGTTTGTTGCAATTCATTCTTAAAGTGTGTTGTATCTAAGCTAAGAAGATAAATGTAATATACTGCAGCTTACCAGGCTTTAGTTGTTTTTGCGGCATTTGTTTTCTTTTTTTTTTAAGATTTTTTTTTTCTTACCTGTTAGGGTCCTTTCACACAGAGCGGTCTGTTTTTCGGTCCGCTCCGTGTGTGTCCGTCGGCTCAGCGGGGGGTCCCGCTCAGCTGTCGGCGGACAGGGCGGTCCCCGCACACTGTGCAGGGACCGCCCTGTCTCTCCTCCGCTATCCCCTATGGGGAATCGGATGGAAACGGACCGTCTGTCCGTTTGCATCCGATCCGATCCACCGGACGGAAGAAAAATAGGGTTTTCTTCCGTCCGCAAAACGGATCCAGACTGACGCGGATCTTGGGCGGACGTTAGCGGATGCATCATCCGCTAACGGATCCGCTCCCATAGGGACACATTACAAGTCCGTAAACGGACTTGTAATTAGCGGACCGTTCGTCCGCTCATGTGAAAGGGGCCTAACACACTTTCTATCCAATGTGCATTAAAGTCAAGTCAAGTGTGAATGAGCCTGAATGGAACATTTCTTGAGCTGTTCCATCTATACCCGGTATCATTGTACACATAATGTAGTTGATTTACAAATGTATTCCAAAAAAGTTGGGACACTGGGGTTCATTTACTAAAATTGAAGAGTGTAAAATCTGGTGTAGCTCTGTATAGAAACCAACTGGCTTCCAGGTTTTTTGTCAAAGTTAAATTGAACAGGTTGGAGTTAGAAGCTGATTGGCTGCCATGTATGGCTGCACTAGATTTTGCGCAACTCCAGTTTTAGTAAATCACCCCCTAATACATAGATCTGCTGATTATATTCTACATTTTCTCCTATTTTCCATTGCAGAGATTAGTATAGTGCTCTTGTATTAGGTCTTTGATGTGCATTGTATAGTAAAATCAAGGAAGGGTGGGGGAATCCTGAAGTTCCACTTTAAAGCCCAACTGAAACCAGAGTGGAGAAGGATTAGAGTTTATATCATAATCTTATTTTCGATTTCCCCCCAACTTCTGCAGTAGCTGTATGGCTCAAAGTGGGTCCTAAAGATGACAACGGGCTTTAGCAGCTTGCTTTATGTTATATAGTCTTGCCTTCAATTGACTGGGGGCCAAAATCTTCACAATGGATTGTATACACGTTCTAACTTTAGAACATGAGAAAACAGGGAACACCCTGAGGTTTCGACTAGACAACATGTACTAAATGAAGCCTTCTGAATCAGTAGGGGGAAAAATGCTCTGGTATCGGTGGGAGGAAAAAATGTCATGGTGCCCATGTGAGGAAATAATTAACTGCTTGTCAGGGGGAGAAAAATGTCCCAGCATTGGTGGTATGTGGGAGGAAAAATACCCTAGTGTTGGTGGCCAGTGGGAGGAAAAATGCCCCAATGTTGGTAGAACAGCCATGCAAGTGTAAGAACCCTCAAACAGCTGGGCTGGAAGCCGCTCAGCGACTCCAACTTGGTCTAGCAGCATCCCCTTTCCTTCTATGGTGGGATATGTTCCTGATCGATGGGACACTGTTTAAGTACTGTGTTCGTAATGCAGTATCCTGCACAGTTTGTGTTTATGGTCTTGCACTCTAATTCGGCTTACACAAAAGCTTTTTCCCCTGCCAGCTTGATCTCAATTTGCAACTAGTATATTGTGCATATACAAAATAAACCAGCTAAAAGAAAATGATGATGAGGAACAAATAGCTGCAGGTTGCTTTTGTTTTTATATAAACATTTCAAATTAAAGTTTTGTAGTGTTTGAATTAACACAGAAAATGGTGGACATATTCATGGAGAAATTTCCAAACCCAGGAACAGTCCTAGAAATTTAGGAATAGCATGCTAGCTTCCAGTAAGAATTACCAATGATAAGAAGTAGAACTGAATTATTCAGGCAGAATGAGTGAACCCCCTTAGGATTCTGTCTCTGAGGGGTACAATAATTAGCAGTATAATAATTGTATTATACACTCATAATCTATATCTCTTTGTAGAGGCTTTTCTTACCATAGGCTGGATTCCCATCTGCAAGCACTTTGCATAAAACAGATACTGTAGCAGTTAAATCATACATTTGCCAGGAGTCTAAGAGCCTACAGGTACTGTAATAGATTTATAAACACGTGAACTCCACGGACTCCTATACGACTCCATTTGGTTTTCATCTCTTATTGATTTCTTGATTTACTGTAATAACCGCGATACTATTGCATTCAGCACAACAGTGCATTATTTTAAGGGTTGCGGGCTGGTCAGAGAAGCAGAACACACTGCGGTAAATAACTTCATCCACTTCACTGTGCATTTTGAGAGGTCATCCCTCTCCTGATTGGTTTCCCAACCACTTAATTATAATGACAGTGCAGAGTAAGAACACCAATCTTTGAAATTATGTTTTCAATCGGACATAGTCTGTTATCCATTCATCTACCCACCACTCATCCATCGTCAGGCCACATAAAGTGAACCTGTGTTCTATTTTAAACTTTTGAAAGTAAAAAGTCTACCTAAAAGGAAACACCCCAAAATTCCTGCTATTACCTTTTATATGTAAACTGATGGTAACCAAGCACAATCCGCCCCCCTTGAATTCCCACCACTGCGCTTCTAAAAAAAACGGTATTCAGCACACAAAGCAGCCACTTTAAAAAATAATAACTGTGAAATAATATTCTTAATCCTATAAAAATAAGTAGCGCTATAAATGTCCAAAGAATGTCTGTTTTTCACAGATCAAAAAAGTGAACAAAGTGTTAATAATTATAAATCACCCTGTGACACTTGTGAAAATAATAGTGTATATAACATAAAGTCCATAAATTGAATTTCAATCGTTGAATATATGTTCAAATCTTCTAATCATTCACCACACCTGAGTGCCGGATAACCAACTCAATATGCCTTATAAGCCATGTTTACCGAATATTCCGACTTCCAACTATGTGATTACCAGATTTGCACCTGAAAATGTCCATGTGCATATAGCATTATGGTGCAAAGAGTGGTGCTCCACTGTCAATGTTCTTTGTCTATTGACCATAGTTGGTCACCAAGGCAGTAGAAATGAAGGCATCATAGGCATATCTGTCAGGTAAAGCATCCTCCTTGAGGGGTGCCAGCAATCCGATCAGCTGTGTTTTCTCACTGCACAGGATGCTGTCTGCAGGGCAGGAAGTGAAAGATCTTGGCTGCCTGGCTTGGATTGTACAGGGGAGATTATATCATCCGGTGGGTGTACCTTTTTTAACCTGGAAATAATCAGTCTTAGTGGAAATTGGGTCTGACTTCATGACTAAGCTTCACCTGCCTCCATGTCAATGTCCAGTAAGGTTGTCCTTATTGGCCACTAAAGCAGTCTTAGTTGAAATTGGGCCTGACTTCCCTGACCTCATGACTAATCTACACCAGCTGCCATTACCATATTTAACAAGAGTTCCCTTATTGTCCACTAAGGCAGTCTTTTTAAACATTAGGTACAATTATTTTAGCTGTGACCCTTCCTGGACCCAGAACAAGCCCACTTTTGCTTACATCCTGTAAAAAGGCCTGTATACTGTTGGTCACCACACATATAAATTTGCAGATTACTGTAACCTCCAGCCACTGAATCCAGAGTCAGTAAAATGAAATGTGGTTGGCTGCGATCGCCTAAAGCGGAACTATACTCACCCCTCTGCCAGCGAAGTGCATGTTTGCCAGCTCCCTTGCTGGCATTGACATCTTTGCCTTGTCTTCTTTCAAATTCAGGAGCTTCGGCCATCTTGATTGGCTGTGCGTGGATGTTCAGTCATTCCAGCATATGTCAAAATTGTACACTGTCAATAAGAAGACAAACAGGTAGGTGAGAGTTTTTTTTTTAAATATGAGAGGCATGATATGTCTCTTCTGTAATAAAAAGTCTTCCTTGTTGCCCTTTTTAAATTTTTACATTCAATAGTTTTGTTTAAGCAAAAGGGTACAGCATTTGGTGCATTACTGTAGAGCTTGGAAAACTCAAAAAGAGGGACACCAAACTAACCTATACACAATTTGAGAGGAGATTCACTGAAGTGTATAAAGTGTCTCAGTAGACATAAAATCATACTCAGTACCTCATGTAGAAAAACAAAAATAATAAACTAGAATGACCATCCAAGAACTGTGAATATGTTAGCGGGTCATTGATATATAAACAACGTTAATAATAATGAGAGTGGACAAAGTTAGGGTCCAGAGGTTCCTAAGTAAGTGTGTTGCAGAGGTCTCTTTGTGGCTAAGATCCACGGGCCTAAAGTGAGTAACTTGAAATAAACAGTGTTTTGTAGAAGATTGATATAGTTGGAGAGTGAGCCTAAAGGCAATATAACACAGAGAGAAGCGGTGGAGGATATATAAAAAAGAAAAGTAGATAGAAGAGATAGAGGAAAGGGATCGGCCACTGATGGGGGGAAGGTACTGTAGCTCAGGCCTGGGGCGTTAGAGATGCCACAATCAGGTGAAAATGGATTGGAAGCAAGGGGAGTCCGAAAAGAAAACCAGATACATCAGTTAGTCATTTATGTAGAGAATTTGTCATGCTGTTGTGCTACCAACTTCTCAAGGGGTTGCAGACGAGTGAGTTGAGCAATCCATTCTGTGATCTTAGAAACATTTGCTGATTTCTAATTGCTAGCTATGATATTTCTAGCCGCATTTTGAAAGAAGCGTTGTAGACTAGAGCAATTGAAGGGGACATAGGAGTGTGGAAATCAACTACAGTATTGAAAATGCTGGAAAAGATGTTACCAAAAGTTGTGAATGATTGGACATTCCTACCAGATGTGTATCATGGAATCCTGAGGATGGTCGCACCTCCAGCAATTCTGAGAGGCTGACCTATATATCTGGTGAAGTATCGTGGGGCGCAAAAGTACTGTTGCATAAATACTTTATAGTTCTTCTGAATGGCTGTGGATTTATAGGTGAGAGTGTAGATTTTATCAAAGTGAGGGACTGGGAACCTTGTGTCCAAATCTCTCCCATTCTTTTTTCTTTTTCTGAGTGGAAGTGGTTCAGGAGAATGACATAAGTTTGTGCGATGATGTGAGAAATTGATGTATATGAGGCCACGTACACACGATGAGACATGTCTGCTCAAACATGTCCGACGGACCGTTTGCAGCGGACATGTCTCATCGGATTTTGGTCCGATGGCGTGTACACACCATCGGATCAAAATCCCTGCAGGCAGACAGCGCGGTGACGTGGCGGTGATGTTGACGCCGCCACACCACCGAACCAGGAAGTGAAAAACTTCCACGCATGCGTCAAATCCATTCGACGCATGTGCGGGCAGATATGTCCGCTGGTTAGTGTACTAACCAGCGGACATATCCGACGGACATGTCTCTGGTGGACACATTTTAAAGCATGCTTTGGAATTTGTCCGCTGGACAAACATGTCCGCTAGCCCATACACACGATCGGATTTGTCTGCTGAAACGGTCCATCGGACCAGTTTCAGCGGAAAAATTCTATTGTGTGTATGCGGCCTCATAGGGACAAGAAGGCTGTTACCTAAAATAAACACACAAAAAAAGGCAGAAAGACCTAAGAGAAAGGAAAGAAAAAAAGAAAAAAAGGAAAGTAGGAAAAGAGAGACCTACAGATCGTCTTAAAAAGCTAGAGATCAAACGAGGGAAGAAATTGTCTGGACTTGCACATTATGAGCCCAAGGATCCCAATTCTTCTCAAAATGCTTTACCTTATCATTGAGTGTACTGAACCTTGTTTAATTTTTACTTAATGTTCTACTTTAAAGGGGTTGTAAAGGATTTTTTTTCCCTAGATAGCATCCTTTATCTTAGTGCAGTCCCCCTTCACTTAGCTCATCCTTCGATTTTGCTTTTAAATGTCCTTATTTCTTCTGAGAAATGCTCACTTCCTGTTCTTCTGTCTGTAACTCACCACCGTAATACAAGGCTTTCTTCCTGGCGTGCAGGCCTCTTGAGGGGGCGAGCAGGAGTGTCAGGACGCCCACTAACACACAGCTCCTTTCTCTATCTGCAAAGTAGAGAGTGTCCTGATTTGCCTGCTCGCCCCCTCCCCCCTCAAGAGGCTTTCCCTACACCAGGAAGAAAGCCTCGCGTTACGGTGGTGAGTTACAGACAGAAGAACAGGAAGTGAGCATTTATCAGAAAAAGTTAAAGCAAAATCGAAGGATGAGGTAAGTGAAGGAGGACTGCACTAAGGTAAAGGAAGCTATTTAGGGAAAAAAAAAACATTTACTTTACAAACCCTTTAACTTACTGCACTGTTTTGAATAAGCCTGTTAACCAGTAACCAGGTAGTACTTCAAACCACAAATGACAGTCTATTAAACAACGACGACAGTATAATAGGCAACAGACTGAGCTGTGTATAATTTTACAAGTAAATTAGGCATTTTTATTTTGTAATAGAGTGAACAGCTGACAGTGTGAGTTAATGCTCCGCCAACGTAACCACTTTATTGCTCCTAAACAATGTTTTCTGATGTGCAATATTTACTTGACACTTGAAACCAACATGTAAATGTATGTACTGAGTTTTGAAGTTTACATTAGTCTCTGTGCCCAGGGCACATTTTGTTTCTGTCTGCTTGAAATAGATTTGTTTTGTTGAATACTTTCTTTTCCTTTTTTTTTTTTTGTCTTTTTTAGCATTCGCCAGTGTTTTCTGATTTGAAATCCATGTTTATTTACTGAGAGGAGAACAATCTTGCTCTGGAATTTTGCCTACGAGAACAGACTAATACAGTACACACATTTATTGGTGACAATAAAAGTCAAATTTAATCAAGGAAGTTGAAGAAAACACACGGAACACAAAACTGTATCTGCCGGCGAGTGGATGTTGCTAAGTGAGGTAAGCTAAAAATAGTTTGTAGAATAAAAAATGTAATAGCTCTGGGAGTTTTATGTGTTTTGAATCAGGTAGCGGTGTATTCTGGGGCTAGTAAGCTTGCAAGGAACTGAAAGTTCCAGCATGTGGCCAGTAAGTAGTATACCAAGAAAGTGTTAATGCGCCAATCCAATCAATTTTTTATTTTTTTTAACGTGCTACAAAATATATACAATGAAATGAAATTAAAGCCGATGAAAGTGTTGAGAATGTGTGCAAAATGCGCAAATATAACCCTAATAATTACTAGGTTAAGCGCAAAATGTGCGCAAAATGCGCAAATATATCCCTGATAGATTATGTGCAAAATATGCAAATAGACATGCTATGTGCGAAATATAAGGAAAAATATGTATATACATGAATATATCCCTTCAGTTACTAAATTAGTATAACCACAAAAATATCACCACAAAAATATAAACACAAAGATATAAATATAAGTGTTAACATGCAATGTGCAAGAATCCCTAAAGAATTCCAATATGAAACTGCAAAGAAATGTACAATTCACAATGTGTTCCAATGAGAAAATGTCCACTGCTTATGGTGCTCCTTATGATCAATCAATTTATAAAAGTGCAACATATTCCTCCACCCAATGAAAACGTGCCACCATCACCAACTGCTAGATTGAACACTCACCAGACCAATGAAAACAGAAGGCCTCAAGTTGTTGCTTTTCTGATAGCCACTAGACCTGTACTCCTCCTCCCTTTCTACAAGGTTCCTTAGTATCTCAAAGACAAGAGGCTCATCATGATGTAGTATATCAAAAACATTTAATAAAAGATCATAAAAACGAAGGTACACTCACAAGGATGGTGCCTCAGACCGGCACCAGGTCCCTTTAAGGTATCGAGCGTGTCAGCCCCTCACAAGCATGTGGGTTCCCTCTGGATCGGCGTGCATTCCACGCCTCTGTTTCCTTGCGATTCAGCGGCAGAGGATAGCGTGTAACGTACTTCCACTCTGCGTGCTACCCAGAAGCCTCTACGCTTTTCGCAATTGTTCTTACATCATCAGGAAGCTTCCCATTGCCGGCAGCACTCATGCAGCCCCAGACAATAACACTCCCACCACCATGCTTAACTGTAGGATAAGACACACTTGTCTTTGTACTCCTCACCTGGATGCTACCACAACCACTTGACACCATCTGAACCAAATAAGTTTATCTTGGCCTCATCAGACTACAGGACATGGTTCCAGTAATCCATGTCCTTAGTCTGCTTGTCAGCAAAATGTTTGCAGGCTTTCTTGTGCATCATCTTTAGAAGAGGATTCCTTCTGGGGCGACAGCCATGCAGACTAATTAAAAGCAGTGTGCAGTGTATGGTCTGAGCACTGACAGGCTGACCCCCCCCACCCCTTCAACCTCTACAGCAATGCTGGCAGCACTTATACGTCTATTTCCCAAAGTCAACCTCTGGATATGACGCTGAGCACATTCACTCAACTTCTTTGGTCGACCATGGCGAGGTCTGTTCTCAGTAGAACCTGTCCTGTTAAACCACTGTATGGTCTTGGCCACCGTGCTGCAACTCAGTTTCAGGGTATTGGCAATCTTCTTATAGCCTATGCCATCTTTATGTGGACCAACAATTATTTTTTTCAGATCCTAAAAGAGTTCTTTGCCATGAGGTGCCATGTTGAACTTCCAGTGACCAGTATAAGGGAGTGAGAGCGATAACACCAAATTTAACACACCCGTTCCCCATTCATACCTGAGACCTTGTAACACTAACAAGTTACATGACACTGGGGAGGGAAAATGGCTAATTGGGCCCTATTTGAACATTTTCACTTAGGGGTGTACTCACTTTTGTTGTCAGAGGTTTAGACATTAATGGCTGTGTGTTGAGTTATATTGATGGGACAGTAAATGTACACTGTTATACAAGCTGTACACTCACTACTTTACATTGTAGCAAAGTGTAATTTTTTCAGTGTTGTCACATGAAAAGATATAATACAATATTTACAAAAAATGTGAGGAGTGTATTCACTTTTGTGATATACTGTACCTGTCCAAGGATCCCACGATGTTGGCGACCCAGTCAATTTTACAATCGGCTCTCAGGTGCTGCCACCGCCATTCGTGGTAAGGGAAACTGGCGGTTAAGGCTTTTTGGCTTCACAGCCGGTTCCATAGTGTGAATGCGGAAGAGATGATGTCATTGTTTTGCGCTTCTCCTTTCAATGTTTAGTTACAGACTGTGGTGAGTACAGGATGACCAGGGCTCAGAGAAAGTGGATTGCATGATGCAGGACATCAGAATGAGAACATCTAGATTTAAGCTGAATATTGTAGATATTTTATTTATTAATGGTTTATACATTTTTATTGTGTTATTTTTGGATGGGGTTTTTCTGTAAATCAATACAATAAGCTGTGATGATCGAGTGGTAATTATAAAATAATGATATTCAGCGTTTAATGTTTGCTTGATTAAAAAAATAAAATAAAATTATTACTGAATACATTAAAGAATATGTGTAAAAAAAATCAGTTCCGTTAAAGCTGATTTTGCCTTACTTTGGACGCAAATAGACTACAAAGACATCTTGCATTTTTATTTTAATCATAAAATAATTAATGAGGTTGAACACCAATTCTTCAGCAGTGCATGTTTTAGCATTTTTAGCAAGGAAATTGTCTATATAGAGACCAGCAAAGAAAGTTAACTTTAACCACTTAAGGACCAAGCCTATGTCTGACACTTGTTGCTTGAAAAGTTAAAATCAGTATTTTTTGCTAGAAAATTACTTAGAACTTACAAACAAACATTATATATTATAATATATATATATATATATATATATATATATATATATATATAGCAAAGACTTTGGAGAATAAAATGGCAGTCATTGCAATATTTTATGTCACACTGTATTTGTGTAGCATTCTTTCAAACAAAATGTTTTTTTCTTTTGTACAATATAATGTGAAAGATGATGCTATGCTGAGTAAATAGATACCTAACATGTTACGGTTTAACCACTTAAGGACCGCCTACTGCACATTTACGTCGGCAGAATGGCACGGCTGGGCACATCAACGTATATATACGTTGATTTTAGTACCTAGCCGTGGGTCACGGGCGCGCGCCTGCGGCGCGATCAAACCAATATGTCCCCAGCAGACAGATTTGTTCAAATCGGTCGGCCCGACCGATTTGAACAAATCTGTCTGCTCGTGTGTATGGGGCCTTACAGGTGTGGCATATCCGCATGCTGATGAGACAGCAAGATTATTGGCACATGTGCAGTTTTACTGTATTGGGGGGTCGGTGGGTTCGAAAACCAGTCAGTATCTGGTGTGACCACCATTTGCCTCACACAGTGTCATCCCAGGTCATCCCAAACATGCTCAAAGGGAGACATGTCCGTGAGTATGCTGACCATGCAAGAACTGGGATGTTTTCAGCTTCCAGGAATTGTGTACAGATACATGGGGCCGGGCGTTATCATGCTGCAACATGAGGTGATGGTCGTGGATGAATGGCACAACGATGGGCCTCTGGATCTCATTGTGGCATCTCTGTGCATTCAAAATGCCATCAATAAAATGAACCTGTGTTCATTGTCCATAGCATACGCCTGCCCATACCATAGCCCCACCGCCACCATGAGCCACTCGATCCACAATGTTGACATAAGCAAACCGCTCAACCACACAACGCCATACACACTGTCTGGCATCTGCCCTGTTCCGATCAGTAACCACTTGAGAAAGTCATTTAATGTTATACTTAGTCCATGCAATAGGCTCTGATAATTTACAAAATTGAGGAAGAGTAGGACTAAACCAAAAAGGGGCATTCGGAGAGATTGCATCCTTGGGATAATGCTCACATCTAAAGCTAGCCTTCCAAGCTCGAATAATGTTAAGCATTGAGGCAGTCAACTGATAGGGTGCCTTACAGACCCTAAATGCAACCTTAAAGGCTTCTATAGAACCTACCACTGCTGCTTACATCTGAGTGGAAGAGTTAGATAAATCTGGACTCAGCCACCATACGGCCGTAACCAACTGAGTGGCTAGAAAATATTTATATAGATCAGGAAAAGCTAAACCACCCTGGTCACAAGGGCACATCTGTGTGGTTAATTTATACCTGGGCTGCTTTGATCCCCATAAAAAGAATGAGAACAGTTGATTTTGCTAGTAAAAAAGGGGACAGGAAGCCACTGAGGAGAGTGCCTGTCTAAAGAGGTACATACATTTTGGTATAATTTTCATTTTTAAAAGATTAATACGTCCCAGTAAGGACAATGGTAGAGACTTCAATGCTTTCCACTTTGACCCAATATCTCCTAGAATCAAGGTCAAATCTAATGCAAGTTCAGCCATACAACTGTATGGCTGAACTCGCATCACATAGACATCGCATGCAATGTCTGAGATCGCATATGTGTGAACCTAGGCTGAATAAAAACTTTTGGACGTGGCTTGAAGATGCATGGTGTGCTGGCAAATGTGAATGTTATTCTGAATTTGGGAGGCATTCCAAAAGCTTAATATACCACTGAGTTGAGTTGTTAGAGCAGCTGCTAAAAATTGTGTTCCCCTGTAGTCAGTTTCTCTATGAATTCCATTTCTGGTTGTAGTTGAGTCTAAGCTTATATTTTATAGTATCAAAATTAAATATTAATGTAGTGTTACATGTACTGATAGTCAGACTCTTACAAAATGAGATAGATAAGGTTCCACGACTCTGGAGATTTTCCAGACTACTTCAAGAAAGGGATCCCTACAATTTTCATTCCCATTATAAGAGAGGTGAATGAAGGAGCATTGTGTTCTTTTTTTTCTTTTTGTACTGTGTATTTTAATGTGCATACTCTTTATATTCATTTATTGACTGAAACGAGGACTGATGTCATCAGGCTAAGAATGCCACACGCTTTTTAGCTTGCAAACAAATATAAGAGACCTATCGCTTATCCTAGTATATGATTCTTAGGTCAGCACACAGCCCAACTTGTTCATTGCTTTACTGACATGGATAGTTTCACTATGTTAAAGCATTATTAAAGGATTTTTTTTTGTCCTTTAAAATAACAAACATGTTATACTTACCGCCACTGTGCAGTTAGTTTTGCACAAAGTGGCCCTGATCCACATCTTCTGAGGTCCCTCGGCAGCTCTGTCCTTCCCGCAATTACTGACCACAGTCACAGCTCCCATGGTGGTGAGTAATTGCGGGCACGCTCCCGTGATACAGTGAGCGGCCCCGCCGCATCATTGGATGTGATTGACAGTAGCACCAGCCAATGGCTGCACTGCTCTCAATCCATCCGCTCTAGCCAATCAGCGGCCAGGCTGAGCGGCGAAGAGGATCTCGGGACCACGCTGGACTTTCGAGGGGTCAGGTAAGTATAACAGGGGCTCAGGGGGGGGGGGGATGCATTAAGGTAAAAAGAAATGTCTTTACAACTCCGTTAACCATAGGTGTGCGCAGCCTATTGCATTAGGGTGTGCACCCCAAAGCTCAAACATAGAGTACATGCATGTGTGTAAATATATATAAGGCAGTAGGGCAATGGACGGTGTCTCTAGGGCAGAGGCTGGTGTCAGTAGGGCAGAAATTGGTGTCAGTAGTTTATTTTTGTATTACTTTTTTACAATTTTATTTTTGTATTTATTTTTTACAGTATTTTTTTACAATAATTTTTTTTATTTTATTTTTATTTTTTAAATCTGAGCCACATTGGGGGGCTTTGGTGAAATATCAAGAGTCTAAACAGACCCCGGATGTCTCACAAAAGAAAGGGACTGAGGACAGTGCCTTTCTCTGCAGCAATGCAGCAGAGGCAATATGGGCAGCACAGGGTGATTAGAGTGTGCCCAGGCACACCTGGCACACCCTGTGCGCATGCCTATGATGTTAACTACTGAAAGTCTTGGGGTAGATTCGCTAAAGCCAAATAAACTGTGCAGTGGTGCTCATTTTCCCCAGAGCTTAGTAAATGTGGTAAAGCTTTATTGATTTCCATCATCCAATCATGTGCAAAAAAATTAAAACCTTTTTGTTTTATTTTCCTTGCGGCTGATTAGGTATTTTTTACAAAGTTGAGCTCCACCACATTCACTAAGCTCTGGTGAAAATGTGTGCAACTTCACATGCAAAGTGCACAGTCTATTTGCCTTTAGTGAATCCACCTCAAAATGTCCTCTCTTATTCTGCTACTTGATGGGTATAGCACATAAGAATTAAAATAAGGTGGGGGCGTGGCTGGCCAGCAATGGAGATGGCTGCTTAGTGCATGAGCTCGTCTGCCAGGGAGAGAACCGGAGCACTTGAAGCCCGTTTTGGAAGGCGTTCACACCCATCCACACTCCTAAGATCCTCCTGAGACCCAGCAGACACTTACCAAAGATGTCTGGGAAGAGGAAGACCGACCACCATCCACAGAAGTTGACGGCCTTCTTTCACTACACAGGCCAGGTCAGTCAAGATGGCGCCGGCAGCGCCGCAGCGCTGGGGGCCCGATCGGACAACTATGCTCCAATCCTGGGCGCACAGGACTCCCTATGTCCCTCCTCACCTCCCCCACCTAAAACGGGAGACAACCCGATAACGGGAAGCCCGGCAAAGGCGCGCCTCCGCACCGATCGTATCGCGCCGCGGACGTCCCCGCAAATCGAGGCCCCGGCTTGCGGCCTACTCCCGGCGAACCAGGCCCTGCATTCATCCATGGCCTCCTTCCCTACAACAGGCCAACCAGTGGTGGATACCACGCTGAAGGACATGCTGTTATCCCTTCAGTCCTCCCTAATGACAGACCTGTCCTCAGTACTCTCTAAATTCACCACAGACCTGCAGTTGATAGATGGCAGAGTCACACACCTGGAAAATAGTATGGGGGATTGTACAACCACAGTAAATGAACTGGTAGACACCTATGAGGAGGTACAGATGGAACAGAAATGGATGAGGGCCAAGCTGGCCGATTTAGAAGATAGATCCAGGAGAAATAACCTGAAACTTAGGGGGGTCCCGGAATCCATTCCGCCAGCTGACCTTCCCAAATATGCTAAGGAACTTATGCACACAATATTGCCTGATGCCTCGCCTAGGGATCTTATAATTGATAGGATCCACCGCATCGCTAAGCCCTCACACCTAGCTGCCTCGGTCCCAAGAGACGTCCTGATGAGAATCCACTTCTTTCACATCAAGGAACAGCTACTCATAGCCGCCAGAGGGGGACCGTCGCTGCAACATCCATTCGAGGGGGTCCTGCTCTTCCCTGACCTCTCCAAATACACCCTCCAACTCAGACGACAGCTTAGCCCAATCACCAAGGGTCTCCACAACAACAAGGTCCAGTACAAATGGCGTTACCCGGCCACTCTACTGGTGACGAAGAATGGTACTTCGCACGTGATCCAGGACCTGCAGAAAGGATTGCGACTGCTCCACTCTTGGGGTATTCTACCTGACTTGCCTCAGGACACCTCAGCTCCTCAAGCTCAACGCGGATCCAGACCCACTCACCGCCGCCCCGTTGCCCAGGAGGATGGTCCGGAGCAGATGACCTGAAGATTCCGGGCATTCCTTTCTACATCTACGCAACAGATGCTCTCCCTGGCATCCAGCTTTCTACCTGTTCTTTTCTTTCTTTTTTTTTTTTTCTTATTTTTACAGTTGACTCTCTCGCCTACGGGCTTTAGATTTGAAGCATTAGCCTTGTGACACTTGTTCCCCCACCCAGCGGTTTAGTTGGACACCTTGTCCCTGCACTCCGCTTCTTGAATCTCTAGGTGGCACCGCCACTGTGAACTGTATACCTTGTTACTACCGGTTACTTACCAGTTTTTTTTGCTTGTTTAGTTTCTGTTATTTGATCTTTTGCTACAGCACTTCCATCGCCTGTGCAGTGACTTGCACGGTACAGATCTTTGACCAACGATCCTCTCAGCAACATCCTCATCTCCCTCACGCAGAACGACCTACCCGGCTCTTCTAACTGTAAGTGACTCTCTATCCGAATTCCCACCCGATCCCTGACCTCTAATGGCGACCACAATCCTGTCTCTTAACGCTAACGGGCTCAACCACCCGGCAAAAAGACACTCACTATGGAAGACCGCTCTACACCTGAATTGCGACATACTATGTGTTCAAGAAACACACCTCATGAGCACTGGTGCACCTGTGTGTACCAACAGACACTTTCCCCACATATTTGCGGCACCCTTCTCCTCCAAAAAGAGAGGAGTGCTCATAGCGGTCAGGGACACTGTCAAATTCCTCCTGCACCATGTGGTAACAGATCCGGAAGGGAGATATGTTGTTCTTGTATGTACTGTAAATGATATGAAATACACCCTGGCTGGCATTTATGCTCCCAACGTCAGGCAGGTCAGTTTCCTCCGAAAGGTAATGAAAGTTGTACACTCCGTCAAGCAGGGACGCTTGATTGTATGTGGAGATTTCAATCTAGTCCCGGAAATGTCCTTGGACTCCACCTCTGCCTCAAAACGCAGGGAGTCCCCCCTAAAACAATTTATGGCCACACATGACCTGTTTGACGTTTGGAGGTGCTACCACGGTTCTGAACGTGATTACACGCATCTCTCTCCCCTTCACAAAACGTATTCACGCATTGACATGTTTCTCACTGACAAATGGCTCCTGCAATCTGTCAGCGCGTCTGTGATCCATACCACGACCTGGTCGGACCATGCCCCTATCTCCATCACAATTTCTGATTCCCCTACAACTAGGCCCGCATTTTTATGGCGAGCCAACAACTACATCATACAACACCCTTCCTTTTCACCAACAATCTCTGACCACCTGTCAGAATATTTTGAAACTAATATAGGCTCGGTGTCCGATCCAGGCGTGGTGTGGAACGCGCATAAAGCGTTCATAAGGGGAATTCTGATCAAACTAAGCTCCTCTCATAAAAAACATAGATCTCTAAAGATAGACACTCTTACATCGCAAATAGACGCTTCCGAGAGACTCAACAAGTCCGCTCCGGACCCGACTAGGACCGCTCACATTCTCTCCCTACGCCAGGAGCTGAGACTCCTTCTCCTCCAATCCTTTGAACACCACCAAAGGAAATGGAAAGCAGTTACTTACTCCACATCCAATAAAGCGGGTAAAGCACTGGCTCAGCGTATCAAAGGCAGGAAAGCCAAAAGTAAGATTAATCACCTTTTTCATCCACATACCAACGCAAAACTCACAAATCCCCAAGATATAGCCGATGCTTTCAGCACGTACTATGGAGACCTTTACAACCTACGTAACGACCGTAACACACACCAACCTTCCCAGACCGACATAGACAATTTCCTTAACCATGTCACTCTCCCATCCCTCTCAGCGGACCAACTAGCCCGATTGAATGAACCCTTTTCCACATCTGAAATTTTGGCAACCATCAAATCTTTGCCTCTGGGCAAATCCCCTGGTCCAGACGGACTTACTGGGGAATATTATAAACAATTCGCCCAACATTTAGCGCCCACCCTGGCTGATGTATATAACACCGCGGCTGCCTCCTCCAAATTCCCAACAGAATCTTTACAAGCTTTGGTGGTCACACTGCCTAAACCGGGTAAAGATCCAATAATACCCCAAAACTTTCGCCCAATATCGCTCCTCAACCTAGACCTAAAAATATACGCAAAAACGATTGCCACTAGACTAGTCAGTATCATGCCCACATTGATCCATAGGGACCAATCTGGATTTACAATTGGCAGACAGGCGTCAGACGCCACGAGGAGGGTGATTGACATTCTCCACTACGCCGAGTCCAGTGGAACGCCTTCTCTGCTCCTAGCCTTGGATGCGGAGAAGGCGTTCGACAGGATTCACTGGGGTTACCTACGTAGGGTGCTTGAGAGGTTTGGATTTCAGGGGCACATACTCACCGCTGTTCTTGCACTTTATACATCCCCATCTGCACAAGTGTTCTCAGCCGATATGATCTCCCAACCATTCAACATAACAAACGGCACCAGGCAGGGCTGCCCGTTGTCGCCGCTGATCTTTAACCTACTCATAGAACCACTAGCGGAACACATCAGGCAGAATCCACGAATCTCTGGTTTTCTAATAGGCTCTACCTCTCACAAAATCAGTCTGTTCGCAGACGACGTCATTCTTATGTTAACTGACCCAACGCTATCCCTTCGTGAAGCACATAAAACCCTCCAGTGGTTTAGCGAAGTGTCATACTACAAAATAAATGCCAACAAATCCTACATTCTGGACCTGGGCCTTGACGCCACTTCCAAAAACCTGTTGCAAGCACAATTTCCCTTTACCTGGGCGCAACACGAGATCTCCTACCTGGGAATCCGATTGACAAGCACCACCAAACATTTATTTAGGAGCAACTTCAAACCCTTCCTCGACAAACTCCAGAAAGACATTATGGGCCTGGCCAAGCACGAACTATCATGGTCCGGTAGGCTCGCAGCATTTAAGATGATGCACCTACCACAGCTACTGTATCTATTCCGCACACTCCCTATCCCTATCCCAACATCCTACTTCCAGTCCCTACAAACTACCCTGAACACACTGCTTTGGCAAGGCAAGAAACCTCGCTGCGCAAAGCAACTGCTCACCAAACATAAACAGGCCGGGGGGGCAGGGTCCATAGACTTCAAAGAGTATTACTGGGCTACAATTCTTACTCAGCTTAAAGACTGGTTCCAACCGTTCCCTCTCACATTGTGGGGACAGCTGGAATCCACATTGGTTACACATAACAATCTCCGAGAATGGATTCTGGGAGTGCCACATGGAACGTTGGTCTCCAACTCACTCCCTCCCACGATGAGAGCATCAACCTCAGCCTGGAAATTTTTGGTCCAGCAAGGTGAAATCCATCCTCATCCATTCCATCCTCCTATCCCTTTGACCTGCCTTCAACACTGCACTACAGACCTTGACTTAAAACACTGGACAGCCAATGGTATATCCTACGTCCAAGACTTATTTAGTGGACAAACATTACTCACGTTCCCTCAGCTACAAGCTAAATTCCACCTGGCACATTCGGAAGTCTTTACCTACCTTAGAATCAGACACTGTCTATCCCAGGTGCCCAACCCTTGCTATCCTATTCCCCCTTCAACGTGGTCATTCCTTACTACCTCCCCTTCGAAAAAGAAGGGAATTTCCCTTTTCTATAATATCTTTCGCCAAAAACAGGTCTTCTCCAAAGCCAAACCTCACCTCCAATGGGATATAGACGTGGGCCAAACTCTCACTGATGACCAATGGCAGTCTGCACTTCGGTCCATCTACAAAGCTACCCGAAACGCGGCGCTGTGGGAACTCACACTAAAAATCTCCCTGCGCTGGTACCTCACACCAGCTAAAATAGCTAAATTTGGTATAAACAGCCCTGACACATGTTGGAGATGCGCCGGCACTAAGGGAGATATGTTACATATCTTCTGGTCTTGCCCGCCCATTGCCATTTATTGGTCTGCCATCTTTCGTATACTGACGGACGTCACTAACAGTCCTATACTCCCGTCACCATCGATGGCACTACTAAACATCAATATAGATCAAATACCCGCTGACTCGCGCCTCGTAGCCACCAATATCCTCCTGGCAGCTCGGCTGAGCATTACCAGGCTCTGGAAATCTGCCAAGCCCCCGTCGATAGAGAACACTATTGAGCTAATTAATTTGCACTGCAACTATGAACTTACTCTGGCCTCTTGCAAGGGACGCTTGGTGGAAGCTCACAAAACGTGGCGCCCATGGACAAGCTGGTCCAACGCAGCACTATTTCTGTGAACCCGGTGGCCGCAAACGCACCCGGGTTTTCAGGATTCTAACTTTAGCTGTCACCTTGTACCATGTAAGTCCGATAATTTCTACATGTTCCCTCATTTTGATCTGTTATCTGTTATCTGTTATCTGTATCACGCTATTTAGCTAAAAAAAATTGAATATGACTTAACTGCTGTATACGACTTTGCTTATTCACTCTTGTCGAAGAACTGGTATGCATTCTACTTGTATAATCTATAAAATGTTAAACTCAATAAAAACTATTGTTGAAAAAAAAAAGAATTAAAATAAGGTTATTGAGAATATTTTTTTTTTCATGTTTTAGATATACATAGTCAAGCCTGAATAAATTAAATTCATACTTTAAGTATTTTTTTAATCCTTTTTTAATACTTTTAAGTATAGTTTGTGACTATTTGTGTACTATGGGGCACCATCTTTTCAATGTTATCCAAAGGCTCTTTTACCTGCTGTAGGGGTTAAATAATGGAAAGATGTGCTAATTTTAATTGGCCAGTCATGTGCAACCAAAACTTTTTTTATTTTCCTCACCCATGGTTGAACATTAAGGGTCCTTTCACACTAGCGGACCGTTCATCCGTTCATTACAAGTCCGTTTACAGACTTGTAATGAACCCCTATGGGAGCGGATCCGTTAGCGGATGATGCATCCGCTAACGTCCCCCAGATCCGCATCCGTTTTGCGGACGGAAGAATGTCCTATTTTTCTTCCGTCCGGCCAAACGGATCGGATGCAAACGGACAGACGGTCCGTTTCCATCCGACTCCCCATAGGGGAGAGCGGAGGAGAGACGGGGCGGTCCCTGCACAGTGTGCGGGGACCGCCCTGTCCGCCCGACAGCTCAGCGGAGATCCCCCGCTGAGCTGACGGACACACGGAGCGGACCGAAAAACGGACCGCTCCGTGTGTAAGGAGCCTTACTGTGAGCACCTAAACTGCATATAGGCAAGAGTCACTTTCGACAAGCACAAGTCATTTGAAATTTTGCCATTTTTTTTTTCATCAATAAATTCTTATTGGGTTTATCAATTTACAACACTTGAGGTAGTTGCATTCAATATACAACTTAAGTAGTATAATCACCTTGTACAGGCAAACATTTAACAGAAAAAGAATACGGTGCTCGGCGACCTAGGCCAGCCTACCCCAATTGGGTACAAACTGTAGGACTGGGAGGTCACCAAGATGATCAGTGGTACACCTATACAGCTAAAGTAAATACAAATAAAGAAGGGGGAGGGATGGAGAAAACTGAAATAAAGACTGCCGTTAGTCATTATCTATACCAAAGATTCAGTATTTTATAATGTTATTCTTCAGACTATAGGAAGATTATTAAAGTAAGGAATCTTTTAAATATTTGGAAGCTTTTGGGTGGGTTAACCACATTATCCATTTTCTATGATAGGGGATTATAGAATCATTCTTATGGGCTAATAATAGTTCTAATTGAGCTTGGGTGTTTAATCTGGTGATGACCATTGGTTGGTTTGGGGCGTCTGCAGAGGCCACTGTAATTCTTGAGGCTATCAAAATATGTAAGACAATAGTGCTGTACATAGTGGGGTATTTGTCTAGATCTATACCTAATAATGCGTTGGTAGGAGTAAGCTTGGCAAGGTTACCCGTAAGATTGGCGATAAAGGATGAGATAGAGTTCCAAAAACTTTTTAGAATCTTGCAACTCCAAAGCGTGTGCAGGAGGTTTCCCGTTTGCTCGTTACATTTCCAACAGATGTCGGATGCTGTTGGATACATTTTGGATAACTTGTATGGTGTTAAGTACCATCTATTAATTATTTTTTGGGGATTATCCCAGTGTAATGCAAGAGGATGATTTACTTACTGTTTGAAATGCTTTAATCCACTGAGTCGGGGAAAAAATCTGGTCCAGATCTCTTTCCCATTTCAGCATATTTGTGTTTTTGGTAAACAGTTGGGAGGATAACACATCGTAGAAAAAAAAGATATACCTCTCATTTTTCTGAGGAGAGAGGAACTCCCAAAGGTTCATAGGGATTTCGCTCAAATTACTGGGGGAGAAATCCTTCAGTCGGGTACATTTACCAATCTTAGTCTCGATGATGTTCTTAACATTAGGGGGTAGGTTCTGGTATAGATTTTATACATTACTGATCCACTCGTTTACAGAGAATCTGATTCTGCAATAATTAAAGACTTCTGTGGGAAGATGTAATTTAGCCTTTTTCTCTACATGTCTGGTTTTTGAGAGAATGTGTTTCCAAGCGAATAAAGTAGTTTTAATGCTTATTAGGTTGGGGATTGTTATCTTAGGGATAATGTCGCTAGCTATTGCGAGAGAAGGGAGCTCAAAATTGTGTGTGGCTAGACGTTCAATGTTTACCCATAATTTGACATTTGTTGGGGTAAACCAATGTTTCATCTGATCTAAGATAGAAGCAAAAATAATAGGCCCAGATTCACAGAGCAATTACGCATGTCTAACTGGTGTTAGACAGGAGTAATTTCAAATTTTGCGCGCCGTATCACTAGTTTGAATCCTCAAACCATGATACGGCGGCTTCGGGCTTCGATCCGAGAGGCTTACGTCTTCGTAAGCCTTCGGATCTACGCTGCGATATTTTTGCGGCCGCTGGGAGGAGTCCGCGTCGTTTTCAGCGTCGGGATATGCAAATGAGTTTTTACGGCGATCCACGAAGATACGAGCGGTCTTCGCAAATGCTTTTGTCTATTTTTTTCTACGTACTGTTAGACCAGCTTTTTGCTGGTCTAACGGTGCGTAGCCCATGTTAAGTATGGCCGTCGTTCCCGCGTCGAATTTAATTTTTTTTTTTTTTACGTAACTCGTTCGGGAATAGGAATGTCCGTAAACGACGCTACTCAAGAAAAAATGACGTAACGACGTGATTTCGCGCAATGCACGGCGGGAAATTTCTGAACGGAGCATGCGCAGTTCGATCGCTGCGGGAACGCGCCTATTTTAAATGCTTCACGCCCCCTACTCGCGTAGATGGCTTGCCCCGAGAGAAATACACTACGCCGCCGTCGTTTACTGGACAAAATCTACCGGGATTCCACGTAGAGCCAGGTAAAATACGGCGGCGTAGTGTATTTCTGATACTCTACGCGAATCTAATTGTATCTGAATCTGGCCCATAATTTCTAACGTCTGGGAGGCCCATTCCACTGGAATTTTTTTTAGTAGTGAGGATCGTGAAAGCAACTCTGTTTTTTTTTTTGTTCCAGATAAATTGTCTAAGTTTGCTGTCTAGTTGTTTAAAGAACTTGGCAGGAATTGGTATGGGGAGGCATCTAAAGAGATATAACATTTTAGGCAACGTTTGCATCTTGAAAGAGGCTATTTTACCAACCCAGGATAAGTTGGTTTTTTGAATATGCGATAAGTCACGGGATATTTGGTCTAAAAGTGTGGGGAAATTGGCATCATACATTTTGGTTGGAGGAAATGTGAGTTGGATCCCTAGGTATGTTATCAATTTGTTGTCCCAATTGTATTTATGTGTTGTGCGTAAACAGTTGATTGTCAAGTCTGGTATGTTCATAGGGAGGATAAAGCATTTATCCTGATTGATTTTATAGTATGAGACATCTTTAAATTGTTCTAGTATTGCGTGTATTGTAGGCAGAGATATATCAGGTTCTGTCAGTGTTAATATGATATTGTCTGCGAATAGTCCTAGTTTGTGCACGTCTTGGCCAATCGTAACGCCTCTGACGTTCGGGGATGATCGAATGTATTCTGCTAGGGGTTCTATAGCTAAGGCAAAAATTATAGGGGATAGGGGGCAGCCCTGTCTGGTTCCGTTAGTTAATGGGAAGCTTCTAGATAAGATACCTGAAGTGTAGACCTTTGCGTTGGGCTGGGTATATAATGCCATGATTGCCGAGTGGATAAAACCGTTAAAGCCGAATTTAGTTAAGGTTTTTGATATATATTCCCAATGCATTCTGTCGAATGCTTTTTTAGCATCTAAAGCTAAGAGCAGGACGGGGGTTCGATTATTGTGTATAGTGTTAATAATATTGAGCATTCTTCTTGTGAGGACAGAATAGTGGAAAATAAAGGATCATTTTACTTCCAGGTCCACATTTCTACATTGCCGACATAGGCCAAGAACTAGAGCAGAAAGACTGCCATGGGTAGCACACAGCCATTCATTGCTAACTGTCACTAAAACATTCCCATTCAAAGTAAAAGGTTCCAGACTGCTTCCTTGTCTACCACTTGCCTACCAAGATCCTTATTGGTGCTTACCCTTCACAGTTTGTGTCTTTTTTGTTTTGGGAATAGTGTACTATATATCTACAATACCACTCTGGGTCCATAAACATGGACCTGATCTGCTAGAAGGATAAGAGTTCAACACACTCTTTAGGCAGTCACTTCTAGGTGCACAAATATAGGGTAGCGCAAAGTCTCTTAGCCTTGGAGTTCCTTGTATCTTTGACTTCTAAAATTGATTCCAAGGCAATTTAGCTGATTGGTGTAAAAGGGAAGGGGCACTAAGCATTTGGCCTAGTGTAGCAGCATGTAGACATGTGCAATTTGAACTTTGACAAATTCATTAATTCAGAAAAAACTCAATTAACAAAAACCTGTTTAACACATTTTTCTGAATATTCAAAAATCCGAAAATGTATAATTGAAAAAATTTGTAAATTCATACATTTTAAAATTCTTAATATTCAAAATTTGGAAATCTGAAAATTTTAAAATCTGAAATAATAACTACCGTATTTATCGGGATATTGCACGCTCCGGCGTATAACGCGCACCCCTAAAGTGGACCCTATTCCTGTGGAAAAAAAGATTTTTGTACTTACTGTTTTGGTGTCTTGCGCGGCGTCCATCGGCGGCCTCGTTGGGTCCGGCGTCCGTCTGCGGCTACGGGTGTCCTCTGCGTCGGGTCCGGCGTCCTTCTGCGGCTTTGGGTGTTCTCTTCGTTGGGTCCGGCGTCCTTCTGCGGCATCCTCCCCGCTCGATGCCCACTTTCCCGCACCGAGTTTGAATACTGCGCGGACATATACCGAGCGCAGTACACTCGTGTATAGTCGGGCAGGCTCGGCTACTCTCGCGCTCACGTTCTGTACGTCCAGGACGTGAGCGCGAGAGGAGCCAAGTCTGCCCAACTATACACGAGTGTACTGCGCTCGGTATATGTCGGCGCAGTATTCATACTCGGTGCGGGTATCGGCGTATATCGCGCACCCACGATTTTGCCCTGATTTTCAGGGCACCTCCTTTGTAACGGTCTTTTTTATTCGACTCCAGAACAATATAACATTTTCAAGAGTCTTTGTAAAATAAGGCCAGTGTTAGCAAAATGCCAGCGAGTTGTTAAAAATTATTTTGGGCTGAATAACTTGGTACTAATATGCAAGGTGCAGAAAGATGAATATGGTTGGTGTGTGTTTATGAATAAAAGCTGAATAAATACCCTGAGGATTAACCTTGAGCTGGAAGCGATAATTGCTTTTGAAGTAATTAAAATGACTTTTCTCTACAGAAATTACAAATAGGTGTTATTTTGCTTCCTGTGTTCAAAAGGAAATACGTTTTCAAATAAAAACAGCTCTGTGCATGGATGGTTGCGTGTTTGTTCCTTACAGAGTTTATCCCTCTTTTAGTGCTGCCGACAGATATTGTATATTTATATACAGTATACATATAGTATATAATATACATATATACAGTACTCTATATTGTCAAAAGTATTGGGACAACTGCCTTTACACGCACATGAACTTTAATGGCATCCCAGTCTTAGTCCGTAGGGTTTAAGATCAAGTTGGCCCACCCTTTGCAGCTATAACAGCTTCAAGTATTCTGGGAAAGCTATCCACAAGGTATAGGAGTGTGTGTATGGGTATGTATGACCATTCTACCAGAAGCGCATTTGTGAGGTCAGGCACTAATGTTGGACGAGAAGGCCTGGCTCACAGTCTCCGCTCTAGTTCATCCCAAAGCTGTTCTATCGGGTTGAGGTCAGGAGAGTCAAATTCCCCCACCCCAAACTCACTCATCATTGTCTTTATGGACTTTGCTTTGTGCACTTGTGCTCAGTCGTGTTGGAACAGGAAGGGGCCATCCCCAAACTATTCCCACAAAGTTCAGAGCATAGAATTGTCCAAAATGTCCTGGTATGCTTGGTATGCTGAAACCTTAAGAGTTCCTTTCACTGGAATTAAGGGGCCAAGCCCAACCCTTGAAAAGCCGGCCTTAGAGGTGGCACATTCTTAATGCAAACAAAGTAGTAAAGTGACTTTTTACTAAGAAATGAAGCTATTTAACCTCCCTGGCGGTATGATTCTTTAAGATTTTAGGTGCTGAAAGCGGTACCATTATTTGCAAGGGAATTTGGCGTTTTATACTGTAGGCTTGTAATTCTTAGGAATAACTCACTGAAATCTATCCAAACAAGAGTCTAATAGGCATCCTGGGTATGATTTTTTTTTTTTTTTTCTTATTAAAAATTATAATATAATAAATAATTATAAAAAATTATAACAAATAATAATATAATTATAGTAAAAATTATTCAATAATGTAATCAAATCAAAATCACTGAAATTTGCTCAGTTGCAGAATTTTTGCTGTCATTATTTTTTTTTTTTTATGACGAATTTCCCCACAAATCACTATCGCTAAATTCTGCAAGTGATTCTGATTTATTATCGCTGTTTTTTAGCTGCTCTAAAACAATTTTTGCCATAAAGGGACACTTTTGGTTGCTATGGGCAATCTACAGTTTGCAGGGAGAAAGAACAGTTTTTATTATATAAAAGGACATGTAGTGTACAGGGCAGACCACTAGGGACATGGGGGGTGTGTATTTTTTACATACAGTAGTGTAATCTATAAGATTACAGTGTACTGTATGTATAGTGTTTGTTTACTTTTTTAAATTTGGCGCCGTTCCCCCCCCTACGTCGCGACGCTCGCAGGGAAGGGAATCGGCGGAACACACAGCATCAGGCGGACATCCGCCCGCCGTGTACTGCGGGGATTCATCGCTGGATCGCAGAGAAAAGGTAAGTAAACTTTTTTCTGCATCCAGCGAGGCAAGTCCGTGTGTGGCACGGGGTTACCGATCGTAGCTTTAAAATCTCACCCCGTGCCACACACGGGAAGACCGCCAGGGAGGTTAACTGCTTGCCGACCAGCCGTCGCAGTTACACGGCATCAGGTTGGCTCTCCTGGGCGAGATCACGTAGATCTACGTCATCTCGTGTCGCCCCTGACGCCGATGCGCGATCACCCGCGATCGCTCGTTACAGAGCGAGAACCGGGAGCTGTGTGTGTAAACACACAGCTCCGGGTCCTGTCAGGGGGAGAAATGCCTGATTGTCTGTTCATACAATCCAGTCATTTGCCCTAGTCAGTCCACCCCCCCCCCCTTCAGTAAGAACATACCCAGTGAACATACTTAACCCCTTCCTCGCCCCCTAGTGTTAACCCCTTCCCTGCCAGTGGCATTTTTATAGTAATCAATACATTTTTATAGCACTGATCGCTATAAAATTGCCAATGGTCCCAAAAATGTGTCAAAAGTGTCCGAAGTGTCCGCCATAATGTCGCAGTACCGATAAAAATTGCTGATCGCCGCCATTAATAGTAAAAAAAAAAGAATTATTAAAGATTCCATAAAACTATCACCCTATTTTGTAGACGCTATAACTTTTGCGCAAACCAATCAATAAACGCTTATTGCAAATTTTTTTTTACGAAAAATATGTGGAAGAATACGTATCGACCTAAACTGAGGAAAAAAAATGTTTTTTATATGTTTTTGGGGGATATTTATTATAGCAAAAATTAAACATTTTCATTTTTTTCTAAATTGTCACTCTATTTTTGTTTATAGCGCAAAAAATAAAAACCGCAGAGGTGATCAAATACCATCATAAGAAATCTCTATAAAAAAGGACGCCAATTTTGTTTGGGAGCCACGTCGCACGACCGCACAATTGTCAGTTAAGGTGACGCAGTGCCAAATCACAAAAAGTGGCCTGGTCTTTGACCAGCAATATGGTCTGGGGGTTAAGTGGTTAAAATGCTGTTAATTCACATTTCCCTACAAGCTTATTTTATTTTTGGAGCCCCCAAAATACATACTAGACTATCAATAAGGATGACGGTTATATATATATATATATACAGCTTTTTATTAATACATGTCACTTTTGTTATACACCTAAAAAAATTACATGTGGTCCCCCCAAAAATCAATATGAGGCCCATTAGATCTTGTATGAATTTTTAGGGCGAGGGGTTTTTAGGCTGCACAAAAAAAAAATGGCACAGGACCAGCCCAAAATTCAAAAAAATTCATACCAGACCCGTCGTATATGGTATAGATTTTAAGGGGTAGCCCTGCAAAGGGGCATGCCTGAAAAGGGTTTGCAGATCAGCTCCCAATTAGGACTCTCAGCCAATGGAGAGAGCGCTGACCGGAGTGTTCTGGCAGGGGGGTCGTCCCCCTGTCAGAACACAATAGAACAGCATTAGGGATCGCTGTACTAATGTTGGATAGTTAGTGCAGTGGCTCCTCCAGTTTTTTTGCTGGGTTAAATGAAAAGAAATAAAAAACTGATGTGTATTAGGCTTTAAAGTGGAAGTAAACTTCTATCTCTGACATTTACCTATAGGTAAGCCTATAATAAGGCTTACCTATAGGTAGTGTAAATGTCTCTTATGCTTTACATGTAGCCAGTGACATCACTGGTGCATGCGCTTTGAAGGAACGGCCATCAGAGGTCTAAGCTTTAAACGGCGGCTCTCACGTGCATATACGGGAGTGACGTCATCACGGCTTCAGCCAGTCACATAACCGGATTCCGCGAACCCGGAAGCAAGATGGCTGAAGAGGAGAGCGCCTGCAGTGCTGACATCTCAGCACTGGAGGGCTTTGTTTTAAGGTAAGTTTAACCACTTCAATACCAGGCACTTCTGCCCCTTTCTGCCCAGAACAGTTTTCAGCTTTGAGCACTGTCACACTTTGAATGACAATTGCGAAGTCATACAATGCTGTACCCAAACTACATTTTTATAATTTTCTTCCCATACATAGAGCTTTCTTTTGGTGGTAGTTGATCACCTCTGGGGTTTTTTTTTGCTAAACAAACTAAAAAAGAGCAACATTTTTGATAAAACTTTTTTTTTCTTAGTTTCTGTTATAAAATGTTGTTTTCCCCTTCCCTGATGGGCACTGATGAGGCGGCACTGATAAGGTGGCACTGATGGGCACTGGTGAGGAGGCACTGGTATGTAGAATTGATGGGCACTGATAGTCGGCACTGATACGTAGAATTGATGGGCACTGATAGGCGGCACTGATATGCAGCACTGATGGGCACCAATAGGCTGGAAACTGATATGCAACACTGATGGGAACTGACAGGCGACTGTGATGGGCACAGAAATGTGGCTGTGATGGGCACTGATAGTTGGCACTGATTGGCACTGATAGGTGGCACTGATGGGCAGCACTGATTGGTTACTGACAGGTGTTACTGCTGGGCACTGATTGTCACTGTAATGGGCACTGATTAGCACTGTGGTTGGCTCGGATTGGCACTGTGGTGGGCACAGAGCGGCACTTCATTGGGCACTGGCAGGGGGTTATGATGGGGCACTGACTGGGCACTGATTAGCAGCTGATATTTACAATTGATGGGTGACCCCCCCCCCCCTCTGACAGGGAGAGCCGCTGATCGGATCTCCCTGACAGCACCAACTGAGGAATGTCATTTACTGGCACTTTCTGGTTCACGCTCTGATCAGCTGTGATTGGTCACAGCTGATCACGTGATGCCCAGTCAGGATAACAGAACCACTTCCTGGCTGTCATTCTGCATACAGCGGGCAGGGAGTGGGTAACATAATGTGCTAGTATGTGATGCATACTAGCACATTATGACATTACCTTGCAGACAAAACAAAAAACGTCCAACGGTTTACAAGAGCTTTACAGTAATCCAGACATATAGGAAAAGGCGGTAGAAGGCACCCAACTCAGGCAATACTCCTGCCACTAATGAGAGCTCTCCAGAGCTAAATACAGTCCATCTGTATAAGGAATCTCAAATGAGTAATAAAGAGGGGTCTGCGCTTAATGTGATTATTTGTGATTAATTGTGTTGTGCACATTTTTGGTGACAAATCCCTTTACAGCCAAGAGGTTGTTGTGTGCGTTAATGAAATGCGGGAACATGCTTGGAGCCCATGATAGCATTTCATCTTGCTGGAGTAGGAGGCCCCCTGGGAATAGGACTTTAGATAAACACACTTTTTACGCACACTCTGCCTCTCGTCTGTCTCCTAACTTTGTTGTGACATTTGGCCAGATGTGCATCGAGCTTGTAGAATTTATTTAGCCTCATTGAAAGGAATATTTATTAGAAAACCATGGGATATCTTTGTTTGATAAGCCTATAATTTATCATCTATGGTGCTGTCCTAGTTTTGCAAACAACACAATGTAAAAAATAACGACAGTACGCCTGAGGCTGTTGTATTTCGGTGTCTCGTCTCGGTACCAGATTTTCTTAGGCCCGTTATGCATTGGGGGATCGCCAAACACAACATACATTTCAGCAACTAATTACCTGTTTACCTAAATCTGCTCTTTTGGCTTTGGTTCCTCTGCTTGGAATTAATATTTATTATAGGTATTTTTATAGCACCAACATCTTACATTTTGTATGTGCATACCAGTCCCTGCCCTTAAAGTGATTGTAAAGTCAATTTTTTTAAGGTAAAAATAACAAACATGTTATACTTACCTGCTCTGTGTAGTGGATTTGCACAGATCAGCCCCACTCCTTCTCTTCTTGGGTCCCTCATCTGTGCTCCCTCCTTCTGGGTGCTCCCACAGCAAGCAGCTTGCTATGGGGGCACCCAAGCCAAGTCAGAGCTCTGTGTGTTTATTCAGAAATGGCCCAGTCCTCTCCTCATTGGCTGACTGACTTTGATTGACTGTCTGCTGTCTCAGTTAATGAGAAGGGGAGTCCCGGGCAGTCAAGACAATTTTACAACATTGCTGGATCCAGATGGGGCTCAAGTATGAGAGGGGCTTCTGCACACAGAAGGCTTTTTATCCTAATGCATAGAACGCATTAACCAAATGGGCAAATGGGTGTATATATACGACCCCTTTAATTTGCCAGCTGTGTGGTCGCGCACACGCTGCCATCAGTGCACTCACGAGCCTGTCGCAAACTCCGTGACCATGCCTGTGGGCCCACGGACTCGATGTCTGCCAGTGTTCCGCGATCGGATCAAAGTGGTTAAGAACGGCGAGATGTCAATGTAACATCTCCCCATTCTTCCTAGTGACATGTCACTGATCGTCTGTTCCCTGTCATCGGGAACAGCGATCAGTGATGTGTCACGACAAGCCATGCCCCCTAACAGCTAGAAGCACTCCCTAGGTCACACGTAACCCCTTCAGCACCCCTACAGGTTAATCCCTTCACTGCCAGTGTAATTTTTACAGTAATCAGTGCATTTTTATAGCACTGATTACTGTAAAAATGACAATGGTCCCAAAATGGTTTTAGAAGTGTCCGATGTGTCCGCCATAATGTCGCAGTCATGATAAAAATCACTGATCGCCACCATTACTGGTACGGAAAAAAAAAACAATTAATAAAAATGCTATAAAATTACCCCCTATTTTGTAGACACTATGGCCCAGATTCACGTACATCGGCGCATTATCGGTCCGGCGTAGCGCACCGCCATTACGTTAGACTTGCGCCATCTAGCCGCGTAATCCCCCGATTCACGTAGCTTTTGCGCAGGAAATTGCGCAAGCGTAAGATTTTTTCCAGAGGCGTAAGGAGGAGTAATACAAATTGGGAGGGACGTGGGCGTGTTACATTGAAATGAGCCGTGACCCCATGCAAATGAAGGGCCGGCCGGCTTGCGCATGCGCGCTTGAAGGAGACCATGGTCAGCTCCGATGTGCGCATGCTCACAACTCGGGAGCGGCGCAATCAGTGAAATTGGAAATGGACTAGGGCAACTTTGTGAACTACGCAGACAGCATAAATAGACACACACAAATGCACTTACTTTGCAAAAATACATCCCTTTGTATCCCTCCCTATACAGCAAGGTGCTTTTGTTTGTTTGTGACGTGTCTTTGAGATATTTGGGGACTGTTTTGCAGAGTGATTTTTGTCTTTTCTGTGTTTTCTTTGTTGTTATTTTGTTTAAATTATATTTTTGCTGGGCATTTTTTTTTTTTGCTCGTCATTTATTTAATTTTTTTGGTTCTGTTTGTGTATGATTTTGGAATGTGGGGGTGATATTCCTGCGGGAAAAGGGGTGTCACCCTCATTTGTGGTGGAGAAGTGATCCCCAGGTCTGTGTGAATGGTGTATGAATGTACAGTGACATAATTGGAGCCGTGGCGTGGTGTTGCAGCTCACAAGTCCTGCATGGTGGACTGGTGCCAATCCAATGTGATGACGATGTGGTGTGTGTGTGTGCTAGGGACCACAGTGGTGTGCATGCATGCATTCTCATTGTGCCATGATTAATGTGTGTGTTTAACGTGCAAAGATGCATAATGTGAGCTGGCATGAGATGGGGTCATGAGATGGGGTACCAGTGCATATGCAGAGTCACCTTGAAGGGAAAAGACAGGAGGATGTTAGTCATGCATGTGCCACTTGTTAGGTGTGCATCACGGGAGGGGATAGTCATGCCTGCCACCCATGTCACTCACCAACCAGCCAGCTGTCCCCATACATGTTCTGTTCGAAATCTGTGGGGATGGGTCTCTGATTGTATATGTAGCTGTCATGGGTGTCATGGGTAGTGCCATGTGTTGGGCTGCTGATGTCCTCCTGCAAGTTTGTGGTCATTCCAGGATGACATGAGGGGTGAATCTGAAGATCCGAGACACCTCAGAATCACTCATGCCAAAGATGTCTATGCGTGTGTGATATATCAAGTGAAGAGTGAGGGGCTTGTATCAGATAAGAATATTGTATTAGATTAGATTAAATTGTAAATTTTATATAAGCAAATAAAAAAAAATAAAAAACATCTCCCGTACCCTCCTTAGTGCCATCCTCCGTGCCCTCCTCCTTCTTTGTTCATCTAAAGTCAGTAGTATAGCTATGCACGACGATGCCCCTGGCATGTTGGCATACAGATTGTTGGGCAACACGTGTGACTGCTGAACTCCTCACTAACAGTGTTGCTTTATCTGACAAGTAGACTTTTTTTCATTTTTTAGACCAGCTTTTAGGTGCTCTAACTTTAGACAGGACATTTTGCTGTTGCGCACATCGCGTAGCCTGCGCAGCAACTGCGTTTTTTTGTGGATCCCCGCAACTCCCTCATTAGCATATTTGACTAGCAAATCAATGGTGTGTCTAGCGCATTTTTGCGCGGACGGATGCGTCTGTCTAACGAAATTACGCCGGGAAAAAAAAAGTAGATTTCTGGCGTAAATCGTTTTCTGAATCACGCGCATCTAAACGCACGCGCACATTTAGACTTACGCACGCGCAACACCAGTTGCGCAGGCGTAATCGCTCTGTGAATCTGGGCCCTTAACTTTTGCGCAAACTAATCAATGAACACTTATTGCATTTTTTTTTTACCAAAAATATGTAGAAAAATACGTATCGGCCTAAACTGAGGTAAAAAAAATGTTTTTTTATATATTTTTGGGGGATATTTATTATAGCCAAAAGTAAAAAATATTGTTTTTTTTTTTAAAAAAAGTCACTCTATTTTTGTTTATATCGCAAAAAAAAAGGATGTCAATTTTGTTTGGGAGCCACGTCGCACGATCGCGCAATTGTCAGTTAAAGCGACGCAGTGCGGAATCACAAAAAGTGACCTGCCAAATGGTCCGGGGCTTAAGTTAGGGTGACCAGACATCCCCGGAGTGAGGACACTGTCCCCAGAGACAGTCTGTCCCTGGATTTGTCCCCAGATTGCAGTGGCATGGAGGGGGGGCATCTGGTACCCTCGCCCCGGGTGCAACATTTGGGGGGGAGCAAAATCATGTGACCCCCCCGACCAGGAACTCCTGTAGTCCAGCCTGTCTCCCATGATCCCTCTGGTGTGGGGGCCCATGTGTGTGAGAACAGTAGAGGGGAGGGGTGGTGCAGAATGTATGGCTATTGGAGAAGCTCTTGGCAGGGGATATTGAGGAGCAGCTGGGTGTCAGGAAAAGTACCTGGTGCTGGGGAGAGCCCTGCTCCGATGGATTATCATGGAGGCCATGGAGAGGTGAGCAAAATCAACCGATCTACACTGTTCATGTGTGTGGGGGGGGTGTAGTGCAGGAATCGGGTAGGTCAGTATAGAACTCAGGTAGGTCAGTGTAGTGGTCAGTGCAGGAATCAGGTAATCAGGTAGGTCAGTACTACTGTACTAGTGGAAAGGACTCAGGGAGTGCTAAAAGTCTGGTGGGGATGATGAAAATTTCTTGCCTTGTGCCGGGAGCTGACAGCCCATGCTACACCACTGACTGCATATATAATTTGAGGAAAATATGCGTATGAAATAGTTTACCATTTGCCAATAAATAAATATGTCCCAGGATTTCATTTAAAAATCTGGTAACCTTAGCTTAAAGGATCACTAAAGGCATTTTTTTAGCTAAATAGCTTCCTTTACCTTACTGCAGTCCTGGTTTCATGTCCTCATTGTTCGTTTTTGCTTTGAAGTAGCTGTAATACTCCTCTGATCTCCACACTTCCTGCTTGTCTGGCTCCGTATGAAAAAACTCATGGGAGCTTTTCACTGTGGTCCATGATCAAAGAGGTGTGATTACTATGGGCCAGATTCTCATATGAGATACGACGGCGATGGCAAAGATGTTTTTATTACAAATGATGTGAGCAGACTGCAGTTCCTCTTTAAGTAGTGGATGTGTATAGACCCTTTTGGAGAATAAGGGTTTTGTTTAGTGTCACTTTAATGAGTAGGCATGAGGGGATTGTGGGAAAAAGGGTTAAAAACGTATTTTTTTTATACTTAGCCGCAGCAGTACAGAGCAAAGAGGACGACACTTTCTGTACTGCACTTAGGCTGTAAACAGGAAGACTGTACTGGTGTCAATCTACCTAACAGCCATGTATAGATTTACTCTTAATGAGGTTGTCTGTTCTTCATTTAAAAGCATAATGGTTACTTGCTGCCACAACATTTGCGGATAATGGGTTATACCGTTTTATTACAGGCTGAATTAAAGAGAAACATTTCCCTGTTGTCAGCCTTTTATTGTGAAGACTTTAAGCTGTTTTCTACATTTCATAGTGTTCAGCGGAGAGCTGTCCAAGGTGCTGACTTTGTTTTTTGTTGTTTTATTTTTTTGTGGTTATTTTGTGTAAATTAATCACTTCAGCTCCGGACCATTTGGCTGGCCAAAGACCAGAGCACGTTTTGCGATTCGCCACTGCGCACTGCGTTGCTTTAACTGACAATTGCGCAGCCCTGCAAACAAAATGGACGTCCTTTTTTTCCCACAAATAGAGCTTGTTTGTGGTGGTATTTGATCACCTCTGCAGTTATAATTTTTTGTGCTATAAACCAAAATAAAGTGACAATTTTGAAAAAAAAAAGCAATATTTTGTACTTTTTGCTACAATAAATATTGCCTTTTTTTTTTTTAAGATTTTTTTTCTCAGTTTAGGCCGATATATATTCTTCTACATATTTTTGGTAAAAAAATCACAATGAGCGTATATTGATTGGTTTGCGCAAAAGTTATAGCATCTACTATATAGGGGATAGTTTTATGGCATTTTTATTTTTTTCACTAGTAATGACGCTGATCTGCGTTTTTTTTGGTGTATTTGTGCGTGTACTCGAGAGAGGAGCTGGACTGCAGGAGTTGGGAGTAGGCAGGCCTCCCCAGAGGCAATCTGACATCTTTCTCCATGCCCACGGGTGGCAATGGCGGGTGTGAGGGGGTCCTCCCACACAGCCCGCCCTACCTGCTCCGCTTTGAAGCCCAACGGGGCAGAGGGACTCCCCTATGAGGGAGTGAGAGGATCTAGCCCGCTCAGCCAGCCCTGTTAGTCCTTCGCCTCTCTTTTTTAGAGACCGCGTGGCCAAAGTGCGTGCATGTTAATCCAATTTCGAGTGCGTGTAAGTGTGGTGGTTTTGTGGGAGGGGGGTGGGCGTACTAAGCGCAGGCTTACCTCGCATAGCACACCCACCGGGAGCCGGGCTGAGACCACCAAACTCAATTCACATGCCGCCGAGACCGCGATCTGCGATTTTTATCGTGACTGCGACTTAATGGCGGAGACATTGGACACTTTTGACACATTTTTAGGACCATTGTCATTTTTACAGCAATCAGTGCTATAAAAATGCACTGATTACTGTGAAAATGACACTGGCAGTGAAGGGGTTAACCACTAGGTGGCGTTGAAGGGGTTATGTGTGTCCTAGGGAGTGATTCTAACGGTTAGGGGGAGGAGCTACCAGTGTCACTCTTCCCGATCACAGGGAAGATTCGATCAGTGCAAAGTGCACTTGGAAGTGCAGTCTCTGTAAATCTGTAGATCCAAGGGGGACATGCAAGGAAAATAAAAAACAGCATTTTAGCTTGCACACGATTGGATAATAAACTCAGCAAAGCTTCCCCTCATTTCAGATCTACCCCTCAGAATTACAGCGACTGCACTTCCAAGTGCAATTTCAGTGCAATTTCAAGTGCACTTTGCACTTGTAGTTTGCACTAAGGCCGTGTACACACGATTAGACATGTCCGATGAAACTTGTCCGACGGACCGTTTTCATCGGACAAGGCTGAAGTGGTATGTTGGTCTGATGTGCGTACACACCATCGGAACAAAATCCCATCGGACCAGAACGCGGTGACGTAGAACACAACGACGTGATGAAAAAACGATGTTCATGCTTTCAAGCATGCGTCGACTTGATTCTGAGCATGCGCGGGTTTTTGGTCCGATGATTTTGTGTACTAACCATCGAACCTGTACGACGGACAGGTTTCCAGCGGACAGGTTTTCAAGCATGTTTTGAAACTTTGGTCCGCTGGAAAATGGTCCGATAGGCCGTACACACGATCGAACATGTCTGCGGATCAGTTTCAGCGGACATGTTCGATCGTGTGTACGTGGCCTTAAAGTGCAAAATGGATTTGCCTTTCATAAATAACCCCCACTGTGTGACATCCAGGTCTCATTGAACTATGCTAGGATCTTGGGGGTCACGTTCACTGCTCTACAGTGGAATACATAGGCCCAGTAAACAATATTGGTAAAGGAAATTAGGATTATCACGGTGCTACAGAAAAAAAAAACAATTCTTAATACAGTTTTATAAAATATATAATTTTATGAAATTACAAAAAGTAGATAAAAAAAGATTCTATGACATGAACAGTACAGTGTAGACAAGGGAGCAAGATATTGCGTGTACAAACGGTCAAGTCCTCCCAACTAGTTTCGCCAAAACCCTTGGCTTTATCAGGGGATTATGACGTGACCAAATCAGTAATTAGCTCTAAAGAAACAAAAATTACTAGGCCCAGTAAAGATTCCCAAAGCAAAATGTCTGGGAGCGCACTGAGTATTCACTAGAATATTATAATTAATAATGATAATAATAATAATATTGTTAATAATAATCCACCAGAGGATAGCTTCAAACTTTTAATGGCATGTTTTCTTGTTTTCTACTTCACACTTACATTAACAGCTTCATCTACTGCACATATTGCTCGATGTCTCCAGCCTCTTTGTTTTGAAGGCAAACATAACACATTTTTATTTGTACATTTTAACAAATTATTTGCTATTCTGATTAGATAGAAACCATCTGTTCCAAAGGACAGCGTATTCCCCCTACCCAAGGCATGCATGACTTCTCCAGGAATCTGACTGCATCAGAATGACGACAGAATGATAAAAACAACATATCTAGTCTCCTTTTACGCTGTACAAAGTGTACAAGAACCGTAAATAACATCAGGTCTGTTATAGAAGACAGAAGGTTTTGCCAAGTCGGAATCTAGGGGTTTCTTGAAGTATTATGGGTAGTAATTCTTGTTTCTGCCACTGGTTCAGTCCTTGTTATCTTCCGTTACTTGCTTCAAATTGCCAAGAAAATTTAAGGAACCTTATTTGATAGAAACACGAGGCTGCAATTGCTTTCCTCCTGTGAATATAATTTACATATTGACCTTCTTGCTTCAGAGCCCCGAACTTGCATGCAGATTTATTTTTCCGATTTGCATACCTGTTATCATCACCATATCGAGTCACCACAACAGGCAGGCAGCTAGCATATTTAGAAAACAATGGAAGCCTCTATTTTGTAACCTTTTTTCCCAATGCCTCAAGGTGGCCCATTAGGTGAGTCTTAATGCCAGCAGGTAGGATGGGCCATCACAGTGATCAGGGGTCAAATGATCACAGTGATTGCTGGCTCAGAATCTATCTGTGAGATTTTAGTGACTGTGCTGGAAACCTTCGCCACCATGGACTCATATGTCTGGCGTGTGTGCAATAAGACCCACAAGGAAGCTTCCTGAAGACGCATGATTGGATGCGTAGAGGCTTCTGGGTAACGCCGACCTCACTTCCTGTCCCTAACCCGCACCAAATCGAGGCTTTGTCCCCGGGAGATGGAACAGCGCATACTAGCTCCAAACGCAGTGCTGAAAAGACCCAGTGCCGGTCTCAAGACACTTTACTTGTAAGTTCAATAATTTATACCTATCTTATTGATGAAATAAATTAAAGCATGTTGCGCAATGATGGCTGTTTGCTTTTTATGAGATTCTAAGATCATCTAATGTGGAGATACATCTTCACTGCTATTGAAAAGTAACATTAAATTAGGCCCCTTTCACACTGTGGCATCGGCGACGGCGGCGGTAAATCACTGCTATTTTTAGCGGCGCTTTACTGGCGTATTTGCGGGGGTATTCGGCTGCTACCCAGGGCTGTCTTAATAGTATCATGGGTCCCTGGGCAAAGTAATGCTCTGGGGCCCCTACAATGAAGACAGCACAGGTAAACCGACATCAGGTAGGTAGGAGGTAGACAAGCGGAGCTTCCCCTTCGGGTGGAGCTCTGTATTAACTACATGATCAATCATTATGTACAGCAAAGAAAAAGTGGAAACATACTACATACATAAAGTAACAAAGCTGTCCTGTGCATATAATATATCTGCTAGATTTATGCCTCCCCAGCACTCTGACTCCTCTACACCCCAGATATCCCGCCATCACTCTGACCCCTCTACACCCCAGATATCCCTCCATCACTCTGACCCCTCTACACCCCAGATATCCCCCCAGCACTCTGACCCTCTACACCCCTGATGTCCCCCTATCACTCTGACCCCTCTACACCCCAGATATCCCACCAGCACTGTTACCATATACCATAAGATACCCCTTGTATTGTGACCCCACTACATCTCTGATACTCCCCACACTGTAGCCTCTCTACATTCCTTCCTTCAAGTTCTGAGCATTCAAGCTGCATGGGGCGGGGTCACAGCATCACTGGCGCTCCAGCCCTGCCCCTCCCTGCTGTCTGTGAAATAATAGGTATCTTTTTGCACAGCATGGCACACCACTGCCAGCCTGTCTCCCCTGTGTATCCATCACTCTCAGTGCCATCATGGGGCCCCCAATTTCAGGGCAATGGGGGCTCAAGGACCAGCTGCTTTATGGAAAGGGCAGGGACCCCTGGGCAGAGAGCAGGTGTGCCCTCTCATTAAAACAGCCCTGAAACCACCCACAAAGCACCGCTGCAGCAGCGCTTTGCCAGCAGTATAGTCACAGTGCCCATTGATTTCAATGGGCAAGAGAGGTATACACACCGCTCTTTCACTGCTCCAAAGATGCTGCTTGCAGGATTTTTTTTACCATCCTGCTAGTGCACTGCTTCAGTGTGAAAACCCTTAGGGCTTTCACACTGGAGAGACACTCTCGGGGTGCTTTGCAGGTGCTATTTTTAGCATTATAGCGCCAGCAAAGCGCCTCAGTGTGAAAGGAGTCTTAATGCCACTAAGGGCCAGATTCTCATCGGCGATACGACGGAGTATCTCAGATACCCCGTCGTATCGCTGTTTTTTTTGGCTCGTATCTATGCGCGTGATGCTAAGCATCACTTTTGCATAGATACGCTTCAACATCCGACAAGTGTAAAACCATTACACTTGCGGATCGTAGTTGTAATGACAACTCCAGCCACTAGGTGGCCTTTACGTTGTTTTCTCATTTGCATATGCAAATGAGGCTAGTACGCCGATTCCCGATCGCTTTTACGCTGCCCCGTCATCGCGTACGTCGTTTTCGTCCACGTAAGGTTACCCCAGCTTCTATGTGGAGTAACCTTACGAAGTTCCGTCGGATGCCGCCGGGTGCCGTCGGATGCCATTTTAAGTATGGCGTCGGGTCAGCGTCGGCTTTTTCCGTCGCTTACGTAGTTTTACTAACTCGTTTGCGAATAGGGCATTGCGTAAGTGACGATCACGTCGTTTTGACGTTGGTTTCAACGACACTTTCCGACGTGAGCTGGAGCATGCGCACTGGGCTTTTTCCCCGGCCGGCACATGCGCAGTTCGTTCGACGCGGGGGCGCACTTAATTTAAATACAAGCCGCCTCATTTGAATTACGCGGGCTTACGCTGGGCCATTTTCGCTACGCCAACGCAAACTACGGAGCAAATGGTTAGAGAATACGGCACTTGCTCTAGTACGATGCGGCGGCGTAGTGTAAATGGCTTACGATACGCAAGCGAATTTCTATGAGAATCTGGCCCTTAGTGTTTTTCAAACACAATTCTACTAGTGTATGGCCAACTTTAGCTAGGTAGGCAGAAAAGTGTTGATTTCAAGGCTACAGAAAACAATAATCATCTGCACCCTGGTCTATAATTTATCTAATTCATTGTCTAAGCTTCAGGCTGTTAAAACATATTAATTAAAATATTTTGATAAAGCCACTTTTACTGGTGGAAATTAACATGGTATACTTAGTAATTTATTAAACAACATTATTCCATAATTCTGTAATGCTTATTCATAATTTAAATACAGATTTGCTTATTGCCCACCAGATATGTTTGCATTACAATAATACGGTAAGCTGTTATAGTCTCTTGACCTGATAACTCCATACTGGTTTAATAAAGCTGGCAACAAACATTATCATGTGGAAAAATATGTGGAAAAATCCACAAATTAATTGCATTTTCTTTGCTTTAACAAGTGTTAATCATTGGTTTAGCTTCAAGTGGTAATTATGTTTATTTTTTTTCGCATATTGAATAACAAACTGTAAATTATTGTTACCTGGGTCATTGAGTCCTTTTTAAATGGTTATGAACTGCATAATATGCTGTGTGATGCTACATTGGAAAGCGCTATAATATATAATGCAATTATGTATATCATTTTTTATACTGTGTAATTTTTTATTCTGTTGTGTCATAATGTATGCTCTATTGCTATAATGCAGCCATTTTCAACCAGGGTTCTATATAACCCTTGAGTTCTTCCATAGGTTGCTTGTAGTTCTCAGAGCTGTTGTTTGTTGACCTCCCATGCGTGGATTCTGCACAATTCCAGGTCCAGTGTCACTTGACAGGGTCAGTGGCATGACACCAATGACTCTTTTTTTCACTGGCCTTCTGACCACCACTCCGGGTGACCACATGTCCCGGATTGCCCGGGACAGTCCCGCAATTTGCAGGTCTGTCCCGGGCACCTACATTCCAGGACAATACAGTGTCCCGGAATGAAACTGACACAGCCACCCCCTGGGCCATTCTGATGCCCCCAAAAAAGGCTGCCACATCACCGCTTTACTCACTGACAGTACTTGTCCTGGCTGGGAATGCCTGGAGGAGCACAGTCCCGCCCCCTGCTTGTGATTGGAGAAATCATAAATCCAGCCTTTTGTGTCCAATCACTGTGCTGTGATTCGTTACAGCACAAGCCGATTTTTGGGAGAAGAGGTGTCCCTGAATGGTAGTTTGGAAATGTGGTCACCCTACCACCACTGTGAAGTGGGCATTATTTTTACTGACCACCAAAGAATAAATCTTAGCAGGAGCTCCCTGAGACCTTAAAACTATTTAAACGGTTACTCAGGAGTAAAACAGTTAAGAAAATGTGTTATATTCATCCCTGTTTATAAAGTGCAATTATAGTATATGATATGACATCAATGTCTTGTTCATTCATATATTTATCTGTTGTACTATTCCAGATCAGTATACACAGAATATTAATTATACCATCATGGTCTGTTTTATTTTTTTATTTTTATTTTAAATCATGTTAAATCAAGCTGTTATTTATGATCTTGTCCTTGATTCAACTCAAAGCTAAACTCCAGGCAGATAAAAAATAAATTAATGCATTTCTATATTAATGAATTAATCATTAAAGTGTTACTAAACCCAGAAGCCTGCATTCACGATATCTGGTCTCCGACAGTACACAGAACATGGAAATGCAATTATTTTAGTCAATATTTACTGCTAAATATTTTTTTCTCATCAGCAGTATATAGCAGTCTTGTGACTTCTATCAGTGTCAGGTTAAAGCTTGTAAGAGGAGTTGTCATCCTCCTCTGACTGTCCTATGAGGCTGCATGACCCCCGACCCTCTGTCTGGACAGTGCTGATTGGCCCTGTGGCATGTGTCCCATAAAAACCCCTCTAACAATACACACCAAACTGAGCATGTGCATATTGCCTTCCAAAGCTTTGTTCTATCAGCAGTTGTATTGGGGACTGTAGAAGAAGGGGAGGATCAGAGGAGACAGGATCAAACAGCCTGTTTACACAATGCACAGAATTAACCGCTTCTCAGTATACAGCTTTTCTTTTCACTGTCCAGTCACGGGCTGGGAAAGGGACATGATCTGTAAGGGATACTGAACTGCAGAAGAGAAAAAATGATATCTCCTGTCCTCTGGGATTGTTCTATGTGGCAGAACTATGTAAAACTCAGATTTTGGATAGTAAAACAGCTCTCTTATATGTATTTCATCTCTGTATTTAGCTATCTGCCTGGGGTTCAGCTTTCATTTTATCCCACGCACGGCATCAAGTTTTCATTAATCATTTCATCTGCTTTCTGTATTATTAAAATGAATCACATCAATTTATGGTAATACTGAAATGTCACTTCACTCGCTCTGTTAACTTAGCTACAGTGAAATGTAAGACCTTAGCATTATTTATTAAGATCTCTTCAATGACAAATAGAAATGTTTGATACTAGTGACTAGGGATGAGCTTGGGTTAGCGGCCTTTGCTGGACCAGTGAGCCGTGGGTGGGAGATTCCCTGCCCTGATGCCCCATTTATATACAGGAGCGAAGATGCTTGTGACATCATGGACATCATGGACCATTCCTCTCCCTCTCCGGGGGGGAAGGTGGGGACCAGAGGATAAGGCAAGGGAGGCGTAACCACACGAGATAAAAGGAAAGGAAAAAGAGATGAAAGACCAGGAGGTGTAGGATAGACCCATGATGTTAATGTTGTTATTGTTGTTATTTCTGTTATTTATGTATATGTAATGTTGTTTGTATTTAAAATGTGATCCTTTTTTTTTTTTTTTTTTTTTTATGTTCTTTGGAAATGTAATGTTAAGTCCATCTGTGTTTCTTAAAAAACTTTGAATAAAAACAAATGAAAACTAATATGACCATATTAGATCAATGACATTGACCTAATATGGCCATGTATCCATAATAGGTCAATGATGTCACAAGCATCCTTTTTCTTTTGTGTACGTCAGCTACGGGGTAGGGGAATATTGTGCCCACAGCTCATTGGTCTAACAATGACAGCTAACCCTCATATAAAACAGAGCACTTAAAGTGGAGGTTCCCCTAAAAAGAAACGTTTAACATTGCATTCCCGAGGTTAATGACAAGTAGAATCGGCGGGTTTTAAAAAAAAATATATATCCCTTCTCACTGCCGCTTCCGGGTCTGATGGTCGGGGATGGGCCTGCCTAACTGATTGACAGGCATCTCACCGACGCATACAGCGTGTCACGAGATGCCGAAAGAAGCAGGCGCCGTATAGAGCCGCACCGACGTTCGGCTTCTTTCGGCATCTCAGGACGCGCTGAATGCGTCGGTGAGATGCCTGTCAATCAGTTAGGCACGCCCATCCCCGACCATCAGACCCGGAAGCGGCGGTGAGAAGGGATATGAGAAACAGTATGTACGGACATATTTTTTTTTTAAAACCCGCCGATTCTACTTGTCATTAACCTCGGGAATGCAATGTTAAAAGTTTCTTTTTAGGGGAACCTACCCTTTAAAGTGGCCCTTACCCCCCTTCCACTAAAAAGCATATCGGCATCATGGGCGTCCATTGAAATTTTTTCGGGGGGGGGGGGCACTCTTCGGCAGCAGCGATACACAGTCGCATTTTACCCTTTCTTCGACCGCTAGCGGAGGTTAAAAGCGCCCCTCCCCCCACATTAAAATGTTAAAACATCTTTTAATATCTCTTTCTCACTACTGTGTACCCCCTCTCCACAACTGCACCTCTGGACCCCTTTACATTACACAGCACCTCACAGCTCTGGAATCCTTTACATTACACAGCACCCTGCATCACTGGACCCCTTAACATTACACAGCACCCTGCATAACTGGACCCCTTTGCATTACACAGCACCCTGCAACCACTGGACCCCTTTACATTACACAGCACCCTGCATAACTGGCCCCCTTTACATTACACAGCACCCTGCATCACTGGACCCCTTTACATTACACAGCACCCCACAGCTCTGGTCCCCTTTACATTACACAGCACCCTGCATCACTGGACCCCTTTACATTACACAGCACCCTGCATCACTGGACCCCTTTACATTACACAGCACCCTGCATCACTGGACCCCTTTACATTACACATCAACCTGCATCACTGGCCCCCTTTACATTACACAGCACCCTGCACCTATGGACCCCTTTACATTACACAGCACCCCTTTCCCTTGACTAAAACACTACACTATATTGACAATATATGTATTTCAGGTCTAAAAGAGGAACCTTTTGGAATGAGGGACAAATGGATTTGATTCCAGAAGAGGGACAGGCACTCTAAATAAGGGACAACTAGAAACTATGTCGTAGGCTACAACTCTGTGTTGTGTTTGCTCTGCGTTTCCAGACTTGCTAAAAACACATCAGAATATAGTCTAGTGTAACTTGTGGCAACAGATGTTGGCACAAACAAAGCACAGGCCTGGTAAACAATATAAAACGACGCTCCCCTCACTCTGTCCTCTGGTGCTCGTATCGTATGTCACAGAGCTGGGTCTGTGTGCAAAGTCCCGCCCCCCTTGTTTGGCTCGTGTGATAGGCGGAACACTAGAAGACTATCAGACGAGCCGAACTAGGGGGGCGGGACCTTGCACACAGACCCAGCTCCATGACATACGATACGAGCCCTGGAGGACAGAAGGAGGGGAGCGCTGCAGTCGCCGCTTAAAGCGGCCCCAGGGCCAGTTCGGCCCTGCTCCTGGCTCTCCCTGGTGATTCCAAACGATCCCCCTTGCCCTATGGAGGGGATGCCCATGATCGACATGCAGGTTCTTCATGCTGCTACAAAATAATCTTACAGTGATTGGCCATATAAAATATTTTACCAGTTACTTACCTTTAACCACCTCAGCCCGGATTAATGTACCCCCTTCCTGAATAAGCCCTGCGTCAATTTAACTGAAAATGGCTCGGTCGTGCCATGTTGTACCTAAACAAAATTGACGTCCTTTTTTTCCCACAACTAGAGTTTTCGTTTGGTCACCTCTGCGGTTTGTTCTTTTGCGCTATAAACAAAAAAAGAGTGACGATATTGAAAAAAAAAACAATATTTTTTTATTTTTTGCTATAATAAATATCTCCAAAAAAATATATAAATAAAAAAAAAAAAATGTCTTTCTCATTTTGGGCTGATTTTTAATCTTCTACATATTTTTGGTAAAAAATTGCAATAAGCGATTTTGGTATTGATTGGTTTGCGCAAAAGTTAAAGCGTTTACAAAATAGTGGATAGTTTTATGGCATTTTTAATAATAATTATTTGTTATTAGTAATGGCAGTGATCTGCGATTTTTATATTTTTATCGTGACTGCAACATTATGGCAGACACATCAGACACTTTTGACACTGTTTTGGGACCATTGTCATTTATACAGCGACCAGTGCTATAAAAAATGCACTGATTACTGTGTAAATGATACTGGCAGGGAAGGAGTTAAACTCTAGGAGGCGATCAAGGGGTTAAGTGTGTCCTAGGGAGTGATTCTAACTGTGGGGGGGCTGGGCTACTAGTGACACAACAGTGATCACTGCTCCCGATCACAGGGAGCAGTAGATCACTGTCCTGTGACTAGGCAGAACAGGGAAATGCCTTGTTTACACAGGCATCTCCCCGTTCTGCAGCTCCATGACACGATCACGGTACAACGGCGGACACCGAGTACAGGTACTTTGCTCTGCGCAGCCATGCCATTCTGCCAACGTATATCGGCGTGAGCCGGTCGGCAAGTGGTTAATGTGTTCCCATGTTATTTATTTTTTTAGGCACTGGGAATGTAGCCAGAGCCTCACATCTGCCCCCTGGGAGGGCAGTGTTAGCAGTGCCTTCAGGGAGATCTTATGTCTATTACCTGCACAATCTCACAAGATTTCATTAAATCTCTTGAGATCTTGGGAGGGGGAGGTGTTTTTATTTTACTATTGATTATACATTGCCACTATGTTGGCAATGTAGGTGTTGGGTATCTTGCCACATATGTTCCTGTTAGGGCCCATTCACACCTGAGCGGCAAAACGCCTGTCGCGCGACGCTCGTGCCGCTGGAGGGGAAATTTCCCATTCATGTCTATAGAGATGGTTCACATCTCTGAGACGCCGAACGCCTGTCGCCTGAAAAAAAGTCCCGGACCCTTTTTTTCAAGCGACATTGGCGTTCGCCCATAGACATGAATGGGAAGATTTGTAAAAAAAAAAAAAAAATAAATAAATAAATCGAAGCGCGGCAAGTAAAGCCGCGTATGCGGTGTTACTTGCCGCTCAGGTGTGAATGCAGCCTAAGGTGTCAAGTTTTAAGTACTGTAATCATTTCATCTGCTTTCTGCATTATTGAAATGAATTACATAAATGTTTGATTAGTACTGAAATGTAATTTCCCAAAAACAACTGTGTCAGATCTTGTACGGTGCATGTGTGAGATCTCGGCCATATGTCATTGGTGACCCTGCACAGTGAACAAAGAAGAAGAAGCTGGCCATCAATGATGTTATTTTTAAAAATGGTGGTGTGGGAATATGAAACATGTCAAAGAAATCCAGTGTAAATGTTGCAAGCTAGGGACTGTAAGGAGTGTTTTTATACATTGGAGGGCAGCACAGTGGTGTAGTGGTTAGCACCTTCACCTAGCAGCAAAAATGGTTGCTGGTTCGTATCCAGACCAAGACACCATCTGCCTGGAGTTTGCATGTTCGCACTTTGCCTGAGCGGGTTTCCACCAGGTACCACGGCTTCTTCCAACACTCTAAAGGGCATGCTGGTAAGTTAATGGGCTCCTGCCAAATGCCTCGTACACACGTTCAGATTATCGTACAACATTTTGTTTCATAAAACATATATTGAATACAACAGTGCAAAATGTGCTCTACGAAAAGTATAATTTTGGAAAAACCTTACGGTGTGCGTAGCTACATATCTGAAATGATGTAAAATACACCTGTATCCTTCTGGTTTATTTTCGTGTTTCCGATCATGCGTGGTGTTTGTCTATTGAATTTTAGCGGATGCATACCGTACTGATTAAACAATTGACGTACTATGGGCTATCATCCAAGCAACAATTTTGTGTTCGTCCCTTCGGATTGTCGTGATCGGCTGTCGAAAGCTGTGTACTAATGATCAGATTTTGAACGATCAATCCGAAAACAATTTTTATCATCCAATAATCTGAACGTGTGTACGAGGCATACATTGGTCCTAGTATATGTATGAATGTGTGTTAGGGACTTTAGATTGTAAGCTCCTTGAGGGTAGGGACTAATGTGAATGTACAATGTATATGTAAAGCGCTGTGTAAATTGACGACGCTATATAAGTAAGTACCTGAAATATTAGAGCAATGGTTTCACAGAATACTTTTACATAGTTTTTGCAACCTCTTAATTAGGTGAGGAACAGTCCACTTTAACACTGGTGAGGGTCATACTTACTGTAGATCCATGACACAATCATTACATAAAGTTCTTGTAATGCAGATTTCCTTAACCCCCCTGGCGGTATTCCCGAGTCTGACTCGGGGTTACATTTTTGTGCTGCGATCGGTAACCCCTAATCAGGCTCGGGCTCGCCTCGCAGAATCCACAGGCAAGGTTTACTTACCTTGTTCCTGGATCCAGCGATGCATCCGCGCTGTGCGAGCGAGCGGGTGCTCGCTCGATTCACACAGTGCCTCCGTGTGCCGCCGAGCTCCGTTCCCTGCGACGTTTACGACGCACGGGGGCGGAGAACGGCGCCATATTCAAAATGGTAAACAAGCACATTACATACAGTATACTGTATGTAAAAAAATACACACCCCTTTGTCCCTAGTGGTCTGCCCTGTGTCCTACATGTTCTTTTATAAAATAAAAACTGTTCTTTCTGCCTGCAAACTGTAGATAGTCCATAGCAACCAAAAAGTGTCCCTTTATGTCAAAAATGGTTTTAGATCAGCTAGAAAACAGCGATAATAAATTATAATCACTTGCAGAATTGAGCAATAGCGATTTGTGGGGGAAATTCGTCATAAAAAAAAAAAAGTAATGACAGCGACAATTCTGCAACTGAGCAAATTTCAGTGATTTTGAGTTGATTATATTATTGAATTTTTTTTATTATAATTATATTATTATTTGTTATAATTATTTATATTTATTTATTATATTATCATTTATAATTTTGTTTAAAAAAAAAAAAAATCATACCCGGGATGCCTACTAGACTCGTGTTTGGTCAGATTTAAGTGTGTTATTCCTAAGAACTACAGGCCTACAGTATAAAACGCCAAATTTCCTTGCAAATAATGGTACCGCTTTCAGCACCTAAAATCTGAAAGAATCATACCACCAGGGAGGTTAATGTGTTTCTTGAAATTCTTCTTTTTAAACGATCCCCATAAAATTTAAAAATAATCTTGGATTTTGTTGATTAAAGGGGTTGTAAAGGTAAAAGTTTTTTCACCTTAATGCATTCTATGCATTAAGGTGAAAAAACATCTGTGGATTAGCGGCCCCCCAAGCCCCCCGTTTACTTACCTGACCCCTTGAAAGTCCCGCGCCGTGAACATGCAGGCTTCTCGGCCGGCTTATTCATTGGTTGATTGAAAGCAGCGCAGCTATTGGCTCGTGCTGCTGTCAATCACATCCAATGATGCGGTGCACCGGGGGCGGGGCTGAGTTATACAGTGAGCGACTATAGCCGCCAGCTGTATCACTGGAGCACGCCCGCAAGAACTAACCACCATGCGAGCTCACTCGCATGAAGCTGGTTCATTCTTGCAGGGAGGAGCCGAGACAGCCACCGAGGGAGCCCAGAAGACTAGGTTTGGGGCCACTCTGTGCAAAACGAGCTGACATTTTTTATCTTATCCAGCAAAGGGAATGTAGAGAAGTTCTCAGGGTGGATTCCCCAGAAGGGGAGCCATTCCACCCAGTCCCAAAATTGCCCACTGCAGGAGAGATTAAATAAATAATCCATCAAAGAATTCCTGCCAAGGTTTTAAAACCGGAGAGTGCAAAATCTGGTGCAAGCTGTGCTTGGTAGCCAATCAGCTTCTAACTTCAGCTTATTCAATTAAAGCAGTGGTTCTCAACCTGGGGGTCGGGACCCCCTCGGGGGTCAAATGATGATTTGCTAGGGGTCACCAAATCCTGGGCTGTTCCTGAAGCCTGCACCACTCTCCCAGCCTTCTTGCGGCTGCCCAGCAGGGCTGTCTCTGGAGCCTGTGGCCGCCCAGCTGGGCTGTTCCTGGAGCCCACGGCTGCCCACTCAGCCTCTTTGCAGCCGCCTATTCAGTTCACAGCATGGTTGGGGGGTAGAGACTAGAGGTCAGCTGACTGGTGAGGATTGTGAGGTGGGAGGAGCTGGAGGAGACCCTATCTCCTGATTTCAGCATAGGTGTCACTGCTACGAGACACCACAAAGTCGCAGACACAGTGAGTAACACTGCCTGTAATTATAGTTGCCATTAAAAGTAAAGTTCTCAGATCAGCAGGTGAGCTTGATCAAGAGCACCTAAGTTGGCTGATCAGAAATCCCCCCAGCATTGCCACTCATCCCAACTCCTTGCCAGCACTGCCAAACAAGAAAGACAGCTAGAGAGAGGAATGGGTGGAAAAACAAGAAATTAGGATAGTGAGAGATAAAAGGGAAAGAAAGAAGAAGAGAAAGAATAGTAAAATCCTAAAATGTACCATATGAGATTGTAATACTGTACGAGTGGAGGGGACTCGGAGCACAACATTTTCGTGGGTTGGGGTGCAAATTACTTGCCTTGGGTGCTGACAACACACACTACGAAAATAATTTTACTGTCAGGGGTCCCCACAACTTGGGAAATTTTATTAAGGGGTCACGGCATTAAAAGGTTGAGAACCACTGAATTAAAGCTTTTATAAAATAAAATCTGGAAGCTGATTGGTTTCTATGCAGAGCTGCCCCAGATTTTGCACTCTCCAGTTTTAGTAAATGAACCCCTTTGAAATCTGTTTCAGATAGAGTTCCTCTTTATATTACCTTTTCAGTTACTTCTGTTTCAGATTTTTGGACATAATCTATCACATCATAGAATTTCCAGACGTCATATTTTATTCTCTTTCAAGTGTATTACCATATTCTCTCTCTTTGTTCTAGTTCAACATGTAGTTACTCTCACTTTCAACATATTCATTAATACTGAAACTGTCAGATTCTGTGTCTTTAATTATTAATGGTGTGTCTTTGGAGACTCAGCTGGACAGAGGGAGTCCACTTTTTCCATTGTCTCCTTCAAAGGGCTTATTATCGATCTATCGCATATGCAGATATGAAGATTGATATTTACTTAGCATGGTAATAGTTGATTTTTTTCAACAGGCTACCATGTCGGTCAGCATTTCTGAGTGGAACATGCAGAGTTTTAGTCATTATTCATATTTGTGTTAACCACTTCAGCCCCGGAAGAATTTAACCCCTTCCTTACCAGGGCACTTCGGCACTGCGTTGCTTTAACTGACAATTGCGTGGTCGTGCGACGTGGCTCCCAAAAAAAATTGACTCCCTTTTTTCCGACAAATAGAGCTTTCTTTTGGTTGTATTTGATCACCTCTGCGTTTCTTCAAAAATAGAGCGACAATTTTGAAAAAAAAAAATATATTTTTTACTTTTTGCTATAATAAATATCCCCAAAAAACCTATATAAAAAACAAAGATCTTCCACAGTTTAGGCCAGGGGTGGCCAACCAGTGGCCCGGGGGCTCCTGCTCTGGAATGGTGGGTTGGCAAGCCCAGATCGCAGGTTGCCGACCCGCCATACCACAGCATCAGTGTTGTGAATGAAGCTGGTGGTAGAGGAAGAAAATGGCTGCGGAGCAGAGCCCCATAAGCCGATGCTTTCTCTACAGCGCCGGCTTTTGCCACAGGCGGAGTCTATGGCAAAGTTCAGCTAACCCGCAGGATAGACACAGGTGCACTACGCTGCACCCGCATCGTGAGAAAACCACAGAACATCAGTGTGAAAACAGTCTTAGGCACTTTTCACAAGATCAGCCCGACCAAATGGGACCCTCAATTCACCTATATAGAGCGACTGATGTCTGTTTACGCCCACCTGCCTTCAAATCCGAAAAACAGAAGGGAGTTTGTACACTTTTGTCTGGGTGAATCGGAGAGCCATAGCGTAGCCGTGACCTGTCACCTGCCTGCTCCGCTCATTGTGGCCCTCGACTGGTTGCCAAGTTAGTTAAGTGGCCCTCGCTCTTCAAAAGGTTGGGCACCCCTGGTTTAGGCTAGGGTAGTTAAGGTTTTCTTATGTAGTATTCTGTGTTTATCTTTTCTATTTTTGTGTGCAACTTGTGTACTATTGATTTTATTTATTTATTATTTATTCATTCCTTCTGTGATAAACAAAAAAAAAAAAAAAAACATAATGGGCTAAATACCTTAAAGCTTTCCTTCACTATCAGTACGTAAGTGAGTATATGACACTGTAGAGGTCTGCACCATAGTTGTTACTGGCTGGACTTGTACATTTTTTTGCAATTGGTTTATAGAAACCTGCCAGGATGGAAAAATGGAAGTTGCCCTTGATATTGCTGACTTTTGAAGTGTGGGTCTATGCTTATCATTCAGATCCTGGTAAAAAAAAAAATCTATTAAATCTAAAAAAGTAAACTCAGCTGTCCATATATAAATAAAGCTGTCCATATATAAATAGAATAAACGTCCCAATATATCTTTTAAATAGAGCCCTTCAGTGCTGAGCTGTCACTGCTTCCAGTGCTGGGTTTGCACTCTCTGGCCATTCGAATTGGTTTGAGTCGTGATTATGTCACTCATGCTCATGCGTGCAGGAGTCACGACCCCAGCATACCTACATTCAGTGACGTCATCGTCTGGAGCCAAAGTATCTCCTAAATGGTGCATTGTTATTGCAGTGGTTTTGCACAGAGCAGCCATGATTCTCCTTTTATCTGGTCCCTCTCTGGCTCCCCTGGCCTCTCCCTTCTGTCCAGTGCCCCCACAGCAAGCAGCTTGCTATGGGGGCATCCGAGCTAAGAAACAGGTCCCTGTTTCTATCCAGACATGGGGCCCTGGATCGGCCCGTCCGCTCTCTCTCCTGATTGGCCAACTGACTTTGATTGACATCAGCGGGAATCAATGACGCGGCTGCTGTATCTCAGCCAATCAGGGTGAGAGTCCCGGATGGCCAAGGCCATTGTGGACATCGCTGGAGAGAGATTGCGCTCAGATAAGTATTAGGGGGTGCTGGGGTGGTTGCTGCACACAGAAGTTTTGTTTATCCTAATGCATTGAATGCATTAAGATTAAAAACCTTCTGACTTTACAACCACTTTAACCTCGACAGGTTTTAAACCCTTCATAACCAGCCCATCAAAGGGCTAAGTGTGTTCCTAGAGGGTGCTTTCTAACTGTGTGGGGGATGGACTGACTGGGAGAACACAGAGATCAGTGTTCCTGTTTAACAGGAACACAAGATCACTGTGTTCTCCCCTGTCAGAACAGCAATCTGCCTTGCTTACATTACGTTCACCAAACCCGCTGATTGCCCCCCCTCCCTCTATCTATTGCGTGAAATAATGTACAGGTACATTGTTTCATCCAATAGAGCCGCCCTGCCGCAGTATATCTACAATAGGCGGTGTTTAACTGGTTAAGACATATTCATGGTACCTACAGGTAAAAACGTATTATAATCTTACCTGTGGATACAAGTTTTAAATGAGAGTTTACTATTACTTCAATGGCCAACAACAGTGTACTTTCTGTGAGAATAAAATTCCTAGCTAGAGAAGCCAGAGATTGACAACTCTGGAGAATGGATGTGTGCTGATTTCACACTCAACCCACCTGCAATGGAGGTCCTGGGCACCTGGGCATCACATCTAGAAGTGATCCCTTCTGCTACATATCTGGCAGCCAAAAGTAAATGTAAAAGACAGACATCTTTAGAGCGGTGTGTCTATATGCTGGTGCTTCCACCAATGTAATACTTACAACAATGTCAGTGAGAGGGTTATTGAATCAACGCCATTGAATTGTATTGTCATAAGGAGTACAAACATTGTCTAAAGCTGCAAAACAGAAAGCAGATCCTGCATATATGATGAGCAAACCACCTTAGTCCTGGCAGGCAGAAGTGCTAACCACTTAGCCACAATTGTTTTTTAGCAGTAGATTTTGTTTAATAGCAATAGGATTCGATTTCCAGTCTATGTAAGAAACTAAAATTGGTTGAATGCACCTTCCGAGCAGGGATGGACTGGCCATTGGGACTACAGGGAGTTTCCCGGTGGGCCGATGGCTTAGTAGGCCGGCTTCACTGACAGTGGACCGCATGGCTCTCTCCACTCCTTTGTATCTCCCTTCCCGCAGCGCTCACCAGGGGGGCAGAGGAGCATGGGGGGGGGGCAGATAGCTGACTCAGTAGCTATGGCCTGTGAGTTTCTCCCTTCTGCCTAATCTTGTCCCATAAGGGGGGCACCAAACTGAGTCTTTGCCCTGGGTGAAATAATGTCTAGCTCCCCCACTGGTACTGCCTATAAGAGTACCGGTACCAGCCATTCTACTCTAATAAAGTAGAATGGATAGTGGCTAGTAAAGGGGGAGAGTGGGCTTGAGTGGCCAGGGGCAGGGGGTGTGGGAGTTGTCCGGCCTCCATGGGAGAGACCTGTCAAAGTGGGCCAGCCTGGATGAAGTCCAGGGCCAAATTTCTGTCCCAGTCCGAGGTATCCACTTTTTTATATCAGCCACTTGTTACCTGTTTTAACAAAGTCAGCCTTCTATCAAATGAGCACTGGATAGAAGCCATGTTGTTCTATGCAGTGATAGACTCTGTTCCTTATAAAAAATATTGGAGCATAATGACATAGAAGGTGGGAGATATAGAAGGCCTATGATGATCTCTGATCTGTGCAGCCAGAAGAGCTGAAACCAAAAGGTCATAAGGAATCCCAGGTCCGTCGGTGTGCCTACACAGAAGCTGGGATGCCTTCTAGAAAAGACAAAAAACATGTTGTTTCACAAATATTATAGATAATATAATATTACATTAATACATTTTAAAAATAGTATAATAATAATAATAATAATAATAATAATATCTGCACTATTTTTAACTTGCAACTTCATAGAGTTTTCCTTAAAAATGTGTTCTGCTTTAATGACTGTACATGTTATAAAAGCAAAATATAATGTAGATATAAAAAAAAAAATGCCCTGGAAGGGTTAAACGGCAAACAATTTGCAGCACGGACCTCTATTTTCTGGCACTTAGGCCAACACGACATAAGCTGTGGCATTTTTCATATAAATTACAGAGTAGCGCAGAGATTTGTCAAGTGAATGGCTTCAAGTTCTTTGAGCAACTCTCTGAAATCCTCAGAAATGCAAAAGAGCCGGAGCTCTGATAGAAAATTTGCCTCCCAGCCATTAAAATAAAACTGTTATGCCACAGAGAAGCAATTGTATGGTAACAGCTTGCTAAAACTTTCTCTTATTTTCACTTTTTTTTTTTTAAATATGTAATCTTCTCTGTAATCTATAGAGCGGGTTTTACTAGGAGCCTGATCTCAGTTAAGATTGAGGTTTTCTCACTAGAGACACTTCATCGGGGCTGTATTTTAAGATAATGTCCTGAGTGATACACTTTAAATTTGTATTAAGGCTCCTCACAATCTTTCTGCCGGCATTCCAAGCCTGATTTATAAAAACAGAAGTGATGAAAATAGGTCCATCTATGGCAACCAATCAGAATTCATATGTAATTTTACTTGTGCAAGTTTAACAGTGAAGCCTGTAACATAAGTGGTTGTTACATCCTTTTTTCCTTTTCACCCAATAAATGTTTGTTTCTCTTTTTGAATCTTATGTACAGATCTAAATGATTAAATGAAGTGTTTAACCATTTCAGCCCCGAAAGATTTAGTGACCGAGCCATTTTTTACAAAACAACACTGCGTCACTTTAACTGACAATTGCGCGGTCTTGTGACGTTGTACCCAAACAACATTAAAGGGGTTATAAAATTAAAGGGGTTGTAAAGGTAATTTTTTTCCCCTAAATAGCTTCCTTTACCTTAGTGCAGTCCTCCTTCACTTACCTCATCCTTCCATTTTGCTTTTAAATGTTCTTATTTCTTCTGAGAAATACTCACTTCCTGTTCTGTCTGTAACTCCACACAGTAATGCAAGGCTTTCTGCCTGGTGTGGAGAAAGCCTCTTGAGGGGGGAGGGGGCGAGCAGGAGTGTCAGGACACTCTCTTCTTTTCAGATAGAGAAAGAAGCTGTGTGTTAGTGGGTGTCCTGACTCTCCTGTTTGCCCCCTCCCCCCTCAAGAGACTTTCTCCACACCAGGGAGAAAGCATCGCATTACTGTGTGTAAAGACAGAAAGTGAGGATTTCTCCGAATAAATAAGGACATTTAAAAGCAAAATGGAAGGATGAGGTAAGTGAAGGAGGACTGCACTAAGGTAAAGGAAGCTATTTAACCACTACAGGTCCGCGCTATCGTCAAAAGATGTCTGCAGCGTGGACCTGAAGTGCCAGGAGGCCGTCTTTGGACGGCTTTAGTTTACAATACCAGCACGTGGCGCTGGGGGGCACGGGTAAACACTGTGCCGTTGCATCGCTGGGAAGCCGATGCGTGTGCCTGGCGGCCACGATGTCCGCGGTACAAGCGATCGGCGGTCCCAGCAGGTGACAGCAGGGACGTGGAGCTCTGTGTGTAAACACAGAGCTCCACGTGCTGTCAGGGAGAGAGGAGACCGATCTGTGTCCCTTGTACATAGACGGAATACATTTAACCCCTTGCTCACCCCCTAGTGTTAACCCCTTCCCTGCCAGTCACATTTATACAGTAATAAGTGCATTTTTATAGCACTGATCGCTGTATAAATGTGAATGGTCCCAAAATTGTGTCAAAAGTGTCCGATATGTCCGCCGCAATATCGCAGGCCTGACAAAAAAAAATCGCAGATCTCCGCCATTACTAGTAAAAAATAAAAAATAGATCATAAATCTATCCCCTATTTTGTAGGCGCTATAACTTTTGCGCAAACCAATCAATAAACGCTTATTGCGATTTTTTTTAACAAAAATATGTAGAAGAATACGTATCAGATTAAGCTGAGGGAAAAATATATATTATTTTTTTTAAATTGGGATATTATTATAACAAAAAGTAAAAAATATTGTGTTTTTTTTTCAAAATGTTCTGTCTTTTTCTGTTTATAGCGCAAAAAATAAAACTCGCAGAGATGATCAAATACCACCAAAAGAAAAAATGATAAAAATATAATTTGGGTACAGTGTTGTATGACCGCGCAATTGTCATTCAAAATGCGTCAGCGCTGAAAGCTGAAAATTGGTCTGGGCACGAAGGGGGTTTAAGTGCCCAGTAATGAAGTGGTTAAGGAAAAAAATAATTTACCTCTACAAACCCTTTAACATCCTTTTTTTCCCCACAAATAGAGCTTTCTTTTGGTGGTATTTGATCATCTCTGCAGTTTTATTTGTTGTGCTATAAGCAAAACAAGTGTAAATTTTGAAAAAACACAATATTTTTTACATCCTAGTATAACAAATATCCCCAATTTATTTTTAAAAAAGTAAAATTTTTCCTCTGTTTAGGCCGACTTGTATTCTTCTACAATAAGCATATATTGATTGGTTTGCGCAAACGTTATAGTGTCTACAAAATAGGGGATAGATATATGGCATTTTTATTATTATCATTATTCTTTAACTAGTAATGGCGGTGATTTGCAATTTTTATCGGGACTGCAACATTATGGTGGACAGATTGGACACCTTTGACACATTTTTAGGACCATTGACAAATATGCAGCAATCAGTGCTATAAAAATGCACTAATTACTGTGTAAATGTCACTAGCAGGGAAGGGGTTGACACTAGGGCACAATCAAGGGGTTAACTGTGTTCCCTAGTGTGTATTCTGACTGTGGAGGGAGGGGACTGACTATAGGAGATGACAGATCGTGGTTCCCAGCTAGTAGGAACTTACAATCTCTTTCTCCTCTCCTCACAAACCTGGGATGTGTGAGTTTACACACACGCGTCCCTGTTCTGCCTCTCGTTCCCATGATCGCGTGTGGCCGGTGGTCATCGGGACTGCCGACCACGAGCATTGGCACTCCCAGAGTGCAGCAGGCATGTGCGTGCACCTCCGGTGGCGAGTTCGAATGCCTGCTATTCCGCTTAAAGGAGCCGACGTACAGCTACTACAGCTCACGGGATCATGCCAACCTGCCACAGTATAATGACGGTGGCTGGTCGGCAAGGGGTTAAAGAGACCCTGTTACTAACCTAAAATCTGCATGTAAAGGGGAATACTATAGAGCAGGGGTCTTCAAACTGCAGCCCAGGGGCCAGATATGGCCCTTTACTTCCTTTTATCTGGCCCTTGGGCCACTTTTTTCATCCACTGATACCAATGGGCTATAATTCCCCCACTAACATAAGTGAAGTTAGTATTACTCCAAATGATGCAAACAATGCGGTACAATTCCTCCCAATGACACTAAAAATGGGGCACAATTCCTCCCATTGACACAAATGATGGGGCACAATTCCTCCTCCTGACACTAACGATGGGGCATTATTCCTCCAACTGACACCAAAGATAGGGCTTTGTATAATCCCACTGATGTTGGGAAATTTCCTACTCCCAATGGCCACAGTCTGGCCTTCCTTAAGTCTGAAGGACAGTAAACTGGCCCTTTGTTTAGAAAGTATGGAGACCCCTGCTATAGAGTAACAGCTCTAAATTTGCTGGGGGTGCTGACATCACATTCAAGATGGTGGCACCCAACACGAGTCTTGGTCCTTTTGGATGTCTATACAAGGGTGGCTTTTTCATGATAAGTAGCTTTCCAAAAAATATGTTAAATGCACATATGATATTTTGAAAAGTGTTTTGTTGAAATAACGGAAAAATGTTATCAATACTTACTGTAATTTTCCTTTCCTGGCCTGTCCTCATGTCGGCACACAATGGGTTAACCCCTTCCTCCGGTCCTCCAGTATTATTAGCTGATAAATAGGGGGCCCCTCCTCCCTTGCCCTTGTTCCACTTAACTGGTGGACGACAGGCTTATAGGGAGGGAAAGGAGCTGTGCCGACGTGAGGACAGGCCAGAAAAGGAAAATTACAGTAGGTATTGATAACACTTTTCCGTTTTCCTGGCCAGCCTCACGTCAGCACACAATGGTATTTAATTTAGCTGATCTAGGGTGGAAAAATAAATATAAGACTCGAACAACAACTGAAAATGCTGCTTTAGTGAATATTTTATTTTGCTTCAAAGGGTGCTGACACCACTGCGTTCCCAAAATTTGATGCATTAGCCGATGTAACGTCTAAACTGTAATGTTTCACAAAGGTTTCGCAGAAACTCCAGCTATTGGTCCTGCATATGTCTTCAATCAGTATCTTAGCAGATGCTGCCCATGAGGCTGCCACTCCTCTCGTAGAATAAGCTCTAATCGCTTGTTGAGGCGTCAGCCCCTGTTTCTCATACGTAAGACTTATCACTTTGGTGATCCAGGTAGATATGATTCTTGTTGAGGCGGCTTGTCCTCTTTTGGTCCAGATGGTAGAACGAAAAGGGAATCCGTTTTGTGCACCTGTAGAGAGCAGTGTAGATAAATTGAAAACAGGTTGAACATTTTTAACGGTCTGAGGTCTAGCTCTTCTTCTTGCCTCGGCGGTTGTGTGAAGCTAGGTAGAACCGCCCCCCAATTTACATGAAACTTTGAAACTACCTTAGGAGTTATGGCCGGTGAGGGCCTTAGGATTACTCTATCCGGGAGAACGATGCAATATGGGTCCTTGCAGGATAGAGCTGCTAGTTCGGAGACTCTCCTTGCCGACATTATGGCGTTGAGAAAAACCAGCTTGACTGTTAAGAACCAAAGTGGACATGTCTTTGCAGGCACAAATGGCTGAAGGAGAAGAGCTTTTAGTACTGTGCCTAGGTCCCAGGTTGGGAACAGAGATCTTCTTGGTGGATTCAACTTCATGGCCGCCTTTAATAATTGTCTTATTAGTGGTTCATCTGCCGATCTGTGCCCTGTGAAGCACGTTAAGGCTGACACTTGTACTTTTATTGTATTATAGGCTAAGCCTACTTTTAGAGCCGATTGTAAAATGTCCAGCACTTTTGCGACGTTTGGATCCACTGGGGAGACATTTTTTTGTTCTCCAAATTCTGTTGTAAGTAACATTGGTCGTGGCCTTCCTAGATTTCAATAATGTTGAGATTACCTCTTCTGAGATGCCTTGCACTGTAGTCTGGCTGATTCAGCAACCTGGCCGTCAATTGCAACCTGCCCGGATTGGGATGATACCACTGGCCCTGCTGCAGGAGGTCTTTCTTCAGTGGCAGATGTATTGGGGGAACTGCCGTCATCTGCAGGAGCAGAGGGAACCACAGTCTCTGTGGCCAAAAGGGTAGAATTACAATTGCATAGACCTTCTCCCTCGCAATTTTCAACATGGTTTTCATTACTAGCGGTACCGGTGGAAAAAGGTAGACTAGGGGAAAATCCCACAGAATAGAGAAGGCATCTTGGGCTATCGCTTCATTGCAGTGGAACCTTGACACAAACTGGGGTGTCTTTGCATTGTCTGGGGTCGCCATTAGATCCAATGAGGGTGTCCCCCCCATTTGCAAAAGATTGTTTCCAGGACCTTTTTGCTCAGCGCCCACTCATTCTTGTTGGGGAACTCCCAACGATCTGCAATGCAATTTTGGGCACCCGGAATGTAGGCTGCTGTCAGGGCCTCCAAATGTGCTTCGTCCCAGACAAATATCTTGGTCGCCACTTGCAATAGCGACAAGCTCTTGGTTCTGCCTTGTTTGGCTATATATGCCACCACCTTTCTGTTATCTAACATCAGTTTGACCCGGGCCCCTTGAATCAGATTCTAGAAGGCCCGCAGGGCCAGATATGCTGCTTGCAATTCTAAGAGGTTGAAGTGTCTGGTTTCCATCTTGCCCCATACACCTTGTACCTGTCTGCTGAGGCAGTGAGTGCCCCAGCCCCGGAGACTGGCATCCGAGGATACCTGAATTCAGTCTCCGGGGGTGAGGGGCATGCCCCGCGACAGATTTTCAGATGCTGTCCAGCATGCTAAGCCCTGGCGAATCTGTCTTGTATGAGAACTTTTTGCTGAAGTGATATGCCATCCCACTGGCTCAGAAAAGTCACCTGGAATGCCCTTGTATGGAACCTTGCCCAGGGAATGGCTGAGATCGCTGCGGTGAACTTCCCCAGGAGAGTCATAAATCCCTTGCTGACAGCGACGGAGACTTCATCAGGCTGTCTATGCAGGCTACCAATTCCGCTCTCTTGCGTTCTGGCAGCAAGATAAGCCCTCTGCTTCTGTTGAAGATCAGCCCTAGATATTCCATCTCCTGGGAGGGGATTAACTGGCTCTTCTGCCAGTTGATGATCTAGTCAAATTTTAATAGGGTCTCTAGCACTACTTCCCGTTGTGACACTAGCTCTTCGCTCGCACGCGCTACTTCTAGGATGTCGTCTAGGTAGTGGAAGATTTTTATGCCTTTCAGACAGATTACGGCGATGACCGCTAGCAAGATCTTGGAGAATACTCGAGGTGCTGTGCTGATCCCAAAAGGTAGACATCTAAACTGGAAGTGGCCATCCCCTCCCATGAATCTTAGGTATTTCTGGTGGTTCTCGTTGATTGGGACATGCAGATATGAATCTGCTAAATCAACTGATATCAACCAGTCTCCCGGTCGCAAAACTGATATGATTGATCAATTCCATTTTGAACATCTTGGGAATTATGTAGCGATTTAGAATTCTTAGGTCCAGAACCTGTCTGAGATCTCCTGACGCTTTGGGAACCAAAAAGATTGGAGAATATACCCCTTTTCATTTAATATCTTCTTCTATGGTATTCCCAAATAACATCTTGCCATTAAACGGGATGTTGCAGAGACCCAGTACTGTGTGCTACCCAGTGACGTAATTAAAGGCCCCTTTTTGCTGTTACTGCGAACGCCATGATCTTCGCGAGTAGCTTCACAAAATCCATAGAGGCTTCTGCTAGGAAATCGGCTGAGAGATCGAATTCCTTCATTGCCGATATGACTCTTTCTGACTCCATGCCAGCTCTTAGGGCTGTCTGCACATTTGTGGTCCAAACCTTCAGTGCTCTGGAGATTGAGGTTAAGGCTATAGCAGGGCGGCATGCCGCACCAGCGGATGGGTAAATCTTATTTAGGTCTATGTCTTCGTGTCTATCCATTGGGTCTTTGAAGGTTGTAGAGTCCTGTAATGGCAAAACGACTTGTCTGGCCAGGCGCTGCATGGCTGCATCTATGCCCAGCGGGAGTCCCAGAGGGCAGCTTCTGGGGACTTAAAAGGGTACAGCCTTGCAAAACGATTCTGCACGTTTGCCCTCTTTTCTGGCTTTTCCCATTCCTCCTCGAACAATTCTTTGACTTCTGGTAAGAGAGGGAAGGTCTCCCCTTGTTTTTTCCGGCTAGGAAAAAATAGCTTAATTTTTAGCTCTTGGTGTTGCACACTTTTGTTGCACCCTCTGGTGATTTTCATACATTCTGGGGGTTTGGTGAGCTCATGTTGTATAAAAAGAAACGGGATACAGCCAATCAGGGACAGAAAGAAAAAAGAAATGTTTCGCGTATATGGATCCTCGCACAAAAAAATAATGTCCCCCCCTTTTTTATATATATATATATTTATATATATTAAAAATTCAGGTCTGGTGTGGATTTTAAGGGGAACTCTACCCCAATTTTTTTTTAAAAATGGCGTGGAATTTCCCCTAAAATCCACACCAGACCCCTTATCCGAGCACGTTGACCTGGCCTACGGCAAAAAATAGGGGGGGACAGAGTTCGCCCCCCCCCCTCTCCTGAACCGCATCAGGCCACATGCTCTAAACATTGGGAGGGTTCTTTGGGGTGCCCCCCAAAGCACCTTGTACCCATGTTGATGGGGACAAGGGTCTCATCCCCACAACCCTTGCCCGGTGGTTGTGGGGGTATGCGGGCAGGGGGCTTATCAGAATCTGAAAGACCCCTTTAACAAAAGGGACCCCCAGATCCTGACCCCCCCATGTGTGAAATGGCAATGGGGTACACTGTACCCCTACCATTTCACGAAGGAAGTGTAAATAGTAGTTTTCAGAAAAAAAACACGCACACCGTAGAACAAATTACTTTATTAATTAAAGCAAATAAAAATCCAGCGTTGAAAATAGACAATCGATGCTGCTCCCTGCTGCAACGTTGTCTTGTATTCAGCGCCGGGTGATTGGTCCAGCGATGGGTGATCTCTCCAGCGACGGCCGGTTGGTCCAGCGATGAGAAGATCCATCCATTCAGAGCACAGCTCTGCGAATGACGCACCAGAGCTTTGACGTTTCTTTTATAGGGGAGGCGGGCCACGCATCACGTGACCCCGTCCCCCTCTGACGCACACAGTGCTATGTCACTGGGACAGCCCAGACATGCCCCTTGCGTCAGAGGGGACACGGTCCTCCCCTATAAAAGAAACGTCAAAGCTCCGGCGCGTCATTCGCGGAGCTGTGCTCTGAATGGATGGATCTTCTCATCGCTGGAGCAGCATCGCACAAAAAAAACCTACAGGCATTCATCACCCCGGTACAACTCCTTCAAGCCAAGGCCGCATGTTTGCGTACGGTCGGCGTGAAGGAGTTAAGAACATTTAATGGTGACAGGTTATCACTTTAGGTGATTCACGTCTATATGTTTTATTAATGTAATTTTGGTTTTGTATTAACCCAGATGATAGGAGCATTATACTTAAAGTGGAGTTCCAGCCTGTATAAAAAATAAATACTAATTGCTAATATATATTATGCTAATATAAGGACATTTACCTGTACAGGTATCCTGCGATGTTGGCGTCCCTAGCCCATTCACCCATTGACTTCAGGTGCAGACGCCGGCATCCTGTAGTGGGGCTTGTATGGCCGGTTGTGCCCCCTTTTTCACCCAACTGTCTAGTGCAGTGTCTGACTTACCTTCTCCCCATGGCCTGTTGGGGGATTGGTATCTAGATCCTCTATATCAGGGGTGGCAAACACAAGGCCCGCGGGCCGAATACGGCCCGCCAGGCCTTGTGATGTGGCCCGCGCAGCAGCCCCTGCCAGCAGGGCGGATATCTCTCATCTGATTTTTTTTATATTGCTGGCATCCATGGCCGGGCAGAGACAATGTCTCTGCCGGACGCCATTATCTTGAAGACCACCGCCGTCGCTGCCGCTAGAGGTCTGCGGCCGGGCAGAGACAATGTCTCAGCCGGCCGCCATTTTCTTGAAGACCGGAGAGAGTCTGCTGGTGGGGGAACTCGGATGCTGGGGGACTCCTGATGTAAAGGGGGGACGTGGCTCATGTAAGGGGGGGGGGACTCGGCTCATGTAAGGGGGGGGGACTTGGCTCATGTAAGGGGGGGGGACTCGGCTCATGTAAGGGGGGGGACACTCGGCTCATGTAAGGGGGGACACTCGGCTCATGTAAGGGGGACACTCGGCTCATGTAAGGGGGCACTCGGCTCATGTAAGGGGGCACTCGGCTCATGTAAGGGGGCACTCGGCCCATGTAAGGGGGACTCGGCTCATGTAAGGGGGGACGCCTGATGTAAAGGGGGGACGCCTGATGTAAAGGGGGACTCGGCTGGTGGGGACGCCCGATGTAAAAGGGGGACTCGGCTGGTGGGGACAACCTGATGCAAGGAGAGACTCCGGGCTTCCACTGATTCTGCATTATGGTGAGTTGAATGATTTCATTTTATATTAGAATGTAATATTAGAAATAATGTGCTTCGCACTCCTGAACCCTGCGCTGCGTCCATATGCAGTGCAAGAAAACTTGGAGACTGCTCAGACTGAACACTATGGTGGAGTGCAGATACAACCGGCCCTTTGAGGGCAACCAAACTGCTGATGCGGCCCCCGATGAATTTGAGTTTGCCACCCCTGCTCTATATGATACCTCTTTAAAGGCTAGCATTTGTTATATCTATGTTAGATGCTGTGGTAAGCTCTATATAGCATGATTTTTATCTTTGATGTAAATTGTTGGATAAAATTGATGATTTTGTGTGTACTGTCAAAAATATTCCCGCGGCGCCCTTGATGGAGCAGTTGAGGACTGCACAACGTGTTGGAAATTACCATCGGGATATACTATTTTTCACGCATGCGTATTGGTTTTAATATTTGTGTATGATTACATGTGTAGATTTTATATGGTGACTAGGTTTTAGTCTACCATTTATTTTTATGTTATTGGATTTGGACATTTATTTTATCTAACTGAGTTGTTAACCTCAGTATGGTGCCTCAAAAGTCCTTCTTTTTCTGACTTCTTCTATAGGCAATCCTTCTAATAATGTTTCAAATATTCAGAAAGTTGAGGAAGCATTGTTACTTCTGGGCAGGATTTGTGTTACTGACAGGATCATTAGATGAAAATAAAAGGAAAAATAACCTGAAAATAGAGATATAATGTAGACAATGCATCTTATAGGGGTTGTAAACCTCCATGTTTTTTCACCTTAATGCGCCCTATGCATTAAGGTGAAAAAACACCTTGCAGTGTCTGGTAACCCAGCCCCCCCATTTTACTTACCTGATTCCTGAGTTTCCTTTGACACGATCTTGCATCGCTCCCTCCACGGCTTCTTGGCTCTTCATTGGATAGATTAAGGCCCCGTACACACGACCGAGCTTCTCGCCAGAATCCAGCGAGAAGCTCGCTGGGATCCATATTCTGCCGAGAAGCTCGATCGTGTGTACGTTTTCGCCGAGCAAACTGCCGAGCGAGGCGTCGAGCCAAAATAGAGAGCAGGTTCTCTATTTCCTCGACGGGCCATCGGGACTAATGGCTTGACGCCTTTTTTGACAGCCTGGTCGACGAACTCGACGGCCGGCCGAGAACCTCGTCGGGCGGAACGATGGGTTTAGCCCGACGAGGTTCTCGTACGTGTGTATGCGGCCTGATAGCAGCACAGCCATTGGCTCCCGCTGCTGTCATTAAAATCCAATGACGTGGCAGTCGGTGGGCGGGGCCGAGTCATACACTCTGTGTCTATGGACGCAGTGTGTATGACGCAGGAGCGCGCCCTCAAAGTAACCCCCTCGGGAGAGAACTTTCCAGAGGGGGTTATCTAATGTGGGGAATAGCTGCAAGAGCCGCGTGGGACTCAAGAAGAGGATGATCGGGGACTCTCTGTGCAAAACTAACTGCACAGTGGAGGTAAGTATATGTTTGGTATTTAAAAAAAATTGAACCTTAAATATCACTTTAAGACATGTACACTGCAATGTATTACATTTTCAATCTTTTGTTTAGATACGCTTTATTACCATCTTCCTTTTGTACATCTGCTCCATTATTTTCTTTTGTATATACAGAGCTGATGAACGTATTTAATAGTATATATTTTCCTTTGTCCCTGGCATCTTAAAAAAGGACAACATATTCAGGTTTACTATTAATATATTTAAAGAAGACATTTCTAAAGCATATTATATGAAAATCTTGATCTGTAACAGTAATCTAACCGCCATTTAAGGGGTCTGGAAAGGATTCAGTCTTGCTTGGTTGTCGATACATTCTTCTAGACCAAGAATGCTACGATTTCTGAAAGGCTGACCTTGGCAGTGAAGTATCTTTTTTACAAAATAAATGTAACTATGGGGCATTATATTACTTTTCTTCAGTTCCACATCAGTACATTTTTTTTTTTTTTTACTACTGCAGCGTTTTTATGCCTTGACAATGTTAACCGTTTTAACTTCACAAGGATCAAGGCCATGCAGAAAACCGTTTAATGATTGTACAATACACATGTATATCAGTGAACCATTTTTACCAATGGTTGCTTCTGATATCTCCCGCAGGACAAAAGAACATCGACCCACTAGTTGCCTTCTATAATTGCTACACTTACATAAAGACATCACACACAGACTGGGTGTAATTGTTTTCATAATTGCCGGAGCTGCAACCTCCTAATCCTATTCATCAGCCAGACAACGAAAGCCAGTCACTACATAATTCAGCGACATACCTTGATGTATCACTATTGATACCTACAGATTTCTGCATAAATAACTGATCTTTTGCATGAAGTGTTTTTGTGATACATAACTATATTGCATATTTTATTTTATAACTGTTAAGGTATGAACCTTGCAGTAATAAAATAAGAAAATAAATATTATTTTTATTATGATGGATTTATATAGCACCAACAGTTTGTGCAGCACTGTGCAATTGAAGCCACACTGAGTGTTTTCAGCTCATAAAACGCTTGTAAAACGCTCATCTCAAAAGTTCCAACATGCAAAATACCATTCATTTGAATGGCCTCTGTTCACATCTGAGCATTCTGTTGTCTGAAACAAAACGCCTGAAGCTCAAAAAAGTACATGAGCTTCTTTTTAGGCAGATTACAGGCGTTTTTCACCTTTTTACTTTGGTGACCTGTGCAAAAAATCGCTGCAAAATTATGGCAAAAATGCTGTAAAAATCACAGCAAAATTGTGGTAAAAATGCATGACTTTCTGCCTGAAAACTATACGCTCAGGTATAATTGATGCCATACACGGAGGCAATACAGCAAAAATACAATTCAATACAAGAGGGTTAGGAGGGCCCTGCTACCACGAGATTACAATCTAATAGGGAGGGGCTGGCAAAAACAAAAGGTAGTAACTGTAAGGGATGAACTGATAATGGAAGTGGAAGCTTTGTTTATTATCTGAAGGTTGGATATGCTTCCCTGAAGTGAAGAGTTTTCAGGGATCGCCTAAAAGTGGACAGATTAGGAGATAAACGGACAGATTGGGGTAGTGAGTTCCAGAGGATGGAAGAGGCTCTGGAGAAATTCTGGAGACGAGCATGGGAGGAGGAGACAAGAGAGCTAGAGAACAGGAGGTCTTTGGAAATATGATTTGGGTGATATTTGGAGATTAGATTGGTGATATAGCTTGGGGAGAGTTGTAAATGGCTTTGTATATTATTGTTAGTGTTTTGAATTTTATTCGATGGGCAATGGAAAGTCAGTGGAGGGATTGGCAGAGAAGGATGATGGACACTGAATGGAGTGGCGTTCATGATAAACTGAAGAGGGGATAGCTTGCAGTGAGGTAGGCCAATGAGGAGGGAGTTACAATAGTCAAGGCGAGAGATGACAAGGGAGGGAATAAGTGGTTTCAACGGTTAGAAAGGGGCATATTTTCGAGATGTTATGGAGGTGAAGTCTGCAAAATTTGGACAGGACAGGTCAGAGTCCAGGAATACACCTAGCACCGTGGCATGAGGGGAGGGACTGATAGTTGTATTATTGATCTTGATGGAGAAGTCAGGAAAGGGGGCACAGGCTGGAGGAAAAATTATAAGCTCAGTTTTAGAAAGAATGAGTTTGAGGAAATGGCGTGACATCCATGCTGACATGTTGGTTAGTAAGTTAGTAATGTGACAGGAGACGGAGGGAGTGAGATGCGGAGTAGAGCAATATATTTGTGTGTCGTCAGCATAGAGATAGTACTGGAAGCCATTAGAGTTTATTAATTAACCAAAGGAAGAGGTGTAAATGGAGAAGAGGAGGGGCCCGAGGACAGAACCTTGAGGTACATCTACAGAAAGAAGAATGGAAAGGAAGAAACAGAGTTATAGGTAACACTGACAGACTTCTGCAATAGGAGGATAACCAGGGAAGAGCAGAATTTTGAAGGCCAAGAGAGTAGAGCTTTTTGAAGAGGAGGGGATGGTCAACAGTATCAAAGGTTGCAGAGAGGTCTCTGCTTCTTTTACTAGTGTTGGTAGTAAAAGAAGCATAAACAGGCAATGATTAAATGTTACAGGTTCTAACATTTCTGTTCTGGGTAGAACAACTTTTGTGCTTTTCCATCTGCAATTTTTACTGTAAACTCCAAAAATTACAGATGGCATCCCACAATACCTCACAACAATTTCAGAGTTAAAATACATTAAGGTTGATAGTTGATTAAAACCATAGTTTAAAATAAAGGGTCAGTTCTTTGTTGATGTTGTGGGTGCCAGTGGATTAAAGTATTCATTGGTTCCATTAGGTGGCCTTTTTCTTTGTCCATATAGGGCAAAGTAAAAGAGTAATTTACTTTATCCCCAACTAGAAACCTATATTCACCTTTCCTTTTAATTTACTGCTATGTATGGGTGAGAACATGACTCACCATGTAGCAGTGTTGAGGCTTCATGATTTGCCCAATTCTGTCACATAGGGCAGGAAACAAACATTCTTTACCCAGTTCTGGAAAATCAGGAGTGGAGAAAGGTAAGTACATCCAGCTTTTAGAGAATAGAGAGGTGAGATATCTGACCTTTTTATTTTTCCCTGCATGGACAAAAGCAGGAATCTGATTTTGACTTTATTTCTTTATTGAGCTGCTATATTAACCGGTTAAGACCCGGACCATTATGCAAGTTAAGGACCTGGCCCCTTTTTGTGATTTGGCACTGCGTCTCTTTAACTGACAATTGCGCAGTCGTGCGACGTGGCTCCTAAACAAAATTGGCGTTTTTTTTTTACTAGTAATGGTGGTGATTTTTTTTCGTGACTGCGACATTATGGCGGACACATTTGACACATTTTTGGGACCATTGTCATTTTCAGCGAAAAGTGCTATAAAAATGCACTGATTACTGTGAAAATGACAATGGCAGTGATGGGTTGACCACTAGGGGGCTCTGTAGGGACACTCTAAGTGTGACCTCATGTGTGTTTCTTACTGTAGGTTGGCGTGGCTGTACGTGTGACATCACTGATCGTCATTCCCTATAACAGGGAACAGACGATCACTGACAAAGAGAAGAACGGGGAAGGTTTGTTTACACTCACCTCTCCCATTCTTTAGCTCCTGTGACCCGATCTCGGGCACACTGATGGCGATCGAGTTTGCGGGTCCCGCGGGCGCTGTCACAGAGCTTCAGACCGGGTTGCGAGCACGCGACCCACGGCTGGGTTCTTAAAGGGGACTTACATGTACGCCCTTGTGCCCAGCCGTGCCATTCTGTCGACGTATATCGGTGTGCAGCGGTCCTTAAGTGAATAAATTAGGTCGGAATGGAGTAGTGAAGAGTTAGAACCTTTGCCGAGTCCCAGACTGACTCTTTTGTTCTGATGACCAGTATCACGGGAATAAAAGTTGAAAACAGGGCAAATTTTAAAATGGGTACAACCAGCATGACCTAAAGTGAGGGGCCATGACCTAAAGTCTGTACAGGATGTAAGGCAGAAGTAATGGAGCAGTTTTTAAACAGCCATGAAGAGAGTGAGGTAAGCTTGTGTAGAATAAATGGAAATCTGTTTTATTTTTGCAAAATATTTGAAAAAAAAATTGAAAAAAAAGGTGAACTTAGCATTTATCTTTAGAGAAATAACAGTGCACATGGGGCGTGCTGACTTCTGGGATCTGTGTCTCTCCCAGGAGTCAGCCGCCCATTCACAAGGCGCCACACGACTCGTGCATGTGCAGTAGGAAACGGGCAGTGAAGCCGCAAGGCTCCACTGCCTGTTTCCCTTAGTGAGGATGGTGGCGCTGGGACCTGCCGCGATCGACGGATCGGCCTCGGGCGGCCGACATCGCGGGTAACCTGAACAGGTACAGTAAGTGTGCTTATTAAAAGTCAGCAGCTACAGAGTTTGTAGCTGCTGACTTTAAAAAATAAATAAATAAAGCTGGACCTAAGCTTTAAAATGTTGCTTTTACATTTAAATTCATAAAGTCCATCTATGTATTACACAACTTTTAGCACTTAAACTGCATTATATTTCAAAGTGCTATAAATAGCCAGTGGCAGTAAAAAATAAGTATCACACTCTATGGAAGTCCTTTTTGGAGCTGTTATCACACTTCAGCATATCTTAGTAAAGCAGCTTTAGTGAGAATTTGAAAATCCCATGATTCAGAAATCCAGAGACTGTATATGAAGGGAGTATTTTAAATAAAATGGCAGTACATAGTTGCAGAAACAGTCAGGTTGAAAAAAATCCATCGTAGAGAAATGATCACTGGTAGATTATATTACTGTTTTATGCTTATCGTTTTGTGGTAAACCTGCTCTGCAACAAGCTAAATACATAGAACTAAGATGCAATATTGTTTTAATTATGGAAGAGTCCCACAAAGATCACGTGATCTTTTTACATGGTTTCAGAATTAGCCATGTCATGCAAAATATACAATATTAGGGTTGAATCTAATTTAGTTGCCAAATTACAGATTTTGTGATGGGGTAAAATTATTCCAAAATATTAATACATTTTTTATTAAGCTGCCTAGGAGACATTTGCTTGAAAAAAAAAATAACGTGTTCCATTTTATTTTCCTTTATTTTTAATTTTTTTTTTTTTTTTTTTTTGGAGGAGTGTGAGTCTGGAAGGTTTATGGTTTATTCATTTATTTAATTTTATCTTTTTCTATTTTTTTTTTTTACTTTTTTGGACTATAACCTGAGTTTGCTGCATGCTTGATGCAGGGCAGTGCCTAAGATAGTACTAAAAGCCCAACTCTAGCCAAATTAAAGAAGAGGTAAAAAAAAAAAATCAGGTATTGCTTTCTATCTGTGACTCCATTAGAAATATTTACTCTGTGACTATTGTAAAATAAATAAAGAAGTCAGAAGTTCTAACCTCACTAAAAATGTGTTTTTGTTTTTATCCGTGTTTCCATTTGTCAGCTTTCTTATCACAGCCTTTCCTTTTTGACTGTTTCCCAACAGGCCACAGTATATATACGTTGCAGTAAAAAGGCAGTTATACAGGATCATACAGGTTGAGGCCGAGTTCACACTGGTCCGACAAACGCTCCGACATTGTGAGCTCATGTGGCATGACGTGTGAAAATCAATGTTTCCCTATGAGAGCTGTCTTAACTGGTCCTACACAAGTCGGTCCGACTTTGAAAATGCTCCCTGTACTACTTTGGTCCTACATTGATCCTACTTCAGCCCATTCAATATCATTGAAGTCGGACCAAAGTAGGAGCCTTGTCCTTACCATTCGACTTTTGACACCCGACATATGATTACAGCAGCAGTAAAAGGAATTTATCTCACTCTGGGATTGTTTTGATTGGTCAAAGAACAAGTTAGACTATCACAAAGTCGGATCAAAGTAGTATCCTGTTTCTGAAAGTTGGATGGATGTAGGACCAATGTAGGACCAATGTAGGACCAATGTCGCAGAGCAAAGTAGGATGAAAGTCGTACAAGTGTCGTGTAGTAGCCTTAGGCCACAACCATGACCCTAGTGTCATTTTTTAGAGCTGGTGATTCTCTTTCCATGTAAAAGTATTTAGAGAGGCTGGGCAGCCACTGGAATACTTTTATGGGTGGCGAAAGAAGGTCCCACCCCCCTACTGCCACCGCCATTACGGGGCTCTCCCGAGTGACCAGGAAACCCAGTAACAATGCGTTCGGTGGCATGTCCGGCCTCACAGTGAGAGAAACTGAAGCTGTTATCCTACTTTGTGACCTCAGAACTGACAAGCGATGACTATTTTGTCACTTCCGATTCCCGCTCTTTGTTTACTGGCCGTACAGCTGCCAGTATAGCAGTCAATCAGATCTGGCTGCATTGGAGCCCAAAGGAGACATGAGGGGTCTATTAGTCCCCCCATCTCTCCATAAAGAGTACCTGTCATTGCTTACATTCCTTTTGACAGCAATACAAGTGATCACATTTAACCACTTCAGCCCCGGAATAATTTACCCCCTTCCTTACCAGAGCACTTTTTGCGATTCGGCACTGCGTCGCTTTAACTGACAATTGCGCGGTCGTGCAACGTGGCTCCCAAACAAAATTTACGTCTATTTTTCCCACAAATAGAGCTTTCTTTTAGTGGTATTTGATCTCCTCTGTGTTAGAGATACGCTACGGTGGCATAAAGATGCGCCAATGTATGTGAATCTGGGCCAAAGTGTACTTTTCTAGTTGTATAAAAATATATATTTATTAATAAATAAACTATTACAGAAGAAGGAAAATAGTAATGCAAAGAATAGATAACAATGTCAAAAGTTTTAGAACAGAACATACTTTGTATGTACCAGTGTAAAGCATTTAACCACTTCAGCCCCAGAAGATTTTACCCTCTTCCTGCCCAGGCGAAATTTCAGCTTCCGGCACTGCGTCGCTTTAACTGACAATTGCGCGGTCGTGCGCCGTGGCTCCCAAACAAAAATGGCGTCCTTTTTTTTCCCACAAATAGAGCTTACTTTTGGAGGTATTTGATCACCACTGCGGTTTTTATTTTTTGCGCTATAAACAAAAATAGAGCGACAATTTTGAAAAAAAATGCAATATTTTTTACTTTTTGCTGTAATAAATATTCCCCAAAATATATAAAAAAAACGTTTTTTTCCTCAGTTTAGGCCGATACATATTCTTCTACCTATGTTTGGTAAAAAAAAGTGCAATAAGCGTTTATCGATTGGTTTGCACAAAATTTATAGTGTTTACAAAATAGGGGATAGTTTTATGGCATTTTTTGTATCAATAAATGTCGGCAGAATGGCACAGCAGGGCAAATAGGCGTACAGGTATGCCCCCTTTAATTTGCAGCGCAACGGACACACATGCACCGCTGTGTTCTCTGTGTTCTCTGTGACTATGCAAACTCGATGTTCACCGGAGGACTGTGATCGTGTCATGGAGAAACAGAACGGGGAGATGCCACTGCAATGTTTGACTCCAGCACTGGATTCTGCATTGGGCGCTTACATTAAATTTTTTTCAATTTGGCGCAGGGTTCCCTTTTATACCCATACCAGACCTGAAGGTCCTGGTAATGGAATTTGGGGAGACCCCCACGCATTTTTTTTTATTTTGGTTTGGCGTTCACCTTAATATTCATACCAGACCCAAAGGGCCTGGTAATGGACTGGGGGGGGGGGGGGGACCCATGCAGTTTTTTCCAATGACTTGTATCTGTATTGCCGGGACCCGACAATTCATTATAGCCAAAAGTAGTTTTAAATTACTTTTTTCCTTTAGAAATGTAATTGTGTGCAGGGACTTTTATAGACACGGGAAACATGCACTAATTTACAGGCATACTATAGACACCCCCCAGGTACAACATTTTAAGGAATATTTCACTTTTATTGTTTCGCTTTGAGCATTATTAAAATCACTGGGCCAGATTCACAGAGCGATTACGCCGGCGTTACAGGAGATGCGCGGCGTAAGTCTAAATTTGCGCATGCGTTTCGATGCGCCGCATCCCCAAAACGAGATACGCAAGAAATCTACTTTTTTTTGACCGGTGTAATTTCGATAGACAGGAGCATCCGTCCACGCAAAACTGCGCTAGACACACCATTGATTTGCTATTCAAATATGCAAATGAGGGAGTTACGGGGATCCACAAAAGAACGTTGTTGCAGCGCAGGCTACGCGCTGTGTGCAACAGCTGCACGTCCTGTCTAAAATTAGACCATATAAAAGGTGGTATAAAATTAGACAATCCGTCTACATGTCAGATAAAGCAACACTGTTAGTCAGGAGCTGAGCAGTCACACTTGTTGCACAACAATCTGTATGCCAACATGCCAGGGACATCCTTGCTCATAGCTATACTACTGACTTTAGAGGAGCAAAGAAGGAGGAGGGCACGGAGGAGGGCACGGAGGAGGGCACGGGAGAGGATATACCGCACCCGCATAGACCTCTTTGGCATGAGTGATTCTGAGGTGTATCGCATCTTCAGATTCACCCCTGCTGCCATCATGGAATTAACCATAACCCTGCAGGATGACATCACCAGCCCAACACACCGCTCACATGCAGTGCAGCCACTGGTCAAGGTCCTGGCAACACTCCATTTCCTTGCCAGTGGCTCTTTTCAAAGAACAAGTGGAGTGGTGGCTGGGATGTCACAATCCTCCATGAGCAGATGTGTGCACCAGGTTATCCCTGCAATCCTGAGACGCATGGCCAAACAAATCATCAAACCCACCACTGAGGACCTTCGGCTGAAGGCAATGACAGATTTCTACAGAATTGCCAGATTCCCACACACTGTGGGGGCCATTGATTGCACACATGTGGCACTCCAGCCCCCCCATGAGACAGAGCACATACCGCAATCGGAAGCATTGGCATTCCATCAACGTACAGGTGATAGTCGATGCCCAAGGCCTCATATGGCACGTCCGTGCCAAACACCCCGGATCCAGCCATGACAGCTACATCTACAATCAGAGCCCCATCCCAATGGAATTCGAACAGAACGTGTATGGGGACACCTGGCTGGTTGGTGAGTGACATGGGTGGCAGGCATGGCTGTCCCCCCCCCCCATGATGCACACATCACAAGGGGCACATGCATGACTAACATCCTCCTGTCTTTTCCCTTACAGGTGACTCTGCATATGCACTGGGACCCCATCTCATGACTCCTATCCGGAACCCCCAAACACCAGGAGAGGAAAGATACAATGAAGCCCACGCCCAAACACGTGCAGTGGTGGAGCGCCTTTGGCCTCCTGAAGTCACGTTTCCGATGCCTGGATAAGTCTGGGGGGACCCTGTTGTATTCCCCAAACTTTGTGTGCCAGATCATCGGTGCATGTTGCCTGCTGCACAACTTCGCAGTGAGAAAGGGCCTGCAGATTGACCTACGTGATGACCTGACCCCTGAACCAGACAATCCCCCCCTAACCGAGGTTACCCCATCTTCTGAGGGAAGAGCAGCCAGGAGACAGCTCACATTAGGCATCTTTGCATGTTAAACACACACATTAATCATGGCACAATGAGAATGCATGCATGCATGCACACCACTGTGGTCCCTAGCACAGACACATCACATCCTCATCAAATTGGATTAGCGCAAGCCCACCATGCTGGACTTGTGAGCAGCAACGCCACGCCATGGCTCCAATTATGTCACTGTACATTCATACACCATTCACACGGACCTGGGGATCACTTCCCCTTGGCCCTGGGGAACCCTTCTCCACCACAAATGAGGGTGACACCCCTTTTCCATCAGGAATGTCACCCCCACATTCAGAAATCATTCACAACACAAAAAAAAAAAAAAAATTCCAGCAAAAAAAATAAATTCCCAGCAAAAGAAAAAAGCCAAAAAAAAACCCAGAAAAAAAAGGGGGAAAACAAATTAATGCCGCTGGCGTGAGCCACGCCTGGGGCGCCCACGGCCCCGGCTCCTCAGGGGAGACTCATGGGGGGGGGGGGTAATCCGGGGAAGGAGAACCAGCCCCTGGTCTCTGCCCACCTGGCGGCCTGCCCTCCAAGGCCACGGCAATTCTGGTCAGGCACTTAGTGTTGCCGTGTTGGCCTGGATAGCCTGGGTGAGGGCGCTCACATCCTGCCCAACGTCTGCTGTTGTAGTCTGCAGTACGTTTAGGCAGTTTGTAAGAGCCCGGGAGTGGCAGTCCAGGTCCCCAAGCGTATCCTTTATGGAGGACAGGCTCTCCTCCATCCGCCCCAAAGTCTGGCTGACCTGTCCCAGATGGCGGGTCTGAAGCGCCTGGTCCCTTCTCAGATTGGCGGGCAGAACCTCGGCCACCCCCCTGGTCTTCTGGGACGACTTCCTGCCTCCAGCTGAGGCTTGTGGCCGGGGAGAAGGGGAGCCCCTTGGGAGGGGAGCCCTGTTGGGGGAGGAGTGGGAGGGGCTAGCCCTTATGGAGGGCTGGCTGCTGCCAGCCAGAGAGGAAGACTCCTCCAAAAACAACAATCCACTGGTTGACATGACATCCTCCTCCTCCTCAAACTCCTCCTCCTCAACCTCCTCCTCTTCAACCTCCTCCGAGGACTCCGGCCTTGTCGGGGGGTCCTCGTCAGGCTGCTGTCCTGGGGATGGTGCGGTCAGGCCAGATGGCCCAGCACCCTCCTGCACATCTGTGGATGACACAAAACATTCACAGGTTGGAGGATCCACACACTTGCCATATATTCCCCCCCCCCCACATGCTACACATCTGATAGGGCAAAAAAACCTTACCTGGCATCATGGCTTCATGACTGGAGTCATAGCCAGGCAGGCCCTCCACCTGTTGTCTATGAAAGGTCTGGGCCACCGCACGCTCCTCCACTGTCAGCCTAACAGGGCATGGTGGGCCCCCTCCTGTGCCCCTGGCATGGGCTGCCATTTTGGCCAGCTTCTTTCGGACCAAACACCGGAGATCATTGATTTTCTTTTCGATCCCCGCACATGTCCGGGTCTCTCCCCCCCCCGCTGAATTCCCCTTGGCAGTAATGTGCTGCAAAATCTCCCTCCTCCTGGCCGGGGTGGTGTTGGCACTCTCCGGGCCGTGCAGAAAACGCCCATATTGGGTAATGGCCCGGGCAATTATATGTTTCTCCCCCAAAGTAAAATTCAACTTCCTCTTCCTCTCAGTCATACTCATACAACAACTCTCTCCCAAACAATCAACAAAAATCACTCAAAAAAAACAAGCAGGAAAAATCAAGCAATAAAACAAACAAACAAAAATCTATCAACCAAAAAGTCTCACAAGCAGTCACCAAAAAACACTTTCAAATATATTCTACCAAACACTAGATCAAACAGTCAACAAATATCACAAAGACAAGTCACAACGCAACACACAACAGAACAAAATCACCTTGCTGTATAGGGAGGGATACAAAGGGATGTACTTTTGCAAAGGAAGGGCGTTTGTGTCTGTCTATTTATGCTGTCTGCGTAGTTCACAAAGTTGCCCGGGTCCACTTCCAATTTCACTGATTGCGCCGTTCCCGAGTTGTGAGCATGCGCACAGAGGTGCTGACCATGGTCTGCTTCATGCGCGCATGCGCGATCCGGCCGGCCCTTCATTTGCATGGGGTCATGGCTCATTTCAATGTAACACGCCCACGTCCTTCCCAATTTTAATTACTCCGCCTTACGCCTCTGAAATTACATTGCACCGGCGCAAATTTCTGCGCAAATCAAACGAGAATACGGTGATTGCGCCGATACATTGCAGCGGTCTAACGTAAAGGAGGTGCGCTACGCCAGTCAAAAAATGCGCCGATGTACGTGAATCTGGCCCACTGCTTTTTGCATTGATACATGACCTGGGTCCCCCAACACTTTTTATGACAATAACTTGCATATTAACCTTTAAAATCAGCACTTTTGATTTTTCATGTTCGTGTCCCATAGACTTTAACCACTCCAATACGTGCCGTCATTTGAATAGGGAATGCTCGCGATCGCGTGCACACATCCCTATACTGTCGGTAGCGGTGTGTCACGGAGACAGGGGTGAACAGCGGCGCGGAAGCGCTGTTAACCACGTGATCGGCCGTGGTGAAGTCACGGCTAATCACATGTGGACACACCCCCAAAGTGCACATGCTCGTCGGTGGCAGCGCGTTCCCGGGAACACTGCTCGTCACCGACAATGGTACACAGCCATTGGTCAGGGCTGTGTACCACATGATCAGCTCTGATCACTAGTGTAAACAAAGAGCTGTAACTAACTGTTACCAGCTCTTCTCTCCTCACACATCGTTTCCAGTGTGAGGAGAGAAAAGCTAGAAGCAGTGAGTTACAGTTCTGTGTTACTGTAGTATCTGCACAAACACCACATCTGTCCCTCCCCCCCCCCCCCAATTGTCACCAGTCACCCAACAGTCACCCATAAAGTGCACCTGTCACATAAATAGACTGCCATCAGCGGTGCAACCGTCACCCACCAGTGACCGTACCCTGTCACCGTCACCCACCAGTGACCTGCCCTGTCACCCGTCACCCACCAGTGACCTGCCCTGTCACCCGTTTATGAAGAAAAATACTAATTTGCTAAATTTTATGACAGAAACAAAGAAAAATGCAATTTTTTCACAAAATCTACCGTCTTTTTTTATTTATAGCGCCAAAAAATAAAAAAAAAACAAGAGTGATTAAATACCACCAAAAGAAAGCTCTATTTGTGTGAAAAAAAGGACGCAATTTTATTTTGGGTATTGTCATTCAAAGTGTGAGAGCACCGAAAGCTGAAAATTGGTCTGGGTAAGAAGGGGGTTTAAGTGCACTGTATTGAAGTGGTTAAGGGTGTTTGCGTGTTCGGAAACATTTTTTTTGCCTGTTCGCATGTTCTGCTGCAAACCAAACCGGGGGGTGTCCCTAATGCAGAGGGGTCTATCTTTGCAGCTCTGGTCGGGACCAAATACCAGCATAGGAGTGTTTTGTAGTTTGCTTCAATCAATGTTGTGCTAATAATAGGCAATGTCTTGCCAGTCAGACACATGGCTCCACTTTAAAGTGCATGTAACCCCCCAAATTTTTTTAATTTTTTTTATGTCACAATGTAGAGTATAAGATTTCCTATCATCTGTGCCCAGTCTTGGCACACAGAGTTAATCCAGATCTGAGTAATCCTCTTTCAATGTTCAGTAAAATAAACAGCCTTCCAGATAAAAACCTGCCTAAATAAAAAGTCTGTTTTCTCTCTTCTTGCTTTGAGTGACAGGTTATTTACATATCTAGCTCAGACATCATATCATATGTTATGTTATGTTTATCATAACATGAGGTATAACAAGTGAGAAATCCACCCCTCCCACACATAACACATCCTGGTAATATACAATGACCTTTGGATCACCTCATGTTATGATAAACAAAACATAACATAAGATAAACATGTCCAAGCTAGATATGTAAATAACCTGTCACTGAAAGCAAAAACAGAGAAACTGACTTTATAATTTGGCAAGTTTTTATCTGGAATTCTGTTAATTTGCACTGAACATTACAAGAGGATTAGTGTTGCTCACGAATATTCGCATTGCGAATATTCGCTACGAATATTGCATATTCGAGTATTCGCGAATATCTTGAATATCGCGGCGAATATTCGCTATTTCGAATATTCGTATTTTTCAAATTTCGCAATAAATTTCGCAAAAAAATCGCAATCAATTTCGCATTCGCGAATTTCGCAATAGCGAAATTTCGCAATAGCGAAAGTTCGCAATTTTTTTTTTTGTTTCATAAAATATCACGAATATTCGATATTAACGAATATTCGCGACCGCATATGTGAAATTTCGCTTTTTTTTTTTTTTTAGAAAACATACCGAATATTCGTAAATATCGAATATTCGTGATATTTTATAAAAAAAAAAAAAAATTCGCATTAGCGAAAATTCGCATTGGCGAAAATTCGCAATTTTTTTTTTTTTTTTTTATAAAATATCACGAATATTCGATATTAACGAATATTCGCGAATATTCCTCAAAATATTCGCGAAATATCGCGAAATCGAATATGGCGTATTCCGCTCATCACTAAAGAGGATTACTCAGCGCTGGATTAACTCTGTGTGGCAAGACTGGGCACACAGAAAATCTTATACTGTACATTGTGACATAAAAAAAATAATAATTGGGGGGGTTTACATCCACTTTAAGTAGTTGAGAACCACAGGTTCCAGAAACTCTCACTTTCTGGGTTATAACTTTTTTTGGTTGGATTGAAACATTTTTAGTCCCCTTTCACACTTATACGACTTGTCCCACAATTTTGGACTGCAAAATCATATGACAAGTCATTCTCCATTATTTTCAATGACTACCATTAATACTGGCACGACTTTAAGTTGTGCCTACTTCAAAGTAGTCCTTGCACTACTTTGGTACAATTTGGATGCCACTTACACAGGGATTCATTAAAATCGCAGTAAAACCGCGGCTGCGAAATCGCGGTAAAATCGTGCGACTGATTGAATAAGGTAATTTAGCAAATTTCAATTCACATTTCAGATTGTGTAAACAAATAATTAAATCTGTCTATTAATTTACTGAAATAAAGAGTTGCTTAAAGATAAATTATATCTTTTTATCAAAGTGTAGGATTAATGGGGTGTATTGGGAATACTAATATAGGGGCAGACATTCAGTTCCAGTAGAAATCATGGAATTAGCGACCTCCTGCACTTATTGTGACGGCGGTATGAACTGCATAGAAACCTTTGCCGCTATGCTGGTTTCAATTTCCCGATACATATACTGACCTGAGAACCCTCCAGGCTCGGTGCAGGGAGTTCAGCCTCAGAGGGAATTTGCTTATCTGTAACTGAAACCTTTGACATCATTCTTACTCAGTCAAAACAATTCCACCCTTTTAGTAAGGTGGTATTAAAAGAATTAAATTCTGGATGAAAATCTAATATGATGGAGACGCATCACATACCTTAGCTGCATTTCTCGGGGAAGTGAAGAAAACAGTGTTAATTATGTTACATTACTCACTGGGTTATAAATGTTTCATTATTCATTTGCAGGTAAAATGTACTGACTTTAATTAAATCTTCTATCTATGCACATTTGCATTTTTGTCATCTTTCAAAGATATTTTTATTTGTATTTCAAAACTAATTCTTGCAATTTATGGCGTGTAAAAATATGTTCTTTTTAAGCCAATGAAACATATTAATTTTAACTCCCTGTAGTACTAAATCTATTAGTCACTGAACTAATGACATATCCTAAGATAACCATGAACCGTTCTGCTCTGCATCAAAGGGAAATAGTACTCCATTTTATTCTTCTAAATGAATAATAATAAAGTTCTACCCAAGAACAGAGACCACACGATAACTCCAATCACCTTACTGGCCAGGTTACCTGGTGAAAAAAAAAAAAAAGATAAGGTAGCCACCAGATCTAAGAAGTTGTAAGCTGCAACATATTTCATGTTTGATTTTGGGTTTAGATCTCCTCAACAAACATCATTTTGGCACCATGGCAGCAGGGAGGTAAGTACATATTTCCTTCTTTACAGGGTCAGCATTAATCCACACTTTATATTTAGCTCTTTAACTCTCTAGTATCTGTGGAGAGTTTGTCTAGCCAATATTCAAACATAAGTTTTGGCTAGACTAACTGTAACCAGTTTGGAGGATGTTGAGTCAGCTTGGTACAGACAAGTTAGAACCAAGAGAGGGATCAGGTAAAGGAAAGGTGATCTAATATACAATATATTGTTGTTGTGGGTGTTATTTAGCTAAGTAGGCTCTATGATTTTAGCATAGGCTGTGCGCGGGGCTTTTTTTCAGTGGGAATGCAGGGGAACCCAATTCCAGCACTTTCAGCACAGAATGTACTGTATGTAATGGCAAGGGGTGTGGGGTGTCCTGCAGGGTCAATTGATACTGGCTGCTGGGGGATCTATTGTCGCCGGAGGGAATCTATTGCTGCAGGGAGGTCTATTGTTGCTGGTAGGAGATTATTGTTGCTGGGGGTGGGTCTTATGTTGCTGGGGGGTCAGTTGTAGTTAGGAGGGATATACTGTTGAGGGAGGGGTCTATTGTTGCTGGCTGCTGGAGGGGTCTATTGATGCTGGCTGTGGGGAGATTTGTTGTTGTTGCCGGGGGTCTATTGTTGCTGGGTGAGGGTATATTGTTGGAAGAGGCCATTGTTGCTTGGGGAATCTGTTGTTTAAGTGGGGGGGGGTTTAATGTTGCCGGCTACAGGGGATCCATTTTACTGCTTTTCTTGTTATCATTGACACATTCCATACAAATTACATTTTATTACACAAATTTATACTTGGTTCTGTATTCTTTAAAAGGGGCATGACAGGGAGGGGGTAGGGGTTGGGACCAAGGGACAGTACTCAAAGGTGGGTAGGGGGCAGAGACAAGGTGTGACTCTGAAAGGAGGCGTTCCTGCACCTATTCTGCCCTGGCTGTGCGACTCTGACTTTAGCATGGACCGTACCACATCTTCAGCATTTGACAGAACAGAATAAGTAGCAATAAACGGCTTTGTTTTACTGCATAAAAAGCTCTGCGAAGCTCAGTTCACGCACTTTGTCATGTCTCTTTGTTTGACTTTCCTAGGAAGCATAAACTTGCTTTACAATGCCAACAACTAGATAGGCTGTAATGATTTATTGGGAGTACAAAAACAAAATCCACACAACAGTGCCAGCCTTTCCCGGAGTGGCTTTTGCCTGTAACATTTGGAAAAGAAGACAAATAACTTTTGATTTATGAAGTATAATAATATTTACAGCAATATGATTTAGCCAAGTGTGGATTGTGGTTGTGAGTTTGCAAATCTCAATCCTGTCTGTTTTTGCTTTACAAAATTAAAAGAAGGAAATGAATTGTTTTGCAAAATGCGAGCAAAGCTTGTCTGTATAGATTATTTTTTATTAAATGTTTCTGCTACAAAATTAAACAGTTCCCAAATGGGTTGTGTCACATATCCAATCTGCTTCATTCTGAAACAAATAAAGAAACTTACACCCCTGGCACTTAGGATCAGAGATTGCTTTATAGACTGTGGTGGGTTAGGTAAAGGAGTCAGCTGTCTTTTTGTGTTTTCTTGTTATGTGTGTGAGTGTTTGACTTGAAGGTGCACTCCAGTTAAACGTGAACATTTTGCAATTGCTGTCTTCTGTCTTGTATAGGGATTAGTGATGGAATCTGTCTAGGTTCCATTCATCAAAAAATCTTGTTTGAAATTTGCCAAAAGCTAAAGCCTCGTACAGACGTACGGGATTTCCGACGGGAAAAGTTCCCATCCGAAATCCCGAGGAGAAAACCAAGGACCTGCTCGGTTTGGTTTTTCCCCATACACACGGCCGGTTTTCCTGACAGGAAAACTGCGATGGAGCTTTTGCCAGGAATCCCGGCCGTGTGTATGCTCCATCGCAGTTTCGTCACATAGGGGAACTGCCAGAAAAAGGCCGGGCAAAAGTCCGCCGATTTTCATGGTTCTCTTTGTTTGTCTGGTGGTTTTTGGGCAGTTTTCCTGTCGGAAAAACTGATCAGGTGTACGAGGCATTAGAGGAAAATCCCATTAAAGTCTATGGGGGTGAATCTTGGAATTAAATTCAGGACAATTTTAGGACTTATAGTTGAACTACTGTAAAAAAAAAAAAACATGAGAAGCTGAATACTGCTATGGGAGACAAGCACAAAAAAAAAACTTACAGTGGAGAGATTGTCTTTTTATGTAGTTTTGATAGCAACAGTGAAAATACACATTTCCTTTAAATATTCTTTAGGGATGCCGTAAAGCTAAATAGTGGTGTTATGGAACAATACCGTTTTCATGGACAGAACAGCAACAGTGCACATTGGCAACACATATTTGTCTGTAAAGTAGATTTTTTTTTTCTTTTTTTTACAGTTAGCTTTGTTGACGTATAATTTTAGTTAAAAAAAAAAAGGTATTACAAGAATGAAGATACTGCAGAGGAAAAAAAAATGTAAAATTGGCCAGCATCAGATTAGTTTCAATCAGAGATATTAGGCCTAACTGGTATCAATCTATGTGACGGTAGTAGAACATATCCCCGTCATCCATTCCCTTCTTCTGAATTAAAAGAAAATCACCCAATATTCCACGAGTAGGAATATCCCTGGAATCGCGGAATAATCCACACATGAGCCAAGGCTTAATGATGGATGTAAACAGGACACACTTTATTGAAAGTACACAGCACACTTTTATACAGGATTTGAAACATCCCGCCCCCAACAACCGCTTTCCTATTGGTCCCTTTCAAAGTCCAGGCAGTCTCCCATCAGGTCCTCCCTAACCATGCAAATGAGGACTTGAAAATGACACAGCAGAGATTGGTCAGAAAGGTTTGAACAGAAAGACTGCTATGTGTATTCAGACAAAAGCTCCAGGGTGGCAATCAATGTACACAATAGCCAGCCACAGAACAATGGAACCGTCTGGAGAGTTGAGACAGGGCAGAAGACATTTACACCTGATAATCAAAAGGCTTTAAATAGGGTTATCACACAATGGACAATGAGTATCTCTTCTGAGTCTATTGACCTGGTTGGGGTTCAGAATAAAATCTCATGTAATATCTCAAGACATCCTGGAATATGAACTATCCGTAATGTCCCATCTTCTGTAATACATGAATTAGGATTTCACGTAGAAACACTTCAGTATTTCATGGTCCATGACAGTCTACATTGTATTTATTGGCGGGTGGGTACATTGGCGTCAACCAGCTTCTTGGGTTTTGGATTTAAGGTGCCAGGACCTGTTCCAACAGTATTTTATTCATAGTCCCCTAGCTCCTACAGTCTTTGTGCTCTCTAATAGTGCCCATGAAGGGCTCATCCATTGGTCAATGTATATATTTGTCAGTAATGAGTCAAATTATACAAAGCGATTGTCCCTTCTATCTATTTGAATATTTTCTGCCTACAAGACATTTCAGACCTATAACAAGGAAAAACTGTGAAACTGTGAACTGCATTGGTCCATGATCTAGTTGTAAATCACATGCAATGCATACATTGGACCTAGCTCTAGCTGCAAAGTTTACACAATGCCTGCATTGAACCACACTCTAGCTGCAAAATGCATAAAAAATGTCTGTGTTGACCCAAACTGTAGCTGAAAAGAGCTTGCAGTGACTTCATTGGCAGGACCGTCTTTAATATTGATTGGACCCTGGGCAAACATTTTCTTGGGCCCTCCTAAATTTACTTAACTATTTGTGGGCAGTGCGGGATCAAGGGGCAGCTACTTTGGGCCCCACAACAATGACTGGGCCCGGGGCAGCTTCCCCTTTTGCCCTGCGTTAAAGACTGCCCTGTTCATTGGCATAAGCTCCAGCTGAAAAGTGCATACAATATCTGTATTGGCACAAGCTATAGCTGCAAAGTCCATAAAATGCCTGCATTGACCCAAGCTCTAGTTGTGAAATGTATAAAATGCCTGATTTAACCCAAGCTGTAGCTGAAAAGAGCATACAGTGCCTTCATTGGCCCAAGCTCCAGTTGCAAAGTGCATGCAATTTCTACAATTGTCCAAGTTCTATCTGCAAAGCAAATACAATGTCTACAATGACCCAAGCTCTATCTAAAAAGAACATACAATGCCTGCGTTGACCCAAGGTCTAGCTACAAAGTGCATACAATGCCTGCATTGACCCAAGCGCTAGCTACAAAACACAAACAATGCCTCTATTAACCTAAGCTCTAACCTAAGATTTAGCTGTGAGCCTTGGTTCACACTGGTGCGTTTTGACATGCAATTTGACATTGTCAAATCGGCAGCATTTGCATCTGCGGCGCTGCACTGATTTCAAAAAGTAGTTTCTGTACTACTTTTTGCGATTTCGGCCTGCAGTTTACATTGACATCTGTGCAGAAACTGCACATATGTCTCTATAATCATAGCCGAAATCGGGACTGACAAGCGGGAGTGAAATCGTGCGAGTTCAGCTGAACTTGCACGGCTTCATTCCCGCAGCCCAGTATGAACCAGGGCTAAAGCACATACAGTGTCTATACTGACGTAAACTTCAGTTGTAAAGCATATGCAAAGCCTTCAAGCTGAAAAGCACATACAATGCCAGCATTGCCCCAAGCTCTAGCTACAGTATGTATATACTGTAATGTCTGCCTGACCCAAGCTCTAGCTGCAAAGTACGTACAATGCCTACATTGACCCAAGCTCTAGCTGCAGTATGTATATAATGTCTGCCTGACCCAATCTCTAGCTGCAAAGCACATACAATGCCTGCATTGACCCAAGCTCTAGCTACAGTATGTATATAATGTCTGCCTGACCCAAGCTCTAGCTGCAAAGCATATACAATGCCTGCATTGACCCAAGCTCTAGCTACAGTATGTATATACTGTAATGTCTGCCTGACCCAAGCTCTAGCTGTAAAGCACATACAATGCCTGCATTGACCCAAGCTCTAGCTACAGTATGTATATAATGTCTGCCTGACCCAAGCTCTAGCTGCAAAGCATATACAATGCCTGCATTGATCCAAGCTCTAGCTACAGTATGTATATACTGTAATGTCTGCCTGACCCAAGCTCTAGCTGTAAAGCACATACAATGCCTGCATTGACCCAAGCTCTAGCTAGAGTATGTATATAATGTCTGCCTGACCCAAGCTCTAGCTGCAAAGCACATACAATGCCAGCATTGACCCAAGCTCTAGCTACAGTATGTATATAATGTCTGCCTGACCCAAGCTCTAGCTGCAAAGCATATACAATGCCTGCATTGACCCAAGTTCTATCAGAAATTTGCATAGAAATGCCTACAGTGGCCAAAGCTAGAGAGTGCATACAATCCCTGTATTGACCCAAGTTCTACTGTAGCTGCAAAATGCATTAAATACCTGCATTGACCCAAACTGTAGCTGAAAAGAGCATACAGTGCCTTCATTGGCCCAAGCTCCAGCTGCAAAGTACGTACAATTCCTGTATTGGCCCAAGCGCTACAATATCCCAAGCTTTATCTGCAAAGCAAACACAATTTCTACAATGACCCAAGCTCTATCTGAAAAGAACATACATAAACTCCAGCTGTAAAGCGCATACAGGGCCCTTTACTGGCCCAAAATCTAGCTGCAATGCGCATACAATGCCTGCATTGGCCCAAGCTGTAGCTGCAAAGCATATGCAAAGTCTACAATGTCCCAAGCTGTAGCTGAAAAGCACATACATTGCCAGCATTGACCCAAGCTCTAGCTACAGTATGTATATAATGTCTGCTTGACCCAAGCTCTAGCTGCAAAAGTTACATGGAGAACCAGTAACCACCTATCGGTAGCACTCCATACCAGAGATTGACTACTAGCACCAGCACCTTCACCCTGATCACTGTGCCCACACAGCCATTCATCCAGCTTTCACCTTATGGACATTATCTGCACTGCGTTTTTTTGACATTCGTTTTTTTTTTTTCTCATTTTATGGAAGTTTAGTGTGAATATATTTATTTATGGTTGCGTTTGTCACATGATGATGCTATTTAAAGATTTTTTTATGAGTTTATTCTCACATCTATTTTGTGGTACATTTTTCACAGTATTTGGCCAGTATTTTATTGTTGCTATTTTGACCATTCATTTATTGCCTTTCAAGTGTACCTGTCACGTGAGCACATTTGCACTTTATCACCTATTTATGCACAGCGCAGCACTACTTCTACATTTATACTTACCTGGGTCTTGATACTACCTTCAGTGCTTGCTGCAGTACCCCACCTTTTAGACTTGGTCAGTGCGGGAATATTTTTTCATTACTAGGTGCATGCCTACTAAGCAGAAGAATCAGGAGTCTTGTTTATAGTGTTATAGCATATTTACTTTATAAGCCCTATATAAGAGGGGACTGAAGTGCATTAACCAGTGAGGCCTCGTACACACGACCGGTTTCCTTGGCAGAATCCAGCAAGAAACTTGTTGGAAGACGTGTTTTGCCGAGGAAACCGGTCGTGTGTACAATTTTCGATGAGGAAACTGTCGAAAAACTCGACGAGCCAAAAAGAGAGCATGTTCTCTTTTTCCTCGACGGGAATGGAGAAAATTGGCTCGTCGAGTTCCTCGACAGCCGAACAAGGAACTCGACGAGGAAAACGACAGTTTCGCCCGACGAGTTCCTCGGTTGTGTGTACGAGGCCTCACTCATAACTCCGCTATTGTAGACATGTCTTAACTTTTCTTCTGTTTCTTACCTTCTGGTCTAAGATGACCTGAGAATATTATTTGCTGAGAGCGAAACGGCTGCAAAGAGATTCACACCAAGTGCAATAGGTCATTTTTATGGTTTCTATTTCTTCTCTTGTTATTCCTGGTGATAGAACATTTAGTAAATTGATTGAAATCCTTTTAACGTTAAATAATATCTCTGCAGGAAGTGAAAGTCTGTCATGGTAAGAATTAGAACATAGTTCACCTGGATAATGAATTGCAATACATCATTCTTGTAATCAGTAGTTCCTGTGCTCTCAAGTATCTTTCTCCAGAGTTGCCCAAGAACTGTCAAAGAAAAACACGTTTAGCAATAGAGATATACTGCATAAAGGTAATAAATAGGATTTCACTTGCTCTAGTTTAAAAGTTTGGAATTAATTTAAAACATAAGCTCCTAAAAGTTTTATTTTATTTTGATTCATCGAGATAGAGAAAATAGGCCAACCTAATGGTGCAGTCACATTTTGTAAGGAATACATTCTTCTCTGTTATGTTTCCATTTTAATAAGGGCCACACTGTCACAGGTGATAGCACTATACAATGCCATAAGACATTTTTTTACTCACATGATTTAGCATAAGAACAGTCATAAAATAAATGTGCCCATACTAATGGCAATTATCATAAATTATTTTAATGTAGACCACTTAAAGCTGAAAATTCCATTTAAACATATTCCACATTAGCCACAACGGATATCATTCCATTATGAGTGCCAAAATGTCTTTGCTAACCCAGTTATTATGTTGTAAAAGTAGCAGAGACATCATCACTGTGTTCAGCCTGTGCAGAAAGCAGAGATGTGGGAGGAACCCAGCAGGCTCCACCCACTACAGGCTGCCTGTAGAAACCTACAGGAGGGGGTGGCTACAAGACCAGTCACCCTGCACAAGAAGAGAGAGCAGCCGTCACTATTGGATTATTGAACACATTTTGAAAAAATATACAACGTTTACCAAGATACAAGTAAGGACACACACACCTATTGTATTTATACAATATTTGATTATCCTTTAACCACTTCAATACAGAGCAGTTTCACCCCCTTCCTGCCCAGACCAGGAAGGGGCTGTCACAAATTGAATGACAATTGCAGTATTTGATCACCACTGGATTTATATATTTTTTTTTTGCTTAAAGAAAGTTGAAAAAAATAACTTTTTCTTTGTTTCTGTTATAAACTTTAGTAAATAAGTATGTTTTCTCCTTTACTGACAAGCACTAAATAGACTGCACTGATGAAGCGGCACAGATGAGATGGCACTGGTGGGCACTGATGATGAGGTACTAATATGCAGCACTGGCGGGCACTGATAGGTGGCAATGAAATGCAGCACTGATGGACACTAATACAGTAGGTGGAACTGATAAGCAGCACTGGGCACTGATAGGCAGCACTGATGGGCACTTATAGGTGGCACTGATGGGCACTGATAGGTGGAATTAATAGGCCACACTGATGGGCAATGCTGGGCACAGATGGGCGGCACTGATAGATGTCACTAATAGGCAACACTGATGAGGAGGCACTGACAGGCATTATTGATAGGCAGTGATTGGCATCCATAGGGGCACTGATTGACATTTTTGATGGGCACCGATTAGAATGCCTGGTGGGATCGGGTTGGCATCCCTGGTTGGCACGGGTTGGCATCCCTGTTGGGTTCTAGTGGGCAAATTTGATGGGTCTACACTAATAATCAATGTGCTGATTATCAGAGTAGACCCCCCGTCAGGAGAGCAGCTGATCAGCTCTCCTCTACTCGCGCGTTGTCAGCGCGAATTGAGGAAAAGCTGATAAACGCTACTTCCTGGTTTACGATGTGACCACCTTAGATTGGACACAGCTGATCACATGGTAAAGAGCCTACGTCATAGGCTCTTTACCGGGATCAGAGATGCGTTGTATCCAAGTGACACACCACACCACACACCGTTGTGCTGCGCGCCCTCGCTGGCGCGCATGAATGGCTTATCCTGCTGGGCATAATATGATGCCCAGTCAGGATAATAGAGCCACTCTGCGGCTGTCATTCCATTCCTGTAGGGTACGCGCGGCACGCTCTGTGACCAGCGAGTCAATGAGATTCGCTGGATCACAAATCGGAGTAAGGGGTCGATCCCGACCCCTTATCACGTGAATAGCTGTCAGCCAATTTAAGTGTCCAGTAAGGAAGTGGTCAAATACTAATTTATATATACTACTGTAGCACTTACAGCCGAAGGAGCTGCTGGTTTGTTTTTGGTGGCATGTTACGGTTATCCGCCGTCTAGGTTACTTGATGAGAATTGTAGTAAATGGAATGTCCACACAACAGGTATCTTTTCTGTGCTTTTATTACCCAGTTGGGTAAAAAACTAGAACTTGGTGAAGAATAAAGGAATAGAAGAAATGAGGAATAACAGATTCAGGTGTATGTAGATGGGAAACAGTTCTGCTTCCAACGACAACCTCCACTCTACCACTTCAATCAGAGTGGTTACAGCGCACCTGGACAGGCCTCTCTTACCAGCCTGGCAGCCAGAATGTCACTCAGAATTTGGGGTTAAGTCTCTGCCACAGACCCTCCCAATGGTTGAAAATAGTGGAGATTATAATGCTCCGGGATCCTCCTTAACAGATTCAGCACCCGAATCTCCTTCAGGTAGTTTTAGTTAGGTTACCGATCGTGTGAGAACACGGTGACGTAAAACACAATGACGTGCTGAAAAAAATTATGTTCAATGCTTCCAAGCATGCGTCGACTTGATTCTGAGCATGCATGGATTTTTAACCGATGGTCGTGCGTACAAACGATCATTTTTTTGCTATCGGTTAGTTATCCATCAGTTAAATTTAAACCAAGTTTGCTTTATTTTAACCAATGGTGCCCACACACGATCGGTTTGGTCTGTTGAAAACGGTCCATCAGACCGTTCTCATCGGTTTGATCGATCGTGTGTACGCGGCTTTACTGTTGACTGACTCTCTACCTCTGCTAGAAGTCTAGCCCAGGGCTCAAAATTTCAAGTCCTGAGCTACTATTTTCTCTTTTTCAGACCATTCTTTGTAAACCCTAGAGATCGTTGTGCGTGAAAATCCAAGTAGATGAGAAATTTTTGAAATACTCAGACCAGCCTGTCTGGCACCAACAACCATGCCACGTTCAAAGTCACTTAAATCCCCTTTCTTCCCCATTCTGATGCTTGTTTTGAACTTCTGCAAGTAAAATTCACCACATATAGATGCCTAAATGCATTTAGTTGATACCATGTGATTGGCTGACTACAGTACCTTTTCGCCGAGAATGTGTTTCCAGCACAATGGCATTGTGCCGATTCTCGGCGACATGGTGCTGACATCTCGCACTCGCTGGAATAGTAAAAGCACATTCCAGCCACGTCATAGAAGCGTCGGGGATCCGTCTTGGGGGACTCCACGCCAAATTTTAAATAAAAACGGCATGGGTTCCCCCCCAGGGGCATACCAGGCCCTTTTGTCTGGTATGGATTGTAAGGAGACCCCCCCACAATCCATACCAGACCCGTATCCAAGCACATCGCCCGGCCGGTCAGCAAAGGAGTGGGGACGAGCGAGCATCCCCTCCCCTCCCCTCCTGAGCCGTACCAGGCCGCATGCCCTCAACATGGGGGGTTGGGTGCTCTGGGGCATGGGGGCACCCTGCGGCCCCCCCACCCCAAAGCACCCTGTCCCCATGTTAATAAGGACAGGGCCTCTTCCCAACAACCCTGGCCGTTGGTTGTCGGGGTCTGCAGGCGGGGGGATTATCGGAATCTGGGAGCCCCCTTTAATAAGGGGGCCCCCAGATACTGGCCCCCCACCCTAGGTAAATGAATATGGTGTACATCGTACCCCTACCCATTCACCTGGAAGAAAAATGTCAATAAAATAAACACACAACACAGGGTTTTACAATCATTTTCTCTGCTCTTCAGGGGGTCTTCTCCACTCTCCAGGGGTCTTTTTCCATCTTCTCCACTCTCCTCTGTCGTCTCGACGCTCCCCGGGTTCTTCTTCCGCTCGCTCTCCGGTGCCTTCTTCGGGGCTGGCCGCCGCTATAATTTTTTAAACTCTCTTACTAGCAGCGGCGCAGCCCGCTCTTCTTTTCCGTCTTCTGCCTTCTTCTTTTCTTCTTATGTTGACACGATGCTTCCTCCCGCTGTAATGCCGGGTACGCGGCTCGCACTGATTTATATAGGCCTCTTATGACGTCACAGTCCCATCAGGCTCCATGGGTCCTGGAGAATGATGGGACTGTGGTGTCATACGGTTCTGGTATTGATTGTAGGGGAACCCTCACGCCGTTTTTTCGGCGTAGGGGGGTCTTCTCACAATCCATACCAGACCTAAGGGCCTGGTATGCCCCTGGGGGGGGGAACACATACCGTTTTTTATTAAAAATTTGGCGTGGAGTTCCCCCTCATGATTCATACCAAACGCTGTGGCTAGAATTGGCGGGAATCCAAGTCGGATTCCCGTCACTTCTATGATCACTTTTTCCCATTGCGGAGAGCTGGCTCCGCGCTGGCTCTCGCGACAGGGCTCGTAGGTGGTCAATCTCGCCGAGAAAGGAATCGAGATTGACACAATATCGCGGTCACCTACTGTAGCAATTTGTTTTACCAAGCAATTGAACAGGTGTACCTAATAAAGTGGTCAGTGAGCGTAGATTAGATTAGAACCACTTCCAACATTTTATTACAGGCATACCCCACTTTTAAGTACACAATTGTATTTATTTACTAAAGCTGGAAAGAGCAAAATAAGGCTCACTTCTGCACAGAAACCAATGAGCTTCCAGGTTTTTTTTACCAGGCTTAATTGAACAAGCTGGAGTTAGAAGCTCATTGGTTTCTATGCAGAAATGAGCCTGATATTGCGATTTCCAGCATTAGTAAATAAACCCTATTGTGTACTTAAAAGCGGGGTATGCCTGTACAATCAATGTCCATTTGAAATGTTTCTTCTAATGTCCTGTCTGTTTAATGAATGAAAGAAAGAACATGAAGTGAGTAGTGTTGCTCATGAATATTCGCATTGCGAATATTCGCTACGAATATTGCATATTCGAGTATTCGCGAATAACTCGAATATTGCGGCGAATATTCGCTATGGCGAATATTCGTATTTTTTCTAATTTATTTTTAAAACAGATCACATCCTAGTGATCTCCATCGACGTCTAAAAGCATTGCTGGTATGATTAGAGACCCTGGGCCGAGTAGCTGATGCGACTCTTTTATGTTGCCGAAAATTCGCATTGCGAATTGTCGGCAACATAAAAGAATCGCATCAGCTACTCGGCCCTTCTTTTGCATCAGAGCCAATCAGAATAACTCGAATATTCGGCAAAAGGAATATTGCGCGATATTCCTTTTGCCGAATATTCGAGTTATTCTGATTGGCTCTGATGCAAAAGAAGGGCGGAGAAGAAAATCGCGCAATATTCCTTTTGCCGAATATTCGAGTTATTCTGATTGGCTCTGATGCAAAAGAAGGGCGGAGAAGAAAATTGCGCAATAGGAATATTGCGCGATTATCTTCTCCGCCCTTCTTTTGCCCCCTTATTCTCCTTTCTTTTAAGTAGAGTTAGTGTAGAGTTAGTGTTTAGTGCATATTAGTTTAGTAATACAGGAAATGATCTCAGTTTATGAGAATTTCGCAATTATTTTCGCATTAGCGAAATTTCGCAAATTTTTTTTTGGATAAAATATCACGAATATTCGATATTAGCGAATATTCGCGAATATTCTTCTATATATTCGCGCAGTATCGCGAAATCGAATATGGCGTATTCCGCTCAACACTAGAAGTGAGGTGGATTTCTATCATTGGGGAGACAATTAGAAATAAAAGTATACTTCTAGTAGAGTGAGGAAGGTATAGAAGCCTCATTAGATTTTTAGTGCTGTCTTTGTCATTAATTCCCTCATATAGCGAGCCATTATATTATCGTAAATATAGATACCCATAAAGAGGTAAATGTAATTTTGTAATGCACCTAATAATAGCTTGCCTTTAGGACCAACATATGTGCTAAGCGAATGGTCTTTTGAGAAAGATGTCATGTTACTCGATTCTAATTAACATCTGATGGTATTATCACCTTGTAATTAGAATTTGGCTGGGGAAAAGGCCAAAAGTAGGTGAAAATCCCATTAGCTGGTGGTGACATCAGATGACATTAAGCCCCTGAAGTGTTATTTTCTGTCACCTGTGCTAAATAAAGATGCAACAGAATTGAATAATTAAGAATAGCATTAGCTGCTTCAAATTAATACAGATTGACCATACTGCAGGTTTTACTAAGAGTGATGAACAAAGGACTAGCAACCCGCAGCATTAACTTCAAACATCATTTATTTCATCATCCTTTCTTGCCTAAACTGATGAAAGCTGAACACCTATCAATCCTCCCGTTATATTTTAAGTTGACCATAATTCAGTTTGGAATTGACAATTACCTAGGAGCTTCTTCTAAGGCCGCGTACACACGATCAAATTTATCTGCTGAAACCGGTCCGGCGGACCGCTTCAGCAGACAAATCCGATCGTGTGTACGGGTGAGCAGACAGGTTTGTCCATCGGACAAATTTCAAAGCATGCTTTGAAATTTGTCCGCTACAAACCTGTCCGTCAGATCTGTCCGCTGGTTAGTACACTAACGCATGCGCGGAAGCATTTTAGTTCCGGGTTTGGTGACGTGGCGGCGTCAACGTCACCGCCACGTCACCGCCTTCCCTGGCCGAGGGGATTTTCATTCGATGGTGTGTACACACCGTCGGACGAAAATCCGGAGGAGACATGTCAGCTGGAAATGGTCCGTCGGACATGTTTCAGCGGACATGTCCCTCCCTGTGTACGCGGCCTAACAGTTGGTGCAGAGGGTAAAAGCCTATTCCAAGAGGTTCAGCACTTGCTCTTGACAGTATTGCTTAACTCCTTCCCACTGGCCGTACGCATATATGTGGCCTCTCCGCAGGTAGACCTCAACACAGGTATATATGTGTACCTTAATATAAACAGAGCTGTGCTAAAAGCGTGCTCCCTGAGCTCTCCCGCCACAGTTACCGGCGGCTAACGGAAAGCTCTTGATCTCTACTTGTGATCAAGAGCGTTCCGATCATGTGACTGTTGTAACAGGCAATCATGGTGGTCACATGATCAGAAACCCAACCCTGCCTCCCGACATCTGAAACCCCTTAAAGGGTCGGGAGGCAAAGGGGTTAAGGCTTTTTTCACAGGGCAGTGCAGGCAGGTTTGCAGATGTCCATGAGGCAATACTGCCATATGATTTTTTGACCACTGAAGGACCGTACCAATATGCTGCTAAATGACCCAAGGGGTTTTTACAATTCGGCACTGCGTCGCTTTAACAGACAATTGCGCGGTCGTGCGACGTGGCTCCCAAACAAAATTCGCGTCCTTTTCTTCCCACAAATAGAGCTTTCTTTTGATGGTATTTGATCGCCTCTGCAATTTTTATTTTTTGCGCTATATACAAAAATAGAGCGACATTTTTGAAAAAAAAACAATATTTTTTTATTTTTGTTATAAGAAAAATCAAATAAACTAAATTTTAGTCAAACATTTAAGCCAAAATGTATTTAGCCACATGCCTTTAGTAAAAAAAAAAATCACAATAAAAAAAAAATAGCTACCTAGAGGGAACAGCGACATTAATACAGCGATCAGAAAAATTATCGCTTAGTGACACTGGCAATAGGTAGTGAAAGGGTTAACTAGGGCGGTGATCAAAGGGTTAAAACTTTATTAGGGGGGTACGGGGGCTACCCTGAACCTAACACTAACTGCCTGTCACACTGCCTGTCACACTGACACTAAATGCAGTGATCAGTACATATATGATCACTGCATTCAGTGACACTGTGACAGGGGGAGGGGGGTGATCGCAAGGGGTTAAGTGTGCCTGCGTGTCCTGGTGTCAGTGTAGTGTTGTGCAGACTTACTATGTGATGTGATCTCTCCTCAGCGGCGGTTGAAAAAAACGCCGAGAGCAGAGATCACATCACTTCCCTCTTCCTGTGTTTACACAGGAGGAGGAAGTGACACTGCAGGGGAGCACGCGCATTGGCTGGGAGCGATCCGGAAGGGGCGGACAAAAACGAACCGCCGCCCCCTCAGCGCGAATCACTCCTACAGCGACGGCATGTAGGGGGACCGATCGGATCCCCTACCCACGTCAAGACAGCCACGTACAGGTACGTTGATGTGCCTGTCCGTGCCATTCTGCCAACGTAAATGTACATGCGGCGGTCCTTAAGTGGTTAATTTTTTATTTATTAAGTGGTAATAATGGCAGTTGTGGGAATGTATCACAACTGCGAGCCAAGAATTTGTCTCATGGTTGTGACATGGCCACAAAACCAAAATAAACATCTAGCGCTCCTCTGTACTATGTGAGCAGATTAGTCCATGGATAAACACACTGAAGCCCTGTACACATGGCTGGGAATCCTGTCAGAAAAAAAACATCGGAATGGAAAGAAAGCGGTGATGTCATTGACTATGACAAGCCGGCACTCATTACATTCGATGCTGTCACCTGCATCTTGCTACACCCTTCACTATGCCTTGTATGCTACCGCGCATGCGTCGAAGGCTTATCAAGCATGCACAGGTTTACGTTCGGACAGGTAAGCATACAGACGACCGGTTTTCTCAGCAGGAAACACTCTGCCGGGAATCCCAACGAGAAAATAGAGAGCCAGGTTCTCTATTTTCCCATCGGGATTCCCGGCTGTTTTCCTGATGGGAAAACTGCTAGGGAGCATACAAACCGCCAGGATTCCCGACCAAATGCTCTCCTGGCAGTTTTCTTGCCGGGAAAACCGGTCGTGTGTACGAGGCTTGAGAGTATGTGGTATAACAGCAATTATAGCAATAGTAGAGGGGAGGATGAAAAATAGATGGTTGGATGATGGTTGAATGAAGGGTGGATGGATAAACAGATGGATGTAACGTAGTTCATCTCTGCAGCTCCTGTAAGATATGGGCAGGTTTACCTCATAAATCAGGAAATAATAAAAAGTGGAGCCCTGAGGTAAATCCAAGCAAAAAGTATAGTGACACAGTAGGTTGAGACACCAGAGCTTATCAGGTCTACATGTAGTGTCAACATAGCCACACCCCAATGCAAAGCATTGTAGCTGGGGCAATACATATGCACCTGATCACCACCATGTCTGCTTGTCCACTGTTTGGTGGTCAGAGAGGGGGTAAATGGTAAAAACGCACCACATACTGAAAAAATATTTAATTAATTCTTAATATTCAAAAAGCAAAATTCGTCCATTCATCCATGTCTTTATGATTTATCAGAAATCAGTTTGAAACCCCCCGCTCCCCCAGTATTTCTCACTACGATTATCTTGAGTAAGGGCAGATGATTTATGTAGCATTTACTTTATGAAATCCATTTGCCCTTAGCTCAGGCATGCAGGCAGGAGGGTTTCTTAGCTGAGAGAGTCCCTCCTCTTCTCCTCCAGATGGAAGAATAAAAAAATGCTCATGAAGACTCCTGGAATGTATGACATCATTTTGGCCTAGGCCAGAAACCAGGAAGCACCCGAAGAAATAGCAAAAAAAATTAAAACAAGGAAATCTAATATAGCTTCCTATCTGTTTACTAATGTTAGCAGCGTAATGAAAAAAAATACTTAAAGTGATATTAAAGTCAAACATATTATACTTACCTGCTCTGTGCAGGGGTTTTGCACAGAGCAGCCCTCATCCTTCTTTTCTCTGGTTCTTCACCGGTGCTCCTGGCCAGAACCGTTGCTCTGGGTGTGCATTCAGACAGGGAGCTATTGCTCGACCATCCTGTCCTTCACTTTATTGGCTCACTGACTTTGATTGACAGAAGTGAGAGCCAATGACACCTGCAGCTGTCTCGGCCAATGAGGAGGGAGACTCCCGGGACAACAGAGGCTCTCGTGCAACATCGCTGGATAGAGATGGAGCTCGGGTAAGTATGAGGGGGGCTGCTACACACAAAAGGTTAAGATAAAAAAAAAAAAAACTTTGGCCTTTACAACCACTTTAATGTTGATTGAGAGAGTTTAGTTCTGCTTTAAGTACTGATACGCCGCGTAAGTCCACGGATGCGCCGTCGTATCTATGCGCCGTACCCTTTACGTAAGGCTTACGTCCGGCGTAAGGAACCCCTCATATAGCAGGCGCAGGTAATGCAAAGGTATGGGCCAGGGAACGACGCCGTCAAAATTTACGTCGCGTACGCCGTTTACGTAGTACTACGTGAATAGGGCTGTGCGTAGGTTACGTTCACGTCGTAGGCATATCTTAGGCAGCTATTTCGACGTAACTGTGAGCATGCACACTGGGATGTGTCCAAGAGCCGACGCATGCGCAGTTCGTTTTTTGAAGCTCTGGCCATCATTTGCATGGGGTCACGCTTCATTAAAATGTATCACAACCACTTCCAGACCACTTCCGCTGCCTTACACTGACGAATATACGATACGCGGGTGCAGAGTTGGGAGCATTTGCTTTGTGAATTCCATGCGTCCCTCTCTGCATTGCGCCGGCGTAGCATAAAGAAGATACGCTACAGCGGCATAAAGATGCGCCAATGTATGTGAATCCGGGCCATGGTATATTATCAATTATTAACCCTATTTATCAAAGGGTTCATCTCATGCTAATGCCCCATTACAAACCTCCTGTATGGTTGAGCTCTAACAAAGCAGATTGACGCATAATTTGCACATTTGCTCTCCCGGAGCAATAGAAAGATTCAAAAAACTAAAAACAATTCTACTTAGCCGCAGGACATGGGGCGATCTCAAACTATTTAAATGCATCCTAGTAGTAGTTGGATAGTACAACTATTTATGAGTTCCTAATAAACAATCTTATTGGACAATGAAGAGTTGATGTTTATTGGAATTGAAATATTGTGGTAATAAATTAAACAGACAAGATTGATCCAATTAAGTTACAATAGGCAATAAATAGTGCAGATAGCTCATGTTTGGATCTGTATATATTACATACAATAAGGAGTCCTAAGGATTTGTATTGTTGTTTCATAAAAAAATGCTTTACTTTTGAACTATATAATGCAGTAAATGTGTATATTATTAATGGAGGCACACATTTATAATTCCATAGTTAATAACGTATATATACATGACAATTCCTTAAACAAAGCCCCAATAAGGTGTATATTTCTAGTCTAGAAATAGTATTAGTCAAATATTTTGTCGATAAATCAGTTTAAACCCCCCCCCCCCTCTTAACATTTCTAGTGATCACCATCGGAAGTAAAGGCAGATGTTTCATGTAGCATTTCCTTCCTGAAATCCATCTGCCCTTAGCCCAGGCATGCCGGCAAGAGGGCATGCTTTGTTGAAAAAGCCTTTTCCCCCCTCTTCTAGTTGAAAGAAAAAAATGCCTATTGCCTCGTACACACAACCGTTTTTTCCATCGGAATAAACTCTGACGTGTTTTTCCGACGTAATTCTGCTCAAGCTGTCTTGAATACACACGGACACACTAAATTCCGACCGTCAATGCGGTGACATACAACACTACGACGAGCCTAGAAAAATGAAGTTCAATGCTTCCGAGCATGCGTCAAATTGTATTCACAGTGTTCGGGGACCGCCCTGTCATCCGCCGGCTCCAGCCGGGTGACGTCACTTCCGGGCATGGCCGAGACCAAAAGATTTCAGAGTTTGATGTTTTCTGGAGACATTCCAGAATTATACCAAGAGGAAAGGTGAAACTTTTATATTCAGAAAAAAAGTATATATCCAGGGCACATATCAAGACCTAGCAAATAAAGTTTGTTTTAGAAGGGATAGACATCTTCTTACACATTTCAGGCCACACTCGGAGAGACAAGCGATCTCTAATGATAGACAGAAAAATAAACAAAGACTCTAAGTGCAGAAATAAAAACTTTTTAATATCCCCAAAATGAAACGTTATTGGCTGAAGAAGGAACCAATTAGCAGTTCTGAAACGCGTCACTTTCTGATGACACACTTCCTGTTTGTGTTCCATGCTGGTTTTCTTCCCACTTCCACTGATGTCATTTCCAGGCTCCATACTCCACACTGACCCAGACAGCGTTATTGTGTTTCCAGAGCCTGCAGCGTCCATTGGCTGTTGTTTTCTGGATCCTACTGGATGTATTAACTACTGGGATCTTCCTGCTAGCAGAACATCACCTGGATACACTAATACCCTGTACACACAATCAAACTGATGAGAACGGTCTGATAGATTTTTCCATCGGTTAACCGATGAAGCTGACTAATGGTCAGTCGTGCCTACACACCATTGGTTAAAAAAACTATCGTGTCAGAACGCAGTGAAGTAAAACACAACGACGTGCTGAAAAAAATGAAGTTCAATGCTTCCAAGCATGCGTCGACTTGATTCTGAGCATGCGTGGATTTTTAACCGATGGACGTGCCTACAAGCGATCTGTTTTTTTCTATCGGTTCTATCCATTGGTTAATTTTAGAACAAGTTTGAATTTTTTTAACCAATGTTTAAATAACCGATGGGGCCCACATACGATCGGTTTGGTCTGATGAAAACGGTCCATCAGACCGTTCTCATCGGTTTGACCGATCGTGTGTATGCGGCCTTACTACAATTTTCATCCTTTTTAATCCTTTTGGGTAGGCTTGTCCCGATACCACTTTTTTAGGACCGAGTACAAGTACCGATACTTTTTTTCAAGTACTCGCCGATACCGAATACCGATACTTTGTTTAAATGTGTCCCCAAATGCAGCCATGTCCCCCACAAATGCAGCCATGTCTCCCACATATGCAGCCATGTCCCCCCAGCCATGTCCCCCACATATGCAGCCATGTCCCTCCAGCCATGTCCCCCACATATGCAGCCATTTCCCCCCAGTCATGTCCCCCACATATGCAGCCATATCCCTCCAGTCATGTCCCCCACATATGCAGCCATTTCCAACCAGCCATGTCCCCCACATATGCAGCCATGTCCCTCCAGCCATGTCCCCCACATATGCAGCCATGTCCCTCCAGCCATGTCCCCCACATATGCAGCCATGTCCCCTCCAGCCATGTCCCCCACATATGCAGCCATGTCCCTCCAGCCATGTCCCCCACATATGCAGCCATGTCCCTCCAGCCATGTCCCCCACATATGCAGCCATTTCCCCCCAGCCATGTCCCCCACATATGCAGCCATGTCCCTCCAGCCATGTCCCCCACATATGCAGCCATGTCCCTCCAGCCATGCCCCCCACATATGCAGCCATGTCCCCCCAGCCATGTCCCCCACATATGCAGCCATGTCCCCGCAGCCATGTCCCTCCAGCCATGTCCCCCATACCTAGCCGCCGAAAGCCGCCGTCGCCGCACGGGGAACATCATAGCTTTCATTTGAATAACTGTTTTCCCCGCGCGTATAGACACTCCCCCTTGCTCGGGATTGGACAGATCACGATCACCCATCCAATCCCGAGCAAGGGGGGGTGTATATACGCGGCGGGAACACTACAGCTATTTAAATGAAAGCTGTGATGTTCCCGCACGCTGTTTAACCCATGCGGCGGTGGCTTTCGGTGCGGCGGTGGCTTTCCTTGCGGCGGCGGCGGCGGGGGGGGGACGGGACAAGTATTCTATTCAGGCATCGGGGGTATTTGCGGGAGTACAAGTTCTCCCGCAAATACTCGGTGTCGGTCCCGATACCGATACTGGTATCGGTATCGGGACAACCCTACTTTTGGGGATATTAAAAAGTTTTTATTTCTGCACTTAAAGGCAACTTTGTTTGTTTTTCGGGAACTTTTATATTACTCACAATATATAGGAGTACTATATACATTTCTATTTAAGTAGCAGCTGTAGGTAATCAAGTTTATCCTGTGCGCAGTGGTGGTTTAGAAAGTTACTGGAGGGCGTTAATTAGCTTTGTTTACCAGCATTGATTAATATATAAGAGTAATCAACCACAATTGGACACAATCATAATTCTATGAACATTTTATTTACATACTACATACAAGCAAAGTGCCACATTATAACCATACAATCTGTATTTGCACATGTGGGGGAAACATTAAATTGGTGTGAGCAGCTGCCTAAAATGAAAGTGGTAGTGCATAGGACCTCTTGCATTTATCTGTTTAACAGAATGGGTCTACCGAACTTCATGACAGTTTCTAAAAACAGATATAAAGTCTTAAGGCCCGTACACACGATCGGATATTCCGACAACAAGTGTGTGATGGACGTGTTTTGTCGAATAATCTGACCGTCTGTACGCTCCATCGGACAATTGTTGTCAGAATTTCCGACAACAAATGTTAGATCGCATGCTCTCAAATTGTCTGACAACAAATGTGTTCCGTCTGATTATCCGATCGCGTGTACACAAGACCGTCGGACTAAAATCCAAAGTACAAACACGCATTCTCAGAACCAATGCAAACCATCAGACAACATTAGCAGAAATTTCTCAAAGGGTGGCGGTAAAGAGATAAGAAAACACATTGTTTTGTGAATGTTGGCTGAAAAAGTTCTGCGTCTGTATGCAGAACAAGTGTACGACCAATGCCCTTCGGACAAAAATCCACAGATTTGTCCGATGGAAATTTGATTGTATGTACAAGTCTTTATAAACAAAAAAAGTCAAATGAAAGTGAGCCAAAACCATTGAGTTTTCCCTTTAAATAAGCCTTTTACTGCTTTTTCCCCTGATGGTTCATTGTACTCTCCATTTTTCTACTGTGCTTTGTCCTTTTATTTCATCCATATAACTTAAAGATCTACACTGAACTGTGGCAAGTTCCACAGAGTATCAGCATTGTTCAGAAATAGGCAATCAAAATAGGTAGTTAAAAATAGGCACCGAGTGGATCATTTTCCATTGTTACATTTGCATTACGACAACAAAGACGCGCGATAGTGACACAGTCCTACAAATGGCATTGATTTAAAGCCCGGCAGAAGCGCCGCAGGGTCAAAAGGATAATATGGAAATTTCTAAAGTCAGAGGATCAATTTCACCTGCCTCTGATTCACGGTCATTCACATTATCTGCATATCTCATATCATTAGGAGCTTGGTTACTGTAAACGGCAAAAGACAAGCCATTATCAGATAGACGCTATAATAAAAGCGGTGTTAATGCAGTTATTTGCATAGCAGACAAAGTCGGTGAAGCTGGCCAGGTGAAGCCTGTCGAACGTGTAAGCCTGATCTGAATGATGAAAGAGTCTGTTTCCAAACAAGTCACTGTAACTATATGCAGTAAAACCTTGGTTTGAGAGTAACTTGGTTTGAGAGCGTTTTGCAAGACAAGCAACATTTTGTATTACATTTTACCTGATTTACAAGCGATGTCTTGATATACAAGTAACATCACGTCACAACTGAGTATAAAGTAGAAGAGAGGCGCCTCTAGGTGTAGTATGCAGTTACATTCAATGAAGTTGTAGGGGGGTGGTGTCTGCACTGTGATCGGGTGAAAGTGGGAAGGGGGCAGACACAGTCTAGGGGTACACGACTGGATCAATGGACGTGTGAAAAAGGATGTATGAACACAAATATTAAGTGCAAAACATGACAATGAAAATAAGTGTACAGCCTGAAAAAGGTGCTCTTCCACTAGCTGATGGACTGGCACTCAGATAAATGACCCCTCAGGAATCCCCTAAAGAAGTCACGTGGCGTGACGAGACGCGTAGGGACCCAGGAGCACTAGAGCCTACACGTCAGACGCAGGGAGACGAGCGTGCTGCTCATTTTTGGTTTGTTTATGTGCCCGGTGATGTCGTTGTTTTATTCACTACGGTAGTGTGCTATGGCTTGCCTTTCTTTTTTGCATACCTGCTTTCCTGAGGGGTCATTTATCTGAGTGCCAGTCCATCGGCTAGTGGAAGAGCACCTAAGAGAACATCCAGGACCACTTACGAACTCGCTGTTCGTTGGAGATAGGCCCACCTTACATAGCCTCCATGTAAGTGTATGTCTGTGTGATCTATTGTGTGGGAGTAGGTGCCTTACCAGCCTGTGCCATGATCCTCTCTGTCTGATGTCTCTTCTATGTGTACCTGACGCTGAGCTTTTTCACACTCTTGCCATTTGAAAACCACCATCTTGGAGTTTATTTGGCTATCCGTGCTATAGCTGGTAGGTGAGCAGTTAGAGAGCACCCGAGGTGTTTGTCACTGAAGCTTTGTCCTGGCACCACACGTCCTGGATTCTGGTTTTTCTAAGAGCACTCACAAGAGACTTTTTTCCCTTACATTGACTTTTCTGTTCACTTTTTATCCACATATTTTCATGTTTATCTAGCAATTTATCTTGGATTTATCACTCACCAATCATTTGTGGTATATATACGTTGCTGTTGGTTTTTGCATTTGTATTTTATTTTTCAGGCTGGTACACTTATTTTCATTGTCATGTTTTGCACTTAATATTTGTGTTCATACATCCTTTTTTCCACGTCCATTGATCCAGTCATGTACCCCTAGACTGTGTCTGCCCCCTTCCCACTTTCACCCGATCACAGCGCAGACACCACCCCCCTTCAACTTTTGCTGTATTTTTTTCTGTTAAGGACAGGTTTTAGGTGTCTTCAGCAGTGTTCCTCCACCCCCCCCCCCCCCTCGGTAGCGCAGGAGCCCTTCCAGACATACATTCAATGAAGGTACAACATTTAGAAACTCACATGATTGACAATTAAAACAGGCACATCTTAGTATGCAGGTATCCGGGGTAAAGATGTCCACATAGACTGTCCTCCTCAACGCCATTCGCGTCTTCCCTTCCACACTGCACTCCACGAGCGCTTCAAGCCTCACTTTCAGAACGCTCTGCTGCAGGGTAGTTTTCCCAGTCACGATTGCAGAGAGTTTAACCCCAGATGCCTCCATACTTAGATGGGCCTCTTTTAATCATCAAAGATGGGAGTTGCTAAATATTGTACCGTCATTAAATGTAAACACATTTCTACACTTAGCGGTGCCTCTCTTCTCTTTTATACTCTGTAGCTTTTGCTGGATTTTGCTTCTTATCCCCTTGTGGAGACTTCCATTTGTGGATAGACGTTTTATGGTTACACAACTAATCACATTGCTATAATCTTTTTATATCTTTTTTTTTGCCTTCCTCTGGACCAAGCCAGGAGAGAGGAGTTAGCCAATTCCTCTCTCCACTGCCCCGAAATCCTCCCCCCCCCTGGTGTATTGGCGATCATGGCATGTAGGCAATATTCTGCCGAAACCATTTGGAGTTTGAGGCAATGCGCCGCAATACTGCCAGCCATCACCAAAAAGGCCCTAAGAACTGAGCGACTATTGAGAATCGATCATAGATCGACGGTCAGACATTTCAGCCATTTACCCCAGCTCAAGCACATATCATGTGCTCTGATCAACACAAGATCGGCAGTAAAACACCGACTTGAAATCCGCGACTTCATTCAACAAAAGGATCTAGACTGTCTTTTTATTACAGAGAGCTGGCTCACAGCCGACTGTAACACCATTCTAGGAGAACTGGTGCCAGAAAATTACCGTATCATAACGGAAAACAGAATAGGGCAAAGAGGAGGCGGCCTGGCGGTGATCAACAAGACTCATCTTACGATCACCAAACCAGTCCGCCAAAACCCTCTTCCATTCATGGAAACCCTTACCCTGCAACTGCAAGCAAGTTCAAAGGAGACCGTCCACATTCTGCTCTGCTATAGGCCGCCCGGCCCAAAATCGCAGCTGCTATCATCATGGACGGATTTCTTCTCCACTTATACCCTCAACAGCAAACAACTTTTGCTGCTCGGGGATTTCAATCTCTGGGCCAACTCCTCACAAGACCCCATTGCCGACGCCTGTATTGACCACATCAACTCATCAAAGCAACTAGTATGTGGACCCACACATGCTTCAGGTCACACACTTGATCTTATTTTCAGACAAGCTCTGGAAATAAAAATTTTGGAAAATGAAAAATTGCCATGGACAGACCACCAGGCAATTATATTCAGTATTTCCACCATCCCCCCTGCAACAAAAACATCAAATCCAGTGACAACACACTGGACTAGATGTCAGAAGAAGCTCCACTCGGAACTCTTCAAAACGACTTTAAGGAAAAAAATAGAAACAACTCAGCCGCATCAAACGGCCGTTGAAACATTAAACTCGGCCATGCTACAGTCAGCCGACTTGGTAGCGCCGAAACGACGAACCCGCATTCGGAAAAACAACCGCAGCTGGTTTAACAACCAGCTGTCGTTACTGAAGCAAGAACGCAGAAGGGCTGAATCTGCCTGGAAAAGATGTTCTTCAGAGCTAAACCTATCCATCTACAAGGCGACTACAAGAAAATACCACAAAGGAATTTTCCAAGCTAAGAAAAAGTATTTTTCGGAGGCTATCAACGGCGCCCAAAACCGCCCCCGTGAACTCTTCAAGATGGTCACCCAGACCATGAAACCAGGATGCATTGAAGCCCCCAGTTCGGACACACAAGAATTTTGCAATGAACTATCGGATTACTTCATTAATAAAATCGAGGTAATCCGTGAAAGCATTCAGCAAAGCAATTCTCCCCTTAGCCCCCTCTGTAGCCTCTCACACAGCACCCATAGTAATTCTCCTATATCAGGTAAGTTTACCCTGGAACCCATCTCGATCGAGACCACTAAGAATGTCATTGGCGCTTTGCGTAATGGCACAGAGCCAAATGACATTATCCCCACAAAACTGCTGAAGGAATGCGCCTACATCCTGGCTCCTCCCATCACGCAGCTTATCAACCAGTCTTTCTTGGAGGGCATAGTGCCCTCACAGTTGAAAGAGGGTATAATCCAACCCATCATGAAGAAACCCTCCCTGGACCCCAAGGACCCACTCCACCGCCGTCCCATAACAAGTCTCAACGTACTCTCAAAGATAATGGAAAAAGTAGTGGTACAACAGCTGCAACAGCATCTAGATACCTACAAGCTACTTGACCCATTGCAATCAGGCTTCCGTCCCGGACACGGGACGGAAACAGCATTGCTGAAAGTATGGGACGATGTTCTCAAGGCCGCAGACGAAGGAGAATCTTGTCTTCTAGTTCTGTTGGACCTAAGTGCCGCTTTCGACACTGTAGACCACAATCTGTTACTGACTCGGCTTGCGGAAGTAGCCAGAGTCGCAGAAGGCGATTTATCTTGGTTCTCCTCTTTTCTGGAAAATCGATCGCAAACAGTGAAGTTAGGACCTTTTACGTCTGAAAAACGCACAGTAACATGCGGAGTCCCTCAAGGATCGCCTCTGTCACCAGTGCTGTTTAACATCTATCTTCGTCCTCTTTTTGAGATTATCAGCAGCCAAAAACTGCTTTATCACTCATATGCAGACAACACGCAACTGTATTTCCGCATCTGCAACAGTCAGGATCACCACCTCAATCTAGAGACATGTCTCTCTTTGATAGAGGACTGGATGACAAAGAGTTATCTTAAACTCAACGGAGCGAAAACAGAACTTCTCCTGTTTCACGCCAAGCGCAGGAATCAACTTTCAACAGCGTGGACCCCCCCGCCTATTTTGGGCAAGCTCATCACCCCTAGCGCCAAAGTCAAAATCCTAGGGGTCATTTTTGACTCCTTTATGACAATGGACGCACAAATAGGGTCAGTAGTCAGCGGATCTCACCATCTACTGCGCCTACTACGTAGACTCACTCCGTTCATCCCTAAAGAAGACTTAGCGGTCGTGGTGGGAGCAATTGTAAACTCCAGGCTGGATTATGCAAATGCCCTTTACCTCGGCCTCCCCAAGTACCAAATCGCTCGTCTGCAAGTCGTTCAGAATACGGCCGCCAGACTTGTGACTGGGAAAAAACCCTGGGAATCCATCTCACCTTCACTGAGAGCCCTTCATTGGCTGCCAGTTAAAGACAGAATTGCTTTTAAAGCTCTCTGTCTTACGCATAGATGGGAATGCCCCCCTTTATTTATGCGAAATAATAAAAGCGCATAATCCCAATCGCGTTTTGCGATCCACGAATCAGAACCTGCTCCAGGTTCCGAAAGCCAACTGCAAGTCCAAAGGAGAAAGAAGATTTGCGATCCAAGGTCCCAGACTATGGAACGCTTTACCAACCAGCATTCGGTTGGAGGAGAACCACCTAGCATTTAGGAAAAAGGTCAAGACTTTTCTCTTTTGATATCAAAGGAGAGAGGAACAACAAGCGCCCAGAGGCGATTCAGTTCGCATGTGCCGCGCTATACAAGTTTTCATTCATTCATTCATTCATTCATTCATATGGACTATAAACTGAAGGACTTATGAATAAATGGTTGTGGAACGAATCATTTGATTTTCCATTATATCTTATGGGTACATTTGTTTTTGATATTCAAGTGCTTTGGACTACAATCTTCCAGAACAAATTAAGCTTGCAATCCAAGGTTTTACTGTAGTTGGTTTTTATTTGTTTATGTAAAAGAGGTTCTAAAAAAAATCATACTTTTGTATATCTGTCATCCAAAAAAACAACATCATTTGATAGACACCTTCTGATACCTAGCAACACTTTTCTTACACTGCCCCACCTTCCCCCCAAGGCCAGTGGCAATTTGTTGACAACACCTATTACTATGAGCAATTGCATACTTGATTCTGTGCCAGCTCTGGTACTTAGCTGATGCTTATGTCACAATTGCTTCATTATGGTTAGGCAATTGGCCTTTCTCATGTTCCTTCATATACAGCCATGACCAAAAGTTTTGAGAATGACACAAATATTTATTTATTTTATTCTTCTGCTGCTTCAGTTTTTGGCAATGTGCATATATACTCCAAAATGTTATGAAGAGTGATCAGATGAATTGCAATTAAAGTAGAAGTCTGCCCCAAAACACTAAAATCCCTAAATCTACAGGCATCCATGATCTAAAACTAACCTATCTAGCCCTGTAAAAAGGATCGCTACATACCTTTTTTAAAGCGTCTCCAGTCCAGTCCCAAACTAAGCTGTCAGCGGCGGCTTCTCTGTGAAGGTGGGTGCAGAGGAGGCAGCCGACAACGGAAGCCTCATAGTAACTCTATGGATGACATCACTTCATAGCCGTTGTCGGCTGTCTCCTCTGCAGAGCCTCTGTCGATGGAAACCAGATTGGCTTTAAAAAAAGGTATGTATGGCAATTTCTTCTTTACAGGGCTAGATAGGTTAGTCTTAGATTGTGGGTGCCTGTAGATTTAGAGATTTAGGTGTTAGGGTGGACTTTATTTACAAAGTCCCTCTTTGCCATGAAAAAGGACTTAAAGCGGAGGTCCACACAAAAAAGCAACCTCCACTGTCCAGATTCCTCCCACCCTCTGGTGTCACATTTGCCACCTTTCAGGGGGGAGCAGATACCTGTCTAAGACAGGTATTTTCACCCATTTTTAGGCATAGACCCCCGCAGTATCTGCGGGGGTCTACATCACGTCCAGGGCCCCAGCACTGTCTTCTGGGATACACACAGGTCCCAGAAGACAGCAGGGACCAGTGGCATTGCGCAGCAAGAGTCGCACATGCGCAGTAGGGAACCAGGAAGTGAAGCCGCAAGGTTTCACTTCCTGATTCCCTTACCGAAGATAGCAGTGGCAGCACCCAAAAGCTGAAACAGAGATCGGCTTTGGGTGCCGACATCATAGGCACGCTAGACAGATAAGTGTCCTTATTTTAAAAGTCAGCAGCTGCAGTTTTTCTAGCTGCTGACTTAAAATAAAAAATGGCGGACCTCCGCTTTAATCCCATGAAAATCATTTTCACTGCATTTGTGAAGAAGGCTTCAGAGCGCCCAAGAAAGTCGCCAGGACCGCTTATTCAGCTGTGGGATCAGGGCACCACCAAATTTCTCCCAAATTTCTCCCAAACATTCAACAGTTTGGTGATGAACAATGCCTTTTCCATCATGATGGAGCACCTTGCCACAAGGCAAAAGTTATAACTAAGTGGCTTGGGGAACAAAACATCAACATTTTGTCCCGGATTCACAAAGACTTACGTCGGCGTATCTCTGCGGATAACATATTGCCCTGCTTAGATTAGTATCGTCCATAAATACAGAGTTTAAACTGTTTACCCCATCCTCCGGGTTGTTTATGAACAAATTAAATAGGATTGGTTCCAGGACAGAACCCTGGGGGACCCCACTACCCACCCCTGACAATTCCGAGTATTCCCTATTTATTTGTGGTTAGCATGTTATGAATCTTTACCAGTGATAAGCTCCACATTAAAAAGCAGCTAGGGCCAAGGTCGGGGCTGGCTTGTATTAAAGCTCTACCCTTGCTTGTTTGTAGTTTAATGCCCATAGTCTGGGCACAGGTGCACTTTAATTTTAGGTTTTTATTAGATGTCTGTTGAGGGGACTGGAAAATTTAGCCATTTGTTGAGAAAAAAAAAAGATTTAATTAGCAAAAATAAGTATTCATGCGAAATAATAGCTTGTTGAAAAGAGTCTTCCTGTGAAAAGATAACAGATTCACACTTATGAGATATTTGCGTATTTAAATTGAACATTTTGATGAGAAAGTGTTGTGTTCGATAACACAAAATTCAGTCAAAAGAAACTACTTTAGCTTAAAGCAGACCTTTACTAAGAAATTATAGTGCTGCTTATCCTTCTCCCCACCCTGTCTCTAAGGCCGCATACACACGATCGAATCTATCTGCTGGAAACGGTCTGACAAATTTGATTGTGTGTACGGGCGGACAGACAGATTTTTCCAGCAGACAGACATATCTGCCCGCGCATGCGTCGAATGGATTTGACGCATGCGCGGATGTGTTTTACCTCCTGGTGCGGTGACGTGGCGGTGTCAACGTCATCGCCACGTCACCGCGCTGTCTGCCGGCGGGGATTTTGGTTTGATCATGTGTACAGTGATCAAACCAAAATAGCCCAGCAGACAAATCTGATCAAATCGGTCTGTCAGACCGATTTGAACAGATTTATTTAATGGTGTGTACGGGGCCTAACACTTAGAATTTTTAGTTATCTCATTTTATGGGAAGAAGGTGTCTTTTTTGACAGGTACCCAGTCCCCTGGACTCCAAACTTAGCACACATGTAGCCCCACTCTTCCTCTACATGTGCAAAGTTTGTTGTCCAGGGGACCTATGGACGGGAGGCACCGATTTTTCAAAACCGGGTACCCCTTCCATAGACTCTAATGTTAAATGGTAATTTATCCGGTGATTTTGGGGACCCGGTACCAGCTGGTCGTAGGTCCCCTGGACTTGAAACTTGGCACACATGTAGCCACTCTAGCCACTCTACAAGTGTGCAAAGTTTGTTGTCTGGGGTACCTACGACTGGGGAGCACCGATTTTTCAAAGCCCAGCTCACCTTCCATAGACTCCAATGTCAGTCTAGTCATGGGCACAGTGAGGCATTGACACGGTGAGGCATGGGCACAGTGAGGCATGGACACAGTAAGGCATGGGCACAGTGAGGCATGGACACAGTGAGGCATGCGCATGGACACAGTGAGACAATGTGAGGCACAGTGAGGCATGCAGATGGACACCCTAGACTTGTACTCGAGTCAATACGTTTTCCCAGTTTTTTGTGGTAAAATTAGGTGCCTTGGCTTATATTCGGCTTATATTGGCTTATATTCAGGTTGGCTTATACTTGAGTATATACGGTATGTGCCACTTTGTGTTGGTCTATCACATAAAATCCCAATAAAATACATTTACGGTTTTGGTTGTAACATGACAACATTTGGAAAATTTCAAGGCTATGAATACTTTTTTAAGGCACTGTGTATGGATTAATGTGTGTATATATATATATATATATATATATATATATATATATTCCTCAAAACATTATGATTGCCCAGAATGCATTTTAGAGAGGTATATTCAAACTTCAGGGCCTGTTCTTGGGGTCTGTCAACTTAGTTACACTTTTTTCCCAATAGAACTGTGCAGGTGATATGTACCGAGGTCTGGGGTGGCCAATAATAAGCCAAAATAATATACAATCCTGGTGAAATCAAACATAAAGGATGACCAATCTCTGCTGTTTTCCTGTACCTTAGAATTTGCTTGTATTGCACAAAACAAATATATATGGCCTTCTGGCAACATGCATTTTGTTTCCCTAATTTCAGATCTCACTAACTGCACATGAAAACTGGTATTGCAGTTCAGCTGTTGAAATACAATAACATTCAATGAGAGCCTTTCTATTACTCTGCCAGATTTAAAGAAATAAGTGCACTTTTGTGCTAAAAATGAAATGTTATGTTGTTTTATCTCCATAAGCAAAGAGCGCTGGGCCTCCAATATGTGCAAATTACTTTTTCTGGAACGACAAAGCAACTGAAACTGGAATGGCCCACTAAAGATCTCAGGGGAAAGAAAAAAAAGAAGACAAGTTATATTTGAAACTCATATAATTTATAGGAGATTTATACATTTACTATATATCCTGATGTAAAGCGCTGCGCAAACTGTTGGCACTATATAAATCCTGTATAATAATAATAATAATATATATATATATATATACAGGGCTTTTTTTCAGGGGAGACTTGGGGGAACTTAGTTCCACCACCTTTGGCTCAGACCCTTTGGTGCCCGCTCACCACAATCACTTGTATACATAGTCTGGTTTCTGTGTTTACAAGTGACAGCTTTGTAACCCCCTGAACTCTGCACCCTGTATGTAATGCAATTCTGGTATTTGATGCCCCTTTAAGACCCTCCTACTGTTTGTGAAATCTGAATGGGTCGTGGTTGAGTTCCTGCACCTATTTTCTGAGAAAAAAAAGCTCTGTGTATATATATATATATATATATATATATATATATATATATATATATACAGTATCTCACAAAAATAAATCCCCCCACTTACATTTTTGTAAATATTTTATTATACCTTTTCATGTGACAACACTGAAGAAATTACACTTTGCTACAATGTAAAGTAGTGAGTGTACAGCTTGTATAACAGTGTACATTTGCTGTCCCCTCAAAATAACTCAACACACAGCCATTAATGCCTAAACCGCAGGCAACAGAAGTGAGTACACCCCTAGGTGAAAATGTCCAAATTGGGCCCAAGTGTCAATATTTTGTGTGACCACCATTATTTTTCAGCACTGCCTTAACCCTCTTGGGCTTGGAGTTCACCAGAGCTTCATAGGTTGCCACTGGAATCCTCTTCTACTCCTCCATGACGACATCACAGAGCTTTTGGATGTTGGAGACCTTGCGCTCCTTCACCTTCCATTTGAGGATGCCCCACAGATGCGCAATAGGGTTTAGGTCTGGAGACATGCTTGACCAGTCCATCACCTTTACCCTCAGCTTCTTTAGCAAGTTGGAATTCTGCCCTGTGGCCCAGTCTCCGAAGGGAGGGGATCATGCTCTGCTTCAGTATGTCACAGTACATGTTGGCATTCATGGTTCCCTCAATGAACTGTATCTCTCCAGTGAGTGAGTGAGTGAGTGAAAAATTAATATAGTGCAGCACATGCAAACTAAATTGCCTCTGGGCGCTCGTTGTTCCTGTCTCCTTTCACATCAAAAGAGGTGAGTTTTGATCTTTCTTCTGAAGGCCAAGTGATTCTCCTCCAACCGAATGCTGGTTGGTAAAGCGTTCCATAGTCTGGGACCTTGGAGCGCAAATCTTCTTTCTTCTTTGGACTTGTATCTGGCTTTGGGTATATGGAGCAGATTTTGATTGGTGGATCAATGTAGCCCCAGACCATGACACTGCCACCACGATGCTTGACTGTAGGCAAGACACACTTGTCTTTGTACTCCTCACCTGGTTGCCGCCATACACACTTGACAACATCTGAACCAAATAAGTTTATCTTGGTCTCATCAGACCACAGGACATGGTTCCAGTAATCCATGTCCTTAGTCTGCTTGTCTTCAGCAAACTGTTTGCAGGCATATGGTCTGAGCACTGACAGGCTAACCCACCTACCCCCCCACCCCTTCAACCTCTGCAGAAATGCTGGCAGCACTCATACGTATATTTCCCAAAGACAATGACGCTGAGCACGTGCACTCAACTTCTTTGGTCGACCCTGGCGAGACCTGTTCTGAGTGGACCCGTCCTGTTAAACCACTGTATGGTCTTGGTCACCGTGCTACAGCTCAGTTTCAGAGTCTTGAAAATCTTCTTATAGCCTAGACCAGTGATGGTGAACCTTGGCACCCCAGATGTTTTGGAACTACATTTCCCATGATGCTTATGCACTCTGCAGTGTGGTTGAGCATCATGGGAAATGTAGTTCCAAAACATCTGGGGTGCCAAGGTTCGCCATCACTGGCCTAGACCATCTTAATGTAGAGCAACAACTCTTTTTTTCAGATCTTTAAAGAGATCTTTGCCACAAGGTGCCATGTTGAACTTCCCACGACCAGTATGAGAGAGTGATAGCGTAAACACCAAATTTAGCACACCTACTCCCTATTCACACCTGAGACCTTGTAACACTAACTAGTCACATGACACCGGTATGGGAAAATGGCTAATTGGGCCCAATTTGGACATTTGTACTTAGGGGTGTACTCGTTTTTCTTGCCAGCGGTTTAGACACTAATTGTTGTGTGTTGTGTTATTTTGAGGGGACAGCAAATTTACACTGTTATACAAGCTGTACACTCACTACTTTACATTATTACATTATTTACATTATGGAAAAGTGTAAATTCTTCAGTGTTGCCACATGAAAAGATATAATATATATATATATATATATATATATATATATATATATATATATATATATATATATATATATATATATATATATATACTGTATATATGAGGTGCTTGTTCAATTGGACTTGCAGTAAGGTTACGGAATAATATATATTAGACTGTTCTGTTTTCTGACAAGAAATCTATAACAATAAAGAATTTATACTTGTACCTATATTGTATTACTCTACTGTAAAGAAAAGTTAGGTTTTACATTTGTCATATTGTCTACAATTTGAAAATGCCATGGCTTATAAAATACAATGTAATAATGCTCACTACTAAAAGAAAAAAAAAGGCAACTGAATTCTTTGGATGCACATATCTAAGTTAAAATGCCATATTTGTTAAAATTCTAGTGAAGCGAACGATGATTGACAATGACCTGATTTCTGTACATTGTATAAAGCAGGTGCAGCATAGTTATGAAACACTACTGTGACCTTCTTAAGGGTGGTATGGCTTGGAAGCATGAATCTTGCTTTATATTACTTCTAGTCAATAAACTCTCAAAGTCAGATGTTGACATAGCTGAAAATCGTATATCAGAAACTTCAGTGTAAAACAATCCATTGCGCAGTGAGTGCAACCTTGCTTCTATTTAACCTCCCTGGCGGTATGATTCTGTCTGGAATTACGTACCAAAAGCGGTACAATTATTTGCATGGAAGTTTGGCGTTTTATACTGTAGGCCTGCAATTCTTAGGAATAACTTGCTTAAATCTGTCCAAACAAGACATCCCGGGTATGATAAAGTTTGAAAAACAAAATCATAATTTTTTATATAATAAAAAACTATAAATAATTATAACAAATTATAATAAAAAATATTCAATAATGTAATCAACTCAAAAACACTGAAATTTGCTCAGTTGCAGAATTGTCGCTGTCATTATTTATTTTTTTTATGACAAATTTCCCCACAAATCGCTATCGCTCAATTCTGAAAGTAATTATAATTTATTATCGCTGTTTTCTAGCTGATCTAAAACCATTTTTGACATAAAGGGACACTTTTGGTTGTTATGGGCAATCTACAGTTTCCAGGCAGAAAGAACAGTTTTTATTATATAAAAGGACATGTAGGGCACAGGACAGACCACTAGGGACAAGGGGGGGGTGTATTTTTTACATACAGTACTGTAATCTATAAGATTACATTGTACTGTATGTAAAGTGTTTGTTTACCTTTTTAAATTTGGCGCCGTTCTCCGCTCCCGTGCGTCGTAACGTCGCAGGGAACGGAGATCGGCGGCACACGGGGACGCTGTGTGAATCGAGCGAGCACCCGCTCGCTCACACAGCGGGGATGCATCGCTGGATCCAGGAAGAAGGTAAGACAGCGCGCGCTGCAGGCTCTGCATGGCTACCCCGAGCGTGACTCGGGGATACCGATCTCTGCAAAAAAAAACACCCCGAGTCACGCTCGGGGATACCGCCAGGGAGGCTAGAGACTATAGAATGGGTATTAGAATATTGTTTGAATTCTTTTTGCTTACTCTTTCATCCTGCATTGTTCTGAGATGTACTGACAGATTGCAAGTTAAAGTTGGTGCACTAATAGCTGTCCAGCCTCTTGCAGCCACTGGCTGGTCTCTCTTGCACTTAGTTGCCTGTAATAGACTCCTGCTGCTTTTATAATATACCAGTATACATAATTCTCCTGTTTACTTGGGTAATTTACCATCATATGTATACTTAGTGGTGGTCACTTGTTATGTACCTCCCCTTTTAAACCCTAATGCATTAGGATACGCTACGCTACGCCGCCAGGTAGGTGAATCTGGCCCTAGGTCTTTTAATGTAGGGAAAGAAGGACTTTACAGTAGGGACTAGTAAAAGTACTGAACTTCCACCCAGGAACTGTATATGTGCGTATGTATGTATGTATGTATGTATGTATGTATTCATCTGCACATGTCTGCAGAAGCTACAGTTTTAGGTTTATTGAAGGTACTGAGAAGTTACACCATATTAACCTCCCTGGCGGTGTTCCCGAGTCTGGTGTTCTGTGCTACGATCGGTAACCCCGAGTCAGACTCGGGCTCGCCTCGCAGCATTCACAGAGACTGTTTACTTACCTTGTCCCTGGATCCTGCGATGCATCCGCGCTGTGTGAGCGAGCGGGTGCTCGCTCGATTCACACAGCGTCCCCGTGTGCCGCCGAGCTCCGTTCCCTGCGACGTTACGACGCACGGGGACGGAGAACGGCGCCAAATTCAAAAATGTAAACAAACACTATATATACAGTACACTGTAATCTTATAGATTACAGTACTGTATGTAAAAAATAAACACCTCCCATGTCCCTAGTGGTCTGCCATGTGCACTACATGTCCTTGTATATAATAAAAACTGTTCTTTCTCCCTGCAAACTGTAGATTGCCCATAGCAACCAAAAGTGTCCCTTTATGGCAAAAATAATGACAGCAAAAATTCTGCAACTGAGCAAATTTCAGTGATTTTGATTTGATTACATTATTGAATAATTTTTACTATAATTGTATAATTATTTGTTATAATTTTTTATAATTATTTATTATATTATAATTTTTAATAAAAAACAAACAAAAAAAAATCATACCCGGGATGCCTATTGGACTCTTGTTTGGATAGATTTAAGTGAGTTATTCCTAAGAATTACAAGCCTACAGTATAAAACGCCAAATTCCCTTGCAAATAATAGTACCGCTTTCAGCACCTAAAATCTGAAAGAATCATACCACCAGGGAGGTTAATAACCCTTTATATTAGATACCTGGACTTGATGAGACACAAACTTGCTAACCGATACGTTTAAAATCAGAATTAAGACATTGATAATGAACACATAGGTTGTCTTCTTAATGTATACTATAAAACAGCAAAATTCAATTTCTCAATATTTTTGAATATATAAATATATTTTTCTGTACTTTCTTGACCTATATTTGCTTACATTTTTTTTATTTATTTTTTATTTTTTTAGGATTATTTCTGATTCTTCAGTTCAAAAATTTGCTTTTTAGAACCACATAACAGGTAAGATGTAAGGTTATATCTAATGACTTCTGGGTTATTTTAACACTTCTCTATCATGAATACTGTGTAACAAGTTTGTCAGACACCAGCATTTGCTTCATCTGGTTATAAATTGCCTTACTAAATGCAAGTGTTCGTTACAAACAGCATTTTCCAACTTTTCAGGTGACAGAATTGTTTGTACTCCAGTCTTTTCTATGCTTCTAACTATCCATTTATGTGCTAATGTTGCCCCATTCTGAATACAATATAGTTCCTAAGGCTAAGGGCCAGGGTGTTTCTAGAATTTTTGGACCAATGGCAAATATATTTATACAAGGAACCAAATGGAATCACATGTTACAGGTTTTGAGCAAAAGTTCTTACCAATTTTTTGCATGGTGTTGGTATACCAGAGAGACCAACAAATTAATTTCATACTCCTTCATGGACCTGTGTGTGGCTGTTTAGAGCCTTGGTACATGGGGTGCAAAGTCCGTGCACACACAGCACACATCCATTTTTAGGTCCCAGTAGAGAAAACATTAAAGTGGATGTAAACCCAAAACATTTTATTTATGTTTTTGATGTCATAATGTACAGTATAATATTTCCTATCATCTGTGCCCAGTCTTGCCACACAGAGTTAACCCAGCTCTGAGCAATCCTCTTGTATAGTTCAGGGAAATAAAATGGACTTACAGAGAAAAACCTTAGTCCGTTCCGCCCCCTTGCTGTGAGTGACGGGTTATTTACATATCTCATGCACTAGCCTGGAGACATGCATTATTTTTGAACTCCCACACTCACTTTCTGGATTTTAACTGGATGTTATTGATCAATAACAGAATTTAGTGTAAGGAATACATAGGAAAAAATTGCATGTTGACAAGGGGAGTGTAGAGGTGGGCAGGGAGTCTAGTGACATCATGACTCCACCCACAGAGCTCCAGACAACAGATCCACCCACAGAATCTGCATTTTTTCAGTTCTTAGAACAGACAGAGGGGAGACATTTAACAGGTAAATACACATGCAGGAGGCATGTATATCCTTATAGATCAGCACTCTGGCAGTAGTTTAGAAAGCATGAGAGTGGGTTTACATCCACTTTAATTTAAAAGGGGGAAGACATTGTAGTGATCTCTAAGGCCGCATACACATGAGGAGACATGTCCGCTGAAACTGGTCCACAGATAGGTTTCCAGCGGACAAAAGTTTCTAAACATGCTTAGAAACGTGTCCGCTGGAAACCTGTCCGTCGGACATGTCCGATGGTTAGTACGCCCAACCATCGGACAGAAATCCCGCGCATGCGTCGAATTGATTGGACGCATGTGTGGAAGCATTGAACTTCCTTGTTTGAGCACGTCGGTGTCTTCTATGTCACCGCGTTCTCTGTCCGCGGGGATTTTGGTCTGATGGTGTGTACACATATCAGACCAAAATATCCCTTCAGACATATCTGATGAAAACGGTCCGCAGACCAGTTTCATCGGACATGCCTCCTTGTGTGTACGCGGCCTTACAGTCTCACGTAAACTGTCTCCAGTCTCTGGCTGTCTTGTTTACCAGGTCTTCAGTATTTAGGTAAACCTGTAGCATGCCTTTCGTTTTTGAACATCTCCTTTTAGTATGTCTGCAGTCTGTGAAAGGGTTTCTGAAGCTATATTGAATATTATGTGTGGCCTTTTGGTGCAGTTGAGGTATTATTTACCCTATTTATGGTGACAACCTTTGGTCTACAGTTTTCGGGTTGTTGATTTAGTAAGACAGTAGAGGTTATTCACTTAGCAAAGTGAATATTTATTTTGCCAAGCTTGTTGAATAAGTAGGATATGTGTACACTTCAATTATCCAGTCAGGTGCTAGCAAAATGTTTCTTACTGCTTGCTTATTATGATATATTGAAACTTACAGTATTCACCAATAGAGGTGAACATACACTTTCTTCTTCAAACCTTATCAGTAATTATTATTTTATTTTTTTAATACAGTCTTAGTAGAGTTGCAAGCTATCTAGACATTTTCAAAATATCAAGAGTTGTTACATTTTATGTAGAGCCAATTTTGGATAGAGTAGAAAAAGTATAAAACCCTGTGAGTGTCACATGGGGAAAATTTCCCTTCACTTTCTGTCCCAGAGACATAACAGGAAGTGAGAGGAATTATTAAAAAGTAGGAGAAAGTGCCCTTTGTCACAGAAAACAGATGTCTCTCTGCAAAGTTTTTCCCATACAGTAAAACCTTGGATTGCGAGCATAATTCGTTCTGGAAGCATGCTTGTAATCCAAAGCACTTGTATATCAAGGCAAATTTTACCATTGGAAATAATCGAAACCCAGATGATTAATTCCACAACCATTTATTTATAAGTCCTTCGGTCTATAGTCCATATAATAAGATTATAAGTTGTGTAACCATAAAATGTCCATCCGCAAATGGCAGCCTCCCCAAGGGGATTAGAAGCCAAATTCAGCAGGAGCTACAGAGTATAAAAGAGAAGAGAGGAGCCTCTAATGCCGCGTACACACGACCATTTTTAATGTTCTAGAAAAAACAACGTTTTTTTCAACGTGATTCTTGTCAAGCCTGCCTTGCATACACACGATCGTTAAAAAAAAAAAAAATCTCTTGAGCAAAGCGCGGTGACGTACAACACTTACAACGGCACTATAAAGAGGAAGTTCCATTTAGATAGCGCCACCCTTTGGGTGGCTTTTGCTGATTTTGTGTTAGTAAAAGTTTGGTGAGAGACGATTCGTGCTTTTACGTCTGTTACATCGTGATGAATGTGCTATCTCCATTACGAACGCTAGTTTTACCAGAACGAGCGCTCCCGTCTCATAGCTTGCTTCTGAGCATGCTCGTTTTTTTCACGTCGTTAAAGCCTACACACGACCGTTTTTCACGATGTGAAAAACGACAACGTGAAAAACGATGCGAAAAATCGAGCATTTCCTAAATTTTTAATGCCCATTTTTCACGTCATAAAAAATGCTCTGGAGCCTACACACAACCGTTTTAAATGACCATTTAAAAAAATGTCATTTTTCACGTCATGAAAAATGGTTGTGTGTACGTGGCTTAAGTGTAGCAATATGGTTACATTTAATGAAGGTACAACATTTAGAAACTCACATGGCTGAGGATTAAAAGAGGCACATCTAAGTATGCAGGCAGTATGCAGGCATCCGGGGTAAAGCGATCCACATACACCATCCTCCTCACCGTCGGCTCTCACTGTAGTTAGTCTGCAATTGTGACTGGGAAGACTACCCTGCAGTAGAGCGATCTGAAAGAGAGGCTTGAACCGCTCGTGGAAGGGACGACATTAATGGTGGTGTGGAGGATGGTCTATGTGGACATCTTTACCATGGATGCCTGCATACTTAGATGTGCCTATTTTAATCATCAACCATGTGAGTTTCTAAATGTTGTACCTTCATTAAATGTAACCATATTGCTACACTTAAAGGTACCTCTCTTCTATTTTATACTCAGCTCTGACATGACGCTACTCCTATATTGAGACATTGCTTGTATATCAAGTCCAAATTTATTAAAAAATGTAGCTTGTCTTGCTTGTCTCTCAAACCAAGTTACTCTCAAACCAAGGTTTTACTGTTCTTATATTTCTGGTTACAATTGTAGCACTATGGATTTGCCATCACTTTGTGTCCTGATAATGGTTTTCAGGTAAAATTAAGAGGATAATTCTACTCAAAAGAGACACATACAGGCAAAAAAATTCTTCCATTTCCAAAAAAAAAAACATGAAAACAATGTACAGTATATGATATATTCACAAGTTTTTTGCATGCAATATTCTGATACTCACATGTTTTTTTCCAGCTGTGGGTGCCTCATCTCAATGAATGTAAAGCCTAGTAAACACCATCAGAAAATCGTCCTAAAAAATAACACTTTCGAAAGCGTTCATACGACAATCTGATTCTGATAGCTAGCTCACAGATTTATTCCGATACTATCCGAAGGGACAAGCATGAACATTTTTTCTTGTACGATACCGGATCGTATGATTTTCATTTAATCAGTACAGCTTTTATCAGAAAATACAATACAAACACATTACATCACTGAATTTATTATTCTCTCGTACGAGAATTTTCATATCTTTATAACCTATTCATTGTTGATGTAGAGAATAGCGTGCAAAAAAATACGTCTGATAATCTCATTGTGTGTACCAGGCTTAAAGAGGAAGTAAACCTTCATAAAAAAAATCTGAAAAAATAAAAAGGCATACTGAGCTAGTATGCATAGCATACTAGCTCATTATGTATTACTTACCTGAGATCAAAGCCCCTGCAGCTATGCTTGTTCCTCTCCTCCATCCCTCCATCACCGCCATCTTTCCCAGAGTGTCTTCCTCGTATCGTGGCTCTAGCACTGTGACTGGCCGGAGCCGCGATGACCTACGCACGGGTGCCGCCACTAACGACATGATCACTGTTAGTAACGGCACGCTCAGTGCGCCTGCTCGCCGTTGATGCTTGTCTTTTGGAAATATCTCCTAAACCATGTAGGTTTAGGAGATATTTCTTGCACCTACAGGTAAGCCTTAATATAGGCTTACCTGTGGGTCTAAGTGGTCTGTAAGGGTTTACAACCACTTTCAGCCATACCATGAAGTCTCACACTGCTTCCATAGGTATAAAAACAACTTTATTAATCTAGATTCTAGAACAACCTCAGGATACTCCAGGTTTGCCCCCTGAGTGAGCTTTTTTTTACAGAACAAGAGGACAGGGGGAAATACTGTAATGTTAACTAGAAAAGATACAATTTCTGGGGAAATTGTGTGACGTGTTCTTGCCTCCACCAATACTCCACCAATACTCCTGACTGGAGACAGTGCCCCTGGAGATTGTATTTTAAAAGCCAGAATCCCCTTACAGCTATAGAAACTCCTCATAGCAGTGTGTGAGCAGTTATTTACCTCAGCGTCTCCTAGGAAAGCAATGTAAACATTTGCAAGCTCTCTAAGCACAGAGAATACTTGCTTGCTGTTTTTTCAAAACTTGTCCTTCTTCAAATGATTTTATTTTAAAAACTATAAATCGTACAGCGAATATCTTTATATTTTACGAATCACAAGATGTATGTCTCTGATATATTAAAATTGAAGGCACAGTCGCAGTTTACAAATTGCCCAGCAAATTTTCTAGACTTTAACCTCCATTGACTTCCATGGATGGCATATGTTGCAAACAAATGGCCGTACTGTGAAAACGCTTAGGACGATCACTTAGCCGTGGACACGTGTAGTGGCAGCAGGGACAGCTGAACGTTTGATATAAGATTTGTGTAAGTCAGCTTGAAAATTAGGGGGTGGTCACAGTTTAGAAATCATGAAAGGATTTTTTCGTTTTTGACATTCCACACTGTAAGCTTCACCATTCATTTCGAAGGGAAAATTTTGCCGCAAAAATGACGATATTTCGCGAACGATTCGGCGAAACCTTCCACAAAGTAATAGCATACCATTCTGGAACAATCCGCAGATTTTGATATATTACTCGTCTATGTAGTGTAAAAACTGTGGGAGGAGATACCGGTCACAATTTGGCTATAATAATATATATGTGAGAGAATAGTAAGTGATCTTGCTATGCAAGAACACCTAATTATTTGCTCATTATAACACTGCTGATAATATCTAGATCAGCCATTCTTAACCATGATTCTGTGGAACCCTAGGGCTCCTTCAGAGATGCTAGGAGTTCCTTGAGCTCATATTTGATGACACCTGCATAATTCCAAAGCTGGCATCACGTCACCAATGATCTTTTTAGCGGTATCTAAGGGTGGCATTCTGATCACCACAGGGGAGAATTTTCCAACTGATCGCCAATGTAAGGGAAATTCTTGCCTCTAATCAAATATGCAAAATGCAAAAAGAAAATTCACCAAAATGCTTAAAAAAAAAAAAGATTTTATTTTACTTACCAGAAATTCCGGTTGCTATGCTATTCACAATCTGCCTCTTCCTAGTCAGCGGCAGGTCTTCTTCCTCCTTGCAGTGTCTTCTGAGCGACTGGGGTGCACTGCCTTCTGGGAACTGTGTGTATTCCAGAGAGTAGCCGCCCATTCACAAAGCACTGCGAAACTCGCACATGCGCAGTAGGAAAAAGGCAGTGAATTTGCAAGGTTTCCCTTAGTAAGGATGGCGGTGCCGGGACCTGCCACGATCAAGGGATCGGCCTCTGGGGGGCGACATCGCGGGTGCCTAGGACAGGTAAGTGTCCTTATTAAAAGTCAGCCGCTACAGTGTTTGTAGCTGCTGACTTTAAAAAAAAAATGCGGGTGGAACCCAGCTTTAAGTTGTGCTGGACCAATAAAGTTGTTTTTATCCCTATAGAAGTTGTATATGACATGTTTTATGTTACATGTGCAAGCCATATTCTGTTGCTGAATTTAAAATTAATATTTGGGTTGTCTTTCAAACTATTTAAAGTTCTGTAAATATATTTGTATAAAATCAGATTGTTAGTACAGTGTTACAGTATTTACAAACATACCCTATGTAAATATATTATCATTACTGAAGTGAAACTAGTAAAACATCACTGTCAAAAATTGCATGTCATGCCATTATTATGTACCGTCTGTATCTTTTAAATTTTTGGTTCAGGAAAAGTTATTTGTGTTCTTGTAAATAAGGACAAGAACCAGTTTTGCTGTTGAGGTATTTCTAAGTTCTCTAATTCAGTTCTACAGTTGTGCATTTTTGTTGAACTGTGTTGCAGCAATTGATTCAGCTCAGGCAGCTGCAATAGATGCTTCCTGTAATTTTAGCTGTCTACCGGACCTCACGGGAAGCTGATTTTACATGACAGGTGTGTTCACCAGGGGTGTTCGTCCCAATGATGTCTATATAGATAAGTAAAGGGCTGGTGCACCCAAACCTATCTCAGCTTTTTTTAGCTACCAGAGGGTTAACTGAACAGTTTCCTATGTGTCTCAAGGACTCCAATGTGGAGATCTCAGCAAGTGAGATCTAAGGCTTAGATAAATGCATGGCCATATTTCTAGATAGTAAACATAGGCTATGGATGTCGTAAGGCATACATACTAGGTAGAGTTCCCAAGTGCATCAAATAATCTCCTATGTCTTGGTGTTAAAGCGGAGTTCCAGCCCCCCCCCAAAAAAAAAGACTGCTTTGTAATTATCAAACCCTGTAAATTAACATTTCTAACATGTCAAATTTTATTGCGCTTTTACTTTCTTGCAAAATAGTCTTTTACTCACAGATCTCGGAAGCAGGCAGGTTCCATTTTTGTTGTAGGCATCTGAAGCCCTTCTGTGTTCATTTCCTGGACTTTTGTGCATCAGCGGTTGCTATAGCAATGTCGGGGCATCAACTTTTCCACATTGACTGCGGGACACTATGGGACTATGGGAGCAGGGGCGTTTGAGAAGGGTGGTAGTCGTTACTGCTAAAAAAAAATTACTAAGCGGGGGGGGGGGGGGATGGGGGTAAACCGTTTGACAGCTGGCGTGTGATGTTGCTACTGCCGAACGGGAATGTGTTGCTACAGCTGGGGTAAAAAAGTTGTTAAGCGGTGGGTTGCTGCTGCCGCCGCAGCCAGACGGGCACTTGGCGCTGGCGTGTGATGTTGCTACCGCACACGGGAAAGTTGCTACAACGGGGGAAAAAAAGTTGTAAAGTGGTGGGCTGCTTTTGCCGCCGCCGCCACCGAACGAGCACTTGGGCAGCGGACAACTGACCTTCTCTTCCGCCGCTATTGGGAGGTATGGTAGCGGGTGCTGTCAAGTCGTCTCCTCCCCCCCCCTGAGCACAACTCAGACATCGGCTAAGTGGGAGGAGGGGAGCTGCGGGCTGTCAGAATGTTTCCTACCGCTCGCCCCCCTCCTTCCTTTCTCCTGTCATCAGCGAAGATCTGCAAATAATGCAAGATCTTGCAAGATCTCGGCAGCGATGTCCCAGAAACCCTTGCAATCGCCTAGGCTATTAGGGACAGAAGTCAAGAAGAAATAAAGGTAAAAAGGTATTTCTAGGCAGAAAAATAAATAAATGCCAATGTGAAAAGGATTAGCTAAGGAGATTGAATATAGATTAAGATTAGAAAATGGGTGGAACTCCTCTTTAATAACACATTTTCATGTGTAATACAAGAATTCGAAGTGCACTCTAGCCTACCTGTACCATCATTCCAGGCCCCAATTTTGTGCTGTCCCTAAAAAGTTGGTGCATTTTTTTTTTTTTGGTAAATTAATTAACTTAAAAAGCTCACTTGCTCTTGGTCCATATCATTTCTTAACTGATTGGAGACTAAGAAAGCCGATCCATTTGTAGATTCACTGTCGCAGATTAAGTAAAATTGCCCTTTTATCCTCTCTGTCTGGATGTGCCTGGCGTAGCTATACAGGGAGTGCAGAATTATTAGGCAAGTTGTATTTTTGAGGATTAATTTTATTATTGAACAACAACCATGTTCTCAATGAACCCAAAAAACTCATTAATATCAAAGCTGAATATTTTTGGAAGTAATTTTTAGTTTGTTTTTAGTTTTAGCTATTTTAGGGGGATATCTGTGTGTGCAGGTGACTATTACTGTGCATAATTATTAGGCAACTTAACAAAAAACAAATATATACCCATTTCAATTATTTATTTTTACCAGTGAAACCAATATAACATCTCAACATTCACAAATATACATTTCTGACATTCAAAAACAAAACAAAAACAAATCAGTGACCAATATAGCCACCTTTCTTTGCAAGGACACTCATGCAGCCTGCCATCCATGGATTCTGTCAGTGTTTTGATCTGTTCACCATCAACATTGCGTGCAGCAGAAACCACAGCCTCCCAGACAATGTTCAGAGAGGTGTACTCTTTTCCCTCCTTGTAAATCTCACATTTGATAATGGACCACAGGTTCTCAATGGGGTTCAGATCAGGTGAACAAGGAGGCCATGTCATTAGTTTTTCTTCTTTTATACCCTTTCTTGCCAGCCACGCTGTGGAGTACTTGGACGCGTGTGATGGAGCATTGTCCTGCATGAAAATCATGTTTTTCTTGAAGGATGCAGACTTCTTCCTGTACCACTGCTTGAAGAAGGTGTCTTCCAGAAACTGGCAGTAGGACTGGGAGTTGAGCTTGACTCCATCCTCAACCCGAAAAGGCCCCACAAGCTCATCTTTGATGATACCAGCCCAAACCAGTACTCCACCTCCACCTTGCTGGCGTCTGAGTCGGACTGGAGCTCTCTGCCCTTTACCAATCCAGCCACGGGCCCATCCATCTGGCCCATCAAGACTCACTCTCATTTCATCAGTCCATAAAACCTTAGAAAAATCAGTCTTGAGATATTTCTTGGCCCAGTCTTGACGTTTCAGCTTGTGAGTCTTGTTCAGTTGTGGTCGTCTTTCAGCCTTTCTTACCTTGGCCATGTCTCTGAGTATTGCACACCTTGTGCTTTTGGGCACTCCAGTGATGTTGCAGCTCTGAAATATGGCCAAACTGGTGGCAAGTGGCATCTTGGCAGCTGCACGCTTGACTTTTCTCAGTTTATGGGCAGTTATTTTGCGCCTTGGTTTTTCCACACGCTTCTTGCGACCCTGTTGACTATTTTGAATGAAACGCTTGATTGTTCGATGATCACGCTTCAGAAGCTTTGCAATTTTAAGAGTGCTGCATCCCTCTGCAAGATATCTCACTATTTTTGACTTTTCTGAGCCTGTCAAGTCCTTCTTTTGACCCATTTTGCCAAAGGAAGGGAAGTTGCCTAATAATTATGCACACCTGATATAGGGTGTTGATGTCATTAGACCACACCCCTTCTCATTACAGAGATGCACATTACCTAATATGCTTAATTGGTAGTAGGCTTTCGAGCCTATACAGCTTGGAGTAAGACAACATGCATAAAGAGGATGATGTGGTCAAAATACTCATTTGCCTAATAATTCTGCACTCCCTGTAATATCTAGAGCAGGAGGGAAGAGGCACATTGCATTTGGTCTAGGGTGGCATAAAGCTAAATTGGACCCAGCACACATGTTGTGAAAATTATTAGGAGCTTCTGCTCAAAATGTATTTTGAATGCTGCAGGTGGAGTAAAAAGAAAAACCCTGTTGTAGTTTTAATATACACCTTTGGCAAAAATACTATAGAAATAAAAGTACTTTTTACCAAATAGTAAAATAACTTTAAAACAAGTCAATATAGACTATTTTAGATGTGTGTACTGCAAAGTAATTTAGTCCCAACTATCATTACAGAGCCTCTGAAGTTTGGTTTTGTAACAGGTCACAACACCCCTTGATCATTTACATTAGAAGGCTGCCAAGTCTTTACCACCAGAACAAAATAAGAGGAGAGGAGCTGTTATGGATCTTCTGCATTGCCTGCAGCTGTAAGAGTCAATAAGTTACTTTGCTGTTTTTTAAGAAAATGTAAATAACTTTCCATAGTCAAGGGTCCGGTGCAGTTGAGTTGGACTTAATTGTAGTAACAGGCTCATTAACTAGGTATTATTGCAGTTATATTCCATGTGTTGTTGCACCAATAGAAATAAGACAACTTCCTCTCTGTGTTGCATCACAGATGTGGGAGTGCTAATTTGATAAAACCCTGCATGAGTGAGCTCTCTGTTTATCTGTGAAGAATCTTCCTGCTTGTTTATGTGTCACATCTAAATACGATGTAGCACTCACCTGCACGGGCACTGAACTGAAAGACTCAGGTATTGTAGGATATGTAGTCTCTTCAAAGGAAATGTCAGTTCTCGGGCTACAGACAGAGGCCATGCATTAATCTGTTCAGTGCTATGCCACATGCCTCATGTTGAAACTGTTAACACAGGAATGTAAAGATTTACTCTGCTATAGGCTGTGCATACAGGGCATCAGGGATCAATTCACATCTTATGCAGGTGAAAAACACATGGTGCTGGTTGGAAAGATGTACAATCCACAAGGCAAATCAGTCCTCCAAGCTGTTAATATTATTGATGTACCACTTTTTGGGGCCCCGTACACATGATCGGACCTTTGTCCGACCAAAATCACATCGGAATTCAGATGGAATTCCATCGGAGTAAAAGAGAACATGTTCTATATCTAAACTCCATTGGAATTCATCGGAATATCCAATAGAAAAACTCTGAAGGCTTACACACGGTCGGAATTTCCGATGGAAAAAGTATTTTTGCCTCATTTCCTCTTGGTGATCCTTCTTCTCCTGTTTAGATTATATATTCACTACAAAATAACCAAGAATAACTCAGGGAATGCAATCAGAGTTTTCAAATTGCCTGCTTGGTAATCCTTGCAAATGTATTGAATTACCTTAATAAATATCAAGTGCAATGTGTATCAAATAGATAACTGATAATAAAGGTGCCTAAACATAAAAATATGGAAAGTGCTCGACAACAGTACCTAAATAAAGGCCATCATAAGTGCTCCAGCATAAACTGGTTCTCAATAGTGCTCAAATAAAGTCCATCATGAAATGCTCTAAATCTTTAATTCAAGTCATTGTCCCTTTATGAAAAAATGCTGCACCAGTGCTCTGTGCAATCAAAAAATGTCACCGTAACAATCCACCATCCGTGCCCCCTATCAGGGTATGCACTCATCCACAGGAATTGATCCTCTCAGGCCTTGTACACACGAGGGGATATTTCCGCTGAACATGGTCCGACGGACCATTTCAGCCGAAAAATCCCCTCGTCTGTAGGGGCAAACGGACGCTTTTTGCCGGATTCATCCGGCGGAAAAATTTCAAAGCATGCTTTGAAATAATTCCGCCGGATAGCTGGCCGTCAGATATGTCCGCTGGTTAGTACGGCAAACCAGCGGACATATATTGCCGCACATGCGTCGTATCCTGTGAATGGATCCGACGCATGCGCGCGGAAGTGTTTACTTCCTGGTGCGGTGACGTGGCGGTCACGTGGCGGCGTCAACGTCACCGCCGCGTCACCACGCTGTCCGCCGGCGGGGAATTTGATCCGATGGTGTGTACAGCCATCGGATCAAAACATCCCGGCGCAAATATACGCTGTAAACGGTCAGGGGACCGTTTACAGCGGATATTTCCCCTCGTGTGTACAAGGCCTAAGTGTATACTGAGGTGGGTCACACAGGCTTCAGTGCAATGTATCCCTCAACATGATGTCAAATTCCAGGAAGCTACGATCCACTTGCTTTCCCATATATTTATAAAGAAAAAACTATGGGAAACATTATAGAGCATCACCTTTACTTTAGGATAGTGCCACGCCGGGCACTAAGGATGGTCTGCCAACAGCAATAAATAGCAGTGCAGCTCCGGTACACTCCAGGACTGGCGTGCGTTTCAACTCATGGAAATGAGGTGGTGCTTCCCAGCAACCAATTTTAACCCACAACATTAATACAATATCATTATTATACATATTAATATTGCTGATGTATCATCAATGTTTATCGGCAATGTGCTATCTTTATTCTATATCAATCTTTGATCCTATATGGCCTGTCCTTAATTTTATAGTAAAATATTTGTCGTTGTGCAATGAGCATAACAGGTAGGCATGCAAGATTTTTTTTCACAATTGAAATCAAAGATATTTGAAGAAACATATATATTTTTACTTTTAAAGCATATGCTATAATACTTTTTAAACTTGAGACAGAATAGAGAACGAAAATGTTAAAACATTTAGTGCACAATGGGGTTGATTTACTAAAGCCAAATAGACTCTACACTTTGCAAAGTGCAGTTGCTCCAGAATTTTGTAAATGATGTAAAGCTTCACTTTGCAAAGAATACCAAATCACGTACCAGAAAAAAAAAAACAGCATTTGTGCTTGCACGTGATTGGATGATGGAAGTCAGCAGAGCTTCTGCTCATTTACTAAGCTCTGGAGCAACTGCACTTGCAGAATGCACAGTCTATTTGCCTTTAGTAAATCAATCCCACTGTATCAGGCAAAATAGCACGTTATTAAATCTTGGATGATATGCTGAATCTAACTAAAAGCTTCATAGGCAATGTATTGGGCTGGGGTAAGAATGTCTGGTCAGCCCTAGTTGTGATGTTATACTTTAAAATGTATTTTTAGGAAAAGAGAGAAGCTGTTGTTATAATTAAAAAAAAAAGCTTTTATCTAAGGTTGAATTTTTCTACAATGTCTGTTCTAAACCAGAAGGAAAGTGCTCGGATATGGTTTTATTGGTAACTACCCACACATTTAGCCCAAAAGTAGAGGGATATTTTAACGCTAAATTAAATGTATTTTAGGAAATAAAAACAAAATAAAAAAAAAAATAATACCTGTGTTTATTTGGTGGGAGAGAGGGGGAAATATATATATATATATATATATATATATATATATATATATATATATATATATATATATATATATATATATACATATATATAGATATATATATGCAGGCATACCCCACTTTTAAGTACACGATAGGGTTGATTTACTAAAGCTTGAAAGTGCAAAATCAGGCTCACTTCTGCATAGAAACCAATGAGCTTCCAGGTTTTATTACCGAAGCTTAATTTAACAAGCTGGGGTTAGAAGCTCATTGGTTTCTAGCAAAAGTGAGCCTGATTTTTCACTTTCCAGGCTTAGTAAATAAATTCCATTGTATACTTAAAAGTGGGGTATGCCTGTATATTGCTATATATATATATCTATCTATATATATCTATATATATAGATATCTATCTATATATATAGATATATATATAGATAGATATATATAGATAGATATATATATAGATATATATTTATGTGTACTGTATACAGCGCTTTTTTTTAGGGGGAACTTGGGGGAACTCGGTTCCACCACCTCTGGCTCAGTCCCTTTGGTGCCTGCTCACCACAATCACTTGTAAACACAGAAGTCTGGTTTCTGTGTTTACAAGTGACAGCTCTGCATTCTGTGTGTAACCCCCTGAACTCTGCACTCTGTATGTAATGCAATCCTGGTATTTAATGCCTCTTTAAGACCCTTCTACTGTTTTTGAAATCTGAACAGGGTCATGGTTGAGTTCCTGCACCTATTTTCTGAGAAAAAAACTCTGACTGTATATACATATTGTATGTATATATTTGTACATTAGTTAATTGCTGAATTGAACTTTAATTAAGAAAAAAATAAATAAGCCATTTCTATTTGAGGTTGGAAGTTGTGAATAAAGCAGACCTTCTATTTTAATGCAAGGTGCCATAAAAATTCTAAGGCCTCATTCACACGACCGTTTTCCTCAACAGAATCCATCAAAGAAAAAAACTTTTACTTAACACGCAGTAACATGAGATTAGCAAAAGCAGCCCCAAGGGTGGCGCCAATGGAATGGAACTTCCCCTTTATAGTGCCGTCGTACGCGTTGTACATCACCGCATTTGAGAACGACGAGATTTTGTCTTGACAGTGTGTACGCAAAGAAAGCTTGTCAAGATTCTCGACAAGCCTGACAAGGAACTTGTCGAGGAAAACAATGTTTTATCTACAACGAGTTCCTCAGTCATGTGTATGAGGCCTTACCTTCAAAGTTTGAGGATGAATTGCTGCACAAAGGCTTTAGCTAAAGAGGTGAATGAGGGCCCTTTTGCTTGTTACTGTACTGATTGTTAGGAATATGTAAATATTGGAATTTTCACAATAAAATTTGTACAATAAAATAACGATACGTGGATTAACCACTTGAGATCCGCGCTATGGACAAAAGACGTCCACAGCGCGGCTCTCAAGTGCCGGGTAGACGTCTTTGAACGTCCTGTCATTGTAATTCCCCGCACCCGCCACTGGGTGGCGCGCAGCAGGGAAAAACAGTGCACGGCGCATCACTTAGGAGGCGATGCGTGTGCCTGGTGGCCGCGATGTCCGCCGGGTACATGCGATCAGCGGTGACAGCAGGGACATGGAGCTCTGTGTGTAAACACAGAGCTCCACGTCCTGTCAGGGAGAGAGGAGACAGATCTGTGTCCCTTCTACATAGGGACACAGATCGGTCACCTCCCCCAGTCACCCCCCTCCCCCTACACAGTTAGAACACACCCAGGAAATACATTTAACCCCTTCCTCACCCCTAGTGTTAACCCCTTCAATGCCAGTCACATTTATACAGTAATTAGTGCATATTTATAGCACTGGTCGCTGTATAAATGTGAATGGTCCCAAAATAGTGTCAAAAGTGTCCGATGTGTCCGCCGTAATGTTGCAGTCCCAATACAAATTGCAGATCGTCGCCATTACTAGTAAAAATAAAACAGAATTCTGTCCCCTTTTTTGTAGGCGCTATAACTTTTGCGCAAACCAGTCACTTATTGCAATTTTTTTTTTTTTTTTACAATAATACGTAGAAGAATACATATCGACCATAACTGAGAAAAAAAATAGCTTTTTAAAAAAAAAAAATTGGGATATTTATTATAGCAACAAGTAAAAAATATATATATATTTTTTTTATTGTCGCCCTTTTTTTGTTAACAGCGCAAAAAATAAAAACCGCAGAGGTGATCAAATACCACCAAAATAAAGCTCTATTTATGTCAGTTAAAGCGACGCAGTGCCGGAAGCTGAAATTTCGCCTGGGCTCGAAGGGGGTTTATGTGCCCAGTAAGCAAGTGGTTAAACTAAACCCGAACACCAGATTGTGAGGGCAGATTGGGTGAGCTGGCAATAGATCAAATTTTTCAAAGCTGCTTATTGATATTATTAAGATTTTGTAAGTACTTTCTTCTAAGTTGTAGGAGTGCTCAGTTTTAGAAGAATGGCAGAATTCTACTTTACATCACTTTTGTGTGATACTTGCATTTAGCTACAAGTGTGAAGCACAATTGAACTTCATCTGTCACCACCGATCAATATTTTCTTTTTTTGTTTACAAACGGTTTATTGAAATATAAGTCTCAGTACAAAAATAACTTTGCATTGGCAAGGGATACATACATGACAAAGGGTGCAGAGAATATCAGTATGATGCATAAGTAGCAGTAATATAGGAGGGATGAATACAAACATTGGGATGTAAGAATGAATCATTCATAAAACTTTTTAGAGGCATAATGACCTTATGGGTTTGTTCATTAATAAAAACATAATGACAGTGTCACATAGTGGATCATTGACCTAACAGAGAAATATCCCAAGGTTTCCATTTTTTATTATATGTGTCCATAGTGTCGAATAATGTGTGATGGATATGTTCTGATAACTTGATGGTAAGCATGCGATTCATAATTTGGGACCATGGCACTGTGGGGGATCGCCAGTTGAGAGCTATAGCCCAGTGTATTGAGCTAAATAATGTGTGTATAAGTCTGGTATGTGCTATAGGGATGTCAGGAATAGGATAGAAAAGGAGGCACATTTTAGATGTGAGTTCAATTCTTCTGCCTATAATTTGTTCTATTTTGTTTTTGGCTTGTTGCCACGTAGTTTTAAGGTGTGTACATTCCCAGAATGTGTGTATAAGAGAACCCTGAGCTGGGCATCCTCTGAAGCACAGGGGTGAGATTGTTGGATAGAATGAATTGAGTCTGTCCGGGGTGAGGTACCACCTATGTTGAAGTTTGATGGCGGATTCCCTAATGGAGGCTGTCTTGGTGCTTTTTTGTAAGTTATTGATCATAGTATCCCATTGATCTATAGAGAAGGTTTCATTTAAGTCTGATTCCCACTGGGACATTTGACGTGTTTTATCTGGTAAGTTGTGTTCATTTAGGTTTTTATAAATTCTGGATATTAAGCCCCTATCGCGAGGTGAGGAGAGACAGATTTGTTCAAATATCGTGAATGGGGATTGGAGTGTGAGTGAGAAGTGTTTTTGGTAGAAAATCTTGATGTTGTTGTAGTCAGAAAGCTCAGTCTCTGTAAGTTCATATTCTGTTTGCAATTCTCTAAAAGTACGAAATGAGTTATTTTTTGTGAGTGACTTTAGGGTAGATAGTTTGAGGAGCTGCCATATAGTATATTGATTTGAGCTAAGGTCAGGAGGGGAAAAGAGAGGGTCACCTATGAAAGAAGCTAGGGGGGGGGATTTCTGATGAGATGTTAAATTTATGCTTTTGTCTGTGCCATAATAGGAGATTTTGGTGTACTACTTTGTTAAGGTGGCCAATCTTTTGAGTTTTAATGGATTTGGACCAGGGGAGGCCCTGTAGGTGATATGGTAGGACAGATTGTTCCTCAAATAATAGCCATGGTATATGGTTGGATGGTGCATACCATTGTGCGAGTTGTGTATATCTGGCTGAAAGATAATATAGCCATAGGTTAGGAATACTCATCCCTCCCTTCGATCGAGGTCTGAACATCAATGCATATCCGAATCTAGATTTTTTATATTGCCATATGAACTTGTTAATCTCTCTTTGTATAGAATCTAGGGTGTTTTTAGGTACCAGAAGAGGAAGGGCTCTAAAGAAAAATAATAGTTTAGGTAATATAACCATCTTTATAGCAGCTATCCTACCCATAAACGAAATATGGTATGATGACCATGATTTGAGCAAGTCTCTGATGGTTTGGAATATTCTAGGGTAATTGGCGTGGTATAAGGTTCTGTAAGATGGGGTGATATGGATACCTAAATATCTGAAAGATGTTGAACACCACTGAAAAGGAAATTTCTCTTTTAATATAGCAGTCAAATCAGGGGGACAGTTGATTGGAAGGGCTGAACATTTAGATAAGTTTATACTTAACCCTGTTAGGTCATAAAATGTATCCAAAGTTTTGATAAGGTTTGGTAATGAAATTAAAGGTTCAGTGAGGAACAATAGGACGTCGTCGGCATAGAGACTTAATTTAAATTCTGTTGAACCTTTTGTGTATCCTTTGATATTAATATTGTTGCGGATGGCACAAGCAAGGGGCTCAATGGCTAGAGCAAATAGGAGAGGGGATAACGGGCAGCCTTGTCTTGTGCCTTTGCTTAGTGGGAAAAACTCTGAATTGTGACCGGGGAGTTTGATACGGGTGTGTGGATCATTGTATAGGGCTTTAAACCCATGGAGAAACTCATTTTTAATGCCATATCTGGGGAGGAGTGAGTCTAAGTAGGACCAGCTGACGCTATCGAAGGCTTTATGTATGTCTAGACTGAGTAGTAGTGTGGTTCTAGTGTGTAGGTTGGAGTCCTGGATGATGTTTGTAGCTAGTCTTATATTGTCTGTGATTTGTCTGTCTGGAATGAAACCTGATTGATCTGGGTGGATTAAGGGTGGGATAACTGAGGCTAATCTATCCGCTAACATCTTGCCAAAAATTTTTAGGTCATTATCTATGACCGAGATTGGGCGGAAGTTCTGGGGTGTGGAGTGGTCTTTATTTGGTTTGGGTAATAGGGACATATTAGCTAGGAGCATTTCGGATGGGAATTGGTTGCCTTGCAGGATATGGTTAAAAAGTTTAACAAGGTGGGGAATTAGAATTGAAGCAAATTTTTTGTAATATGAAGTTGAAAAGCCATCTGGGCCTGGGGCTGTGGAGGTCTTCAAAGTACGCACTATTCTATTTATTTCAGTTTCTGAGCAAGGTGCATTTAAAGCCTCAATTTGTTGTGAAGAGAGGGAGGGTAGAGGAATTTCATCAAGCCATTGTGACGAGGATAGTTTTGGGATGTTTTGAGGAGAAGATAGAAGTTTCTTATAAAAATTCAAAAAAATCTCCATAACTCCCTTAGGATGAGAAATTAAGTTTCCTGCAGCATTTCTCAATTTATAAGTATGGGGAGGTTTCATTGATTGATTCAATTTTCTGGCAAACATTGTGGATGAGGAGTTACTGTATAATAAGAATCTAGCCTTGGACCATCTCAAAGCTTTTTCTGTATCAGAAGTTAGTAATGTGTCTAGGGCTGAACGTTTTTCTTGGATTTGTTTTAGTATGTCTCCGGAGGGGGAATGACTGTGTTTGTGGTATAATTTGTCTAGATCTCTAGTTAGTGTTTTTATGTCGGTCAGCTTCGTTCTATTTTTAGTAGCTGCCATCTTGATTAGATGGCCTCTCATGACAGCCTTGTGGGCCATCCACCGTGATGTGGGTAGAATGTCCGGGGAGGAGTTAAGTGTAAAATACTCTTCCATGTCGGTCGTTAGTTGATGTAGATTCTGATGGTCTGTTAATAATGCATCGTTAATGCGCCATTTATGAGGTGTGTTAGCGAGACCTATTTTAGAGGTAGTAAATGATGTTATCTGATGATCAGACCAGGGACAAGAGTGAATGTCGGCTTTAGATGAGTTTGCCACTAAAATTGGGGTGCAAAAGATGTAATCTAATCTGGCGGAGCAATCATGTGGGTGAGAGTAAAAAGTGTAATTTTTAATGCCTACGTTATGTGCTCTCCAAGTGTCTATGAGTTGGTGATTATGTAACGTGCGGATTAATGTTTTAGGAAAGGCTTTGGATGAGGGTGCAACTCTACTTCTATCTAAGGTTGAATGTGCTGCTAAATTGAAGTCACCGCCTACAATCAAATGGGGTGAGGAGTACTTATCTAATGTATCAAAGAAATGTGAGAAAAAGGATGTATGAGCTTCATTAGGTGCATATATAGAAGCTATTGTGACCTTACGTCCTCCTATGGAACCTTTAACAATCAAAAAGCGACTTTCTGGGTCTTTATAAACATTTTGGGTTTCGAACACTAAAGAATTTTTAATAAAAATAGCTGTTCCCCTTTTTTTGGAATCGAATGTTGTATAGTAGAATTGTCTATATGCTTTGTCAAAAAACTTGGGGTGGTTAGAGGTAGCGAAGTGTGTTTCTTGCACTAATATTATGTCGGCCCCTAGTCTTTTATAATGGCGGAAAGCTTTTTTTCTTTTTTGGGGGGAATTTATGCCATTGGCATTATGGGAGATTACTTTAAGTCCCATTTAGAGTGTATAAATGAAAGCTTAGGTATGATAGATAGTAATGCCATTTATAACATTTTTGGGTAATAAAAAAGAGAATGAAAGATCAATATTTTCTTATATAAGAGTAGGCTTGGCAACCTGTGGATCCCCATCTGTTGCAGCATTACAAGTCCCAGCATGCCACGGCAATCACACTGTTTGAATCCATTGAAATGCAAGGATTTAAACAGTATGGAAGTCTGACAGGTTTGCTTGTGAACTTTTAATTTTTCTTCACTTGACATATGCTTTAAATGTGTAATAACATATATGCTATGCAAACTTTTGCAACTTATGGTGTAAATACAGGAGCACTGTAAGTTAGTGTGCTTCCAAAGTCACTATTAATATGTGTCCCAGAATGCTCTTAAAAAATTATTCCAAGGTGGCAAGTAAAGTCAGACAATTAAACCTCCCCTCGGTTTACCTTAAAGTGTATTTAAAATAAAGAAATTTGAAATGAGATTTGGTGCTGTCACTACCAGTGGTGGTTGGTGCTCAACTTTTTTGGGAGGGAAGCCTGCGCCCCCCAACCCAACAAGCCAGCCAACCAATCACATAACCCCCCCCCCAAGCTTGTTTGATCACCACCCCCCATCGCTCGATCGATTGCCCACCAACCCCCCGACTAGCCCCAGACTTACCCCATCTAGGTGGCGGCTTTCACCCTGCATATCCTCCTGAGTCCCAGCAGTCGCTTTTCCTTCCGGGCAATCAAGAGTTAGGACTCACTGCCAATTGGGTCTCAGGACCCGCTTCCTGATTGGCCGGAAGGAGAAACAGGAAGACATTAGCAAATATTAATTCCCTAATTTCACACAGCCTATTTGAAGCCAATTAAAGCCTAGATTAGGGGGCTGGACACATGGATCAGGGGGGAGGTGCCCATGTGCCCCTAATGGCCACCAATGGTCATTACTATGCTGCTCACCATTTTTATTTTCTGATTGGAAAGCTGTACCTAAAGACCTACAGTGCAAGAATCTCCCCACTTCTGCTTTAGTCATTTGGTGGATCTCTGGTTTCCTAACCTGTCCGGCTGCTTTATGAATATTCTTCCATCAATCACTATTTTACCAGTCATTAGGGGTCATCTTTGACATGAGGAAACAAAGAGGTTAATTTATTAAAGGCAAATAGAATGTGCATTTTGTAAGTGTGGTTGCCCCAGAACTTAGTATGATTGAATAATGGAAGTTGGTAGAGCTTCCCTTCATTACTAAGCTCTGTAGCAATTGCACTTGCAATTTGTCTTCAGGAAATCAACCGTAAAGCTCTACTCCTGTACCAATTGTATAGTTAAACATATCTAAAACCTAAAAACATTATGTATTTCCTGAAAACTCAAACTATGTTAAATAAAATGGTAAATTGTAAAATTTTGGTCAAATTATTTTTGTGGTAATGTTTATCAAATCTACATTAAGGCTCGGTTCACACCAGTGCGATGCGATAAACCCTGCAAATTCAGTGCAGGTTCCCGCATTGTACCTGACTCACAGGCAGTTCACACTGTCCTCTGCGAATCACTGCAGGTGTCAACACAAAGTTAATGACACCACCAGATTGGTTTGCAGATCGCAGTGTGAACTGTCAATTCCGACATCCATGTGATTTGATTCTGTTGCGGACAAAAAAAAGGGTCCTGAACGAGTTTGGTCCGAATGTGATGCAAAGTCAGCCATAGAGTTTGCATGGCTGAATTTGCATCGCACAGACATCGCACGTAATTTACACTGCAAGACTGAGCCTTAAAAAAAATGTAATTAATTTTAGACACAGTGGGCCAGATTCTTGAAGAGGTTACGTTGGCGTATCTAGAGATATGCCGCGTAACTTCTAAGATGCGCCGGCGTATCTATTTTCTGTATTCTGAAAATGAGATACGCCGGAATTTTGCTTAGATACGACCGGCGTAAGTCTCTTACGCCGTCGTATCTTAGTTGCATATTTACGCTGGCCGCTAGCTGGCGCTTCCATCGATTTACGCGTTGAATATGCAAATGAGCTAGATACGCCGATTGACGAACATACTTGCGCCCGGTCGTCGTATTTTACGTCGTTTGCGTAAGCGTAAGTCCGGCGTAAAGTTACCCCTGAGGCTTACGCAATGTTAAGTATGGACGTCGGGTCAGCGTAAAATTTTCCGTCATTTACGTAGTACGTTCAGGTCGAAACCAATGAGTATTTGCGGCGTAATTTTGAGCATGTGCACTGGGATACGTCCACGGACGGCACATGTGCCATTTGGAAAAAGCGTCAATTGCGTGGGGTCATGGTTGATTACCATGCAACACGCCCACTCCAAGCCTAATTTGAATTACCCAGGCTTACGCCGACCCATTTATGCTACGCCACCGTAACTTAGGACGCAAGTGCTTTGAGAATACGACACTTGTGTCCAAAGTTGCGGCGGCGTAGCGTAAATACTTACCCCGCCATACGTCGAGAATCTGGCCCAGTAGTTTTTTTGGAAGCTATAAAAATAATTAGGTTGTGTTGAGTTAAAATATACCAAATGTGTCAAGTTTCAAAATTGCATGCATCTGTGAAATGCCAGAAGACTACGGTACTACAAATTAGTCATAGGCAATGCTTTAAAGAGGAAATAAACCCTGATGGGTGTTACTTCGCCTTTGTTTCCCTGCAAATGTAAAGCATAATGGGCTACTATGCATTGCATAGTAGCCCAATATGTGACACTTACCTGCAGGAGAAGCCTGCGATGTCTCCGTCTTCCTCATGAGTAGCGAGCGGTCATTCTTCACCCCTCTTCTTTCTGGGGGCCGTGAACTCCGGCTCTTTGAGTGGCCGGATTTGCATGTGCCTGCATGCAGGAGCCTCCACTCACAGCATGACCCGAGTTAGAAACGGCACAGCATGCGCAGAACATTTTGCCGTACGGCGATTTGCAAATATCTCCTAGACCAGGCATATGCAATTAGCGGACCTCCAGCTGTCGCAGAACTACAAGTCCCATGAGGCATAGCAAAACTCTGACAACCACAATCGTGACACCCAGAGGCAGAGGCATGATGGGACTTGTAGTTTTGCAACAGCTGGAGGTCTGGTAATTGCATATCCTTGTCCTATACCGTGCAGGTCTGTGAAATATTTCAAGCACCTACAGGCAAGCATTGGATCACTATGGAGTTAATCATGAAAGATGACCCTAGAGTAATGGTTCTCACTGTGGTATGTGTGGTAATACCTAATTTGCTTTCCACAATCATTGTTTTCATGGATGCAGGGGTAGGGGGCTTCTACAAATGTGTTTGTCTATTTCTTCTTATTTTTTATTAAAATGTATTTATTTTTCCTTTTTTTTAAACTTAAAGGAGTTGTAAAGGAATTTTTTATTTTTTTTTGCTGAAATGACTGTTTACAGGGTATAGAGACATAATAGTTAACTGATTCCTTTTAAAAATGATTAAAAATAGATAAAAATCAATCATATAATGTGCCTGCAGTTTCAGTTTCGTTTAGCCATCTTTTTGGTGCTTTATCTTTACGCCGGGAAACCCCTTACGTTACGGAAATGGCGTAAAGTCACTGCGTCGGGTGGGCGTACGTTCAGGAATTGGCTGATTTACATATTCTCGACGTACATCAGCGGGAACGCCCCTGGCGACCATTTTAAAAATGCATTTAAGATCTGACGGCGTAATACAATTACGCCTGTTGGATCTTTCCTGCAAACCGGCGTATCTTGTTTTCTGAATACAGAAAACAGATACGCCGGCGCAAAGTCAGAGTTATGCCGGCGTATCACTGATACGCCGGCATAACTCTACCTAATTCTGGCCCACAGTAATCACACCTCCTTGATCAGAGACCACAGAGAGAAACTCCCTGACTTTTTTCATAAGGAAACAGACAAGCAGGAAGTGTGGAGATCAGAGAAGGATTACAGCAACTTCAAAGCAAAAACGAACAATGAGGACATGAAACCAGGATTGCAGTAAGGTAAAGGAAGCTATTAAGCTAAAAAAAAAAAATCCTTTAGTGACCCTGTAACATTATTGCTGTTATAAAGGGAGCTGACAAGCAAAGCGGCAGTGTTGAAAGAGTTAAAGCTCAAAAGCGTTGTTAGCACAATCAGTTCTGCTCACCAAGTCTTCTTTGCCATTGGTAATGCTTTTATCAACCTGTCATTAAAACTATATTCCAAGATAATGATGAGCCAGCAGGGATTAATTAGCCATGTCAATTATTTAAAAAAAAATGAGTATTAAGTTCTATAGAAGTGTGCCAGAATTTATTGCATTGTCTCATAAAGGTGGCCTGTAAATGAGAACTTCAAAGTGTGTACATAAATTAAATTGGCAACTGCATTTTAACATTGGGACTAGTTAGTATCACAACATTTTTTTCTAGTCACAATAAATCTGTCTGGATGTCACCAAATGAGGGACTTTAATTAAAGTAAAGGATATCACTTAATTGTTCTATTAATAAATGTCCCTTCTCTCTTTCACATTCATTACTGTGAATGTTACCAAATAGTTTCAGTGCTTAAAAACATCTGAAGAAAGACAAATTCTGCTACGGTATTCATCCAGCCAATCAAATTCTTCCCTTTCATTCAGCACCGGAAACATAAAGAGGACCCTGATTGCTGTAGGCAAAAACAAATCTTTCTACCGAGACTCTTGGCATTAGGGCCAAAATCAGAAGAAGAGACAAATCTGCTTCTACAGAGTATACAACAAGGCTAGACTGGTAATATGGCACCTCTGGTATTTGTCTGAATGGTTGAGGATCCTAAAATATTTGGGGGCTACTGTATGGCTGATTTTAAAATGTGGTAAAAAAAAATCAGCGGGGATATGCTTGTTAGGTCTAGGGGTTAGAGTAAAAGGCTTTAATACTTACCTTATTCCACAGTCCCCCATCCACCAAAGTTTCTCTCCTCCCTCTGACACTTCCGGGTGTCAGAGCTAGTTCACTAGCTTGTTATCCAGTTGCCACCAGTACACATACGCTATATTGTCAAACATATTGGGACACCTGTCTTTACACGCACATGAACTTTATTGGTATCCCAGTCTTAGTCCGTAGGGTTCAATATTTGATTTGGCCCACCCGTTCCAGCTATAACAGCTTCAACTCTTCTGGGAAGGCTGTCCGCAAGGTTTAGGAGTGTGTCTATGGGAATGTTTAACCATTCTTCCAGAAGCGCATTTGTCTGACACTGATGTTTGATGAGAAGGCCTGGCTCACAGTCTCCATGCTAATTCATCCCAAAGATGTTTTTCGGGTTGAGGTCAGGGCTCTGTGCAGGCCAGTCAATTTCCTCCACCCTAAACTCGCTCATCCATGTCTTTATGACCCTTGCTTTGTGAATTGTTCCAATACATTTGGTGGAGGGGGGTTTATGATGAGGGGTTGTTTATCAGGGGATGGGCTTGCCCCCTTAGTTCCAGTAAAGGAAACTCTTAAGGTGTCAGCATACCAAATCATTTTGGACAATTTCATGCTCCCAACTTTTTTTTATAAATTTTTTTTTTTTTCATAAGTTTCTCCTCATTGTTTAAAACAGATATAATAATACATGTTAACATATCCACATGTCCTGTTGATTATATACATTCTATTACCATTCAACTTATTTCAAACTCTCAACTTTGTGGGAACAGTTTGGGGATGTCCCCTTCCTGTTCCAACATAACTGCTCACCACAGCACAAAGCATGGTCCATAAAGACATGGATGAGTGAGTTTAGGATGAAGGAACTTGACTGGCCTGCACAAAATCCTGATTTTAACCAGTTGCCGACCGCCTGCCGTCATATTACTGCGGGACGGTGGCCTTAAGAGCATTAAAGCGGCCGCTAGGGGGCGCATGCGCGCCGCCGGCAGTGGCACGCGCGCATCCCCGCTCGCCCCCCAAATCCCGCGCGTGTGCCCCCGGGCACACGCGATCGCTCGTTACAGAGCGGGGATCGGGAGCTATGTGTGTAAACACAAAGCTCCCGGTCCTGTCAGCAGGGGAAACGCTGATCTCCTGTTCATACAATATATGAACAGAAGATCAGTGATTTCCCCTAGTGAGGCCACCCCCCCATACAGTTAGAACACACCCAGGAACACACTTAACCCCTTCCCCGCCCCCTAGTGTTAACCCCTTCACTGCCAATTGCATTTTTATAGTAATCCAATGCATTTTTATAGCATTGATCGCTACAAAAATGCCAATGGTCCCAAAAATGTGTCAAAAGTGTCCGAAGTTCCCGCCATAATGTCGCAGTACTGAAAAAAAAATGCTGATCGCCGCCATTACTAGTAAAAAAAAAATATTAATAAAAATGCCATAAAACTACCGCCTATTTTGTAAACGCTATAACTTTTGCGCAAACCAATCAATAAACGCTTATTATGATTTTTTTTATGAAAAATACGTAGAAGAATACGTATCAGCCTAAACTGAGGGAAAAAAAAGTTTTTTTATATATTTTTGGTGGATATTTATTATAGCAAAAAGTAAAAAATATTGCATTTTTTTCAAAATTGTCGCTCTATTTTTGTTTATAGTGCAAAAAATAAAAACCGTAGAGATGATCAAATACCATTAAAAGAAAGCTCTATTTGTGGGGAAAAAAAGAACACCAATTTTGTTTGGGAGCCACGTTGCACGACCGCGCAATTGTCAGTTAAAGCGACGCAGTGCCGAATCACAAAAAGTGCTCTGGTCATTGGGCAGCAATATGGTCCGGGGGTTAAGTGGTTAAAACCTTCGGGATGAATAATGGACAACCTTCCCAGAAGAGTTGAAGCTGTTATAGCTGCAAAGGGTGGGCCAATTCAATATTGAACTCTACGGACTAAGATTAAAGTTCATGTGAGTGTAAAGGTAGGTGTCCTAATACTTTTGACAATGTAGTGTATATGTGACAGAACTCCAGTGGGCCTTAGAGCCAGGCGGTCACATACATACATCCAGATACAGGTGGTGAAGATGTGTTATGCTTGAAGTCACCCTCCAGCATAGTGAACACACTGTTACCAACAGCTCCCAGTCCTGCTTTATGATTGGAAGCTGAGCTCCTAATCACGAGATCAATGTGATAGTCACAGTGATTACATTATCGGAAAGCCAGCCTCTGCATCCTGGCATTATGAAAAACTTAAAGAGCCATCGGTGACGGCAAGAATATTAGCCTGGGCACAGGTGCACTAAACCTTAATTGGATGAAATTTTATTTGTTAAACTACTCAAAAACAACTGTTGAGATTTTAATGAATGGCTCTGGATATACTTTAATCTTTTACTGTGAAATCTGCTTTTCCAGTGTAAGGTTAATGATTAGTGTTGCTCACGAATATTCGCATTGCGAATATTCGCTACGAATATTGCATATTCGAGTATTCGCGAATAACGCGAATATCGCGGCGAATATTCGCTATTTCGAATATTCGAATGTTTTAAATTTTTTTTTAGAACAGATCACATCCTAGAGATCCCCATCGACGTCTAAAAGCATTGCTGGTATGATTAGAGACCTTGGGCCGAGTAGCTGCAGCGCTCATTTTATATTGCCGAAAAATCGCAATGCGATTATTCGGTAATAGCGATATCGCGCGATTATTTTATATTGTAATATATCACGAATATTCTGAGCCAATCAGAGTGCTCCATTCCGCATTTCTCGAAATTTCGCAATTATTTTATATTGTAATATATCACGAATATTCTGAGCCAATCAGAGTGCTCCTTCCGCATTTGCCGAATATTCGCAATTTTTGTGTATTGTAATATATCACGAATATTCTGAGCCAATCAGAGTGCTCCTTCCGCATTTCTCGAATATTCGCAATTATTGTGTATTGTAATATATCACGAATATTCTGAGCCAATCAGAGTGCTCCTTCCGCATTTCTCGAATATTCGCAATTATTTTGTATTGTAATATATCACGAATATTCTGAGCCAATCAGAGTGCTCCATTCCGCATTTCTCGAATATTCGCAATTATTTTATATTGTAATATATCACGAATATTCTGAGCCAATCAGAGTGCTCCATTCCGCATTTCTCGAATATTCGCAATTATTTTATATTGTAATATATCACGAATATTCTGAGCCAATCAGAGTGCTCCATTCCGCATTTCTTGAATATTCGCATTCGCAATTCGCAATTCGCAATTCGCAAAAATTCGCGAAAATTCGCGAAAATTCGCAATCATTTAATTTCCAAAAAATATCACGAATATTCGTATTTAGCGAATATATGTCGAATATTCGACTATATATTCGAGATATATCGCGAATTCGAATATGGCATATTCTGCTCAACACTAGTAATGATTCAACAATCAGAACTATGTTGTTATTTATTGAAAAATCCCACTCTCCTCCTATGGATAATAGACGTAGTTATTACATTTTGTATCATGCTGCTGCTTTGCTCTGAACCTTGAGTGTTTTTCTTGGATGTGCTACTCTCCGCACAAAGGGGGGAACCATGAAGCATGGGAGGTGATAACACTGGCATCTGGAGAGGCTGATTACACCAGATTGTAATTTCATCAAAGCAATCTACGGAGAAAATGCACATAATGAATAATAAGCATGATAAATGACTGGTACTTATTGTCACAAACACCTGTGTGGATGTAGAAGCATTGACAGGCAGTGAGATTTTCAATATAATCAATAGGGCGATGCACGACACAGAATCAATCATCATAGAATAGGCTTATGTGATATAACAAGCTTAGAGTCTTTCCTTTGGGTCATTTGTTAACAGTTCAATGACATTTGTCAACAAGCTACAAAAGATGATCATTAAAGTAGATAAATAAAGGAATTTTGCTCATTATTTCATCTTCTGACAGGACTACGTATGTAAAGTATAAACAGCACTGGAGAGAATTAAAGGACACTGGACAGGGAATCTTAAAGTGGACCTTATTGCGTTCAGAGGGAGTCTGAATAAGTCTGAATCATTGGTGGCCTGCTCGGCAGAGGCACTCATTGTCATTTAACAGGTTGAAGTCATCTGGTTTAAAGCAGTTGTCATAGGCGTGCGCACAAGGTTTGTTGGGTGTGCCCAGGCACACTCTAATCACCCCATACACATTAGTGTTATCGCTCTGTGTAGCAACAGGAACATGGGAAATGTCTCCCTCCTAGGCCTCGTACACACGACCGGGTTTCTCGGCAAAAAACAGCAAGAAAATAGCTTCTTGCCGAGATTCCTGTTCGTGTGTACGAGGCATTCAGGTTTCTCATCTGGAAATCAGGCAAGGACAGCAACCCCTACTTTTTTTATTTATGTTTTATAATAATAATAATATTATAAAAAATAAATAAAAAAAAGGAGGGGTTGCCCAGGGCCCGGACAGCAACCCCTATTATTATTATTATTATTAAAGGGCCCAGAGGTCTCCAGGGCCCCCAGATATATATATATATTTTTATTAAAGGGCTCAGAGGTCCCCAGGGCCCCATGTGGCAACCCCCCCTTTTTTATAAATGTTTATTTTTTTATTTTTGTTTATATTTTTTTTTTATTAAAAGGCCCAGAGGTCCCCAAGGCCCCGGATTGGCAACCTCCCTTTTTTATGTATTTTTTAAAAATGTTTATTTATTTTTATTTTTTTATTAAAGGGCCAAGAGGTTTCTTTTTTCTTTTTATTAAAGGGCCCAGAGATCCCCAGGGCCCCGGATGGCTACCCCCTTTATATATATATATATATATATATATATATATATATATATTTTACTTTATTTCTTATTTTTTCTGTAAAGGCCCCCCTCTGCTTCTCAATTTGCGGCAGCCCCCCCGCTTCTCAATTTCAGGTGGCAGCACCCCCCCGGTTCTCTGCTCCAGGGGGCCCATGCCTTAAGCTGTGTAAGGGGCCCAAAATTCCTGATGGCGGCCCTGCGCATACCTCCCAACCTTCCCGCAGTCCCACGAAAGGGTTAACTATCCCGCACTGCAAGAGGAGGCAGCACGGAAGCAGGAGGAACCGAAGCGGTGTGGAGGACTGTGGCTGCTGAAGGGAAGAAAGCCGACAGCCGGGCTAATGACAGTCTGTGGCCCTGGCTGTCGGCACAGAGGTGAGAGGCACTCCCCCCGCGCAACAACTTTAATGCACCCCCCCGCTCAACAACTTCAATTCGCCCCCCCCCCCCGCTCAACAACTTTAATGCGCACCCCCCGCTCAAAACTATGATCCTACTACGACTCGCTCCAGGGGGCCCCTTCAACACTCAAGCGCAGGGGCCCCCACCACCCTAAGTCCTGCCCTGCCCATGATTTGTATGCTTCCAATGTCTGGAACCCTGCATTTTCAGCACATAGGCGGGTAAATCAACACAAGTGCTTTGAAGGCTGATGATGATCTAGAGATTTCTGTGGATCTGTGTGTTTGAACTTTGGTTTGGCTTTGATTCACTATTTACACGAGCCATTGAGCCTAATGTTGAGTCACTTCATCATTATAGTGCATCAAATACTCTGGATGTGTATATGTGCGGTTTTCAAAATACCAATATCACCAAAATTCCACACTTATCTAACAGCACGTTATTGACTGTTTTTTGCGGTGCCTTCTTTTTTCTTTTCTGGACAAGTAGAGTCTGCAACTGTTTGATGCCTGTCAGAGTGCTCTGCATTTTTAATTTATATTTGCTGCAGCATGTTTTTTTAATTAAATGGTTAGGTATTGTGAGATATACTGTGTTATATTGGATACATTGTTCTCCTCACATATGCTTGATATTTAATGTATATGATACCCCCACCCCTAATAAAGCCTTTTTCATATGTTTGTACCTTAAGGCCACGTACACACGATCAGACCGGTCTGATGAAACTGGTCCGACGGATCGTTTTCATCGGACCAGGCTAAAGTGGTCTGATGGTCTGATGTGTGTACACACCATCAGACCAAAAATCTGATCAGACCAGAATGCGGTGACGTAGAACACAACGACGTGCTGAAAAAACGAAGTTCAATGCTTCCAAGCACGCGTCGACTTGATTCTGAGCATGTGCTAGTTTTTGGTCCGATACTTTTGCGTACTAACCATCGAACCTGTCCAACGGACAGGTGTCCGTCAGATAGATTTTAAAGCAGGTTTTGAAACTTTGGTCCGACGGACAACGGTCCGATGGGCCGTACACACCATCAAACTGGTCCGATGAAACTGGTCTGCAGACCAGTTTCATCGGACCGGTCTGATCGTGTGTACGCGGCTTAAGTCATTGTTGACCCACCATTTCTTGCTTTCTGGGGGCTCCCTTGTCCCCTGCATACATTTTTATATAGCTTTTTGGGGGCCCACTCTGGGCTATAGCCCCGGTCAGCCCTCCCCTTTCCCAACGCCAGTGAAAATGTGTGAGCAAGTAATAACTACAGTAATTGTGTATTATTTTCTTTGTATTAATAAAGAATTATGGCCCAGATTCACAGAGAGTTAGGCGCACATTACGCCGCCATAGCGCGGAGAGGCAAGCACTGCATTCAGCAAGCTATTGCTCCCAACGCTGCATCGGTGTGGCCTAAGTTTCGAAGGCGCAGGCCAGCGTAGGTGGAAGTGGGAGTTAGCATGCAAATGATGGTCCGAGCATGGTGCAGTGTTTTACGCCCGGCGCATGTGCCATGACGTAGCCGTGACGTGAACGCATGAAACAGCACCCTTATGCGCATGCTCACAACCATGCTGGGACAAATGCCTAAGCTACGCCGGATCACCACGTACGATGTGAACGTGGATCGCCGTATTTCCCTCATTTGCATATTTGAATGCCTAATCAATGGGAGCAGCAACATGCGTCCAGACGAAAAGTGCGCCCACGCTACGCCGGCGTATGTAAGCTACGTCAGCGTAGGGTGGCCAGTTTTTAGGCGTATGTTGGTTTGTGGGTCCGGAGCACAGATACGCCGGCGCACATTTGCACTTACCGGCGCAAATTTCCACTCACCTCAGCGTAAGTTCTTTGTGAATCTGGGCCTATATGTTTATTGCGTAACACAGTTCACACGTTTTTTCCTTTTAAACATCCCAAGTTAAGAAGGGTCATGTTTTGGTTATGTTGTATGGGCATGATTGCAGCCTTCTTATAACTCTATTATATATGTTAGGTTTTTATGTACTTTTCACTAAAATTAAAGCCCAATTGAACCTTCAGCTTAAATGAACTCAATACATTCTAGGTGTATCAAAACAAAAAGTGTGTGCAGTCTTTTTTTTTTGGAAAGCAGACACATCCTGTGAAAAAAAAAAACTGCCCCCTGCCAGCATACTGTGGAGAAAACACTTTCTCTGTGGGGAAGCAGTGATCGTGTTGTAGAGGATTGACACTCCCCCTTGATAAATCAGAGCTCTGTAATCAGAGGGGTGAATGAGCTTTTCTGACTTCAGAGCTATATAGGTCCCACTATGCAGCTGCTGGCAGGGGGCAGGCTCTTCCTCTCTACTAGATTTAGAAAGAAAAGGATACGTTTATGAACATCTTTTGACCATTCTCCCCTTGGTGACTGTGTTTGATATATATATAAAGTATATTTATAGGATATACATACAATATATATATATATATATATATATATATATATATATATAATTTATACCTAATAATGCAGTTAGGTGTTCATAAGTGCAACTCATGAAAATTCCTTGACTTACCTTCCTTGACCTTGACGTGTACAGCAGCAGAGGGGCAGTTCTACGACCCAACCGCACATGAGCTGACAAGGGAAATGAAAAACTCTTTTGCTGTCCAGTCAGTCTGGGGATCAGGCCTGTCGCGACAAGGCAAGCAAACCAAGAAATTACTTGGGGCCCCAAGCTGCCTGGGGCCCCAAGCATGGCCCTTGCCCCGCTTCCTATAAATTCTGCAGCCGCCTGAGCGTTCTATAGAGAGCCTCAGGCAGCTGCAGCACTTATGCCTCTCTTGTCACTTCTTCCTCTTCCCTGTAGCGTGGCCAAGCTCCTCCTCCTTCCTCCTGTCAGTCTAGCTGGGTACCGTGTGGTAAAGGAGATTCAGTTTCCTGCTCCCGGCTGGACTGACAGGAAGTGCACACTTCCTTTAAGTCTGGCCGGGAACAGGAAACTGAATCTCCTGCCGTGCGATACGGTGGGGGGAGGGGAGTTAAAAGAACATAGGGATGGAGGGAGAGGGGGTATACAAAACATAGGGAGGGGGAGTAAAAAAACATGGGATGGGGGAGTAAAAAGAACATATGGAGGGGGGAGGGGAGTATGAAGGACACGGGGAGGGGAGGGGGAGTAAGAAGGACACAGGGAGGGAGGGGAGGAGTTAAAAGAACATGTCCATTTTGCTTGGGGCCCCCAAATTCCTTCAAACGGCCCTGCTGGGGATTAGGAGATGAACTAGTTATATTGATAAACTCCACTAGAGAAAAGTGAGTTCCCTATCCTGACTTTTTTTTTTACTGGCAGACCCAGTTTGAGTTGGTCTGCTCTTAGTTTGGTGGTATTTTGGTTTGGTAGGCAAGTTTTTTGTTCCACTACTACATTTCTTTTGTTTTCCAGTGCTCTATTTTGCAATACCAACAATAGGTAGGGGAGGGTTTTAGGTTATCACCTGTTCTCTGCCTGTTGATTAGCACACCTGTGCTCTTTTTCAGGAGACCTTAAATTCATAGGTAGGACTGCAGTCACACAGAGTGCCTTGTCGCTGGCGCTGCAGCTTCCCAGGTATTTGCAAATACATACAACTAAATCTCTGTTTTTACTTACATCAGTTAGACAGATTAATTTGGTTTAGTGCTTTTTGGTTGACAACTTTGAGCCTGGCCAATATATAGAATTTTTTTTTTATATTCCATGTTCATATTTAATTGCATACTGCTAAAAACGCATCTCATATAAAGTCCCAACCTCCCCCTTTTTTCAATAAAGTGCAAAGTGACTGCTTACCAGATAGGTTGGATCTCTAAAACAGAGATCTTATGGGCTCAATACCAAATCAAATGTTAGCAAAAAACCTCCTCTATGTGTTCACCTCTAAGGCCTCGTACACACGATCAAATCTGTCTGCTGGAAACGGTCTGCTAGACCGTTTCAGCAGACAGATTCGATCGTGTGTAAGGGCAAACAGACGGATTTGGCCACCCGACAGATTTCAAAGCATGCTTTGAAATCTGTCGGCTGGGAACCCGTCCGCCCGACATGTCTGCTGGTTAGTACGCTAACTAGCAGACATGTCTTCTCGCACACGCGCCGAATGGTTTCGACGCATGCGCGGAAGTGTTTTACTTCCTGGTGCGGTGACGTGGCGGCGTCAACGTCACTGCCACGTCACCGACACGTCAGCACGCTGTCTGCTGGCGGGGATTTTGGTTTGCTCGTGTGTACACGCCAGCAAACCAAAATGCAAGCAGACAGATTTGTTCAAATCGGTCGGACAGACCGTTTTGAACAAATCTATTTACTCGTGTGTACGAGGCCTTAGGTGAACACGTGGAGGAGGATTTTTGCTGTCTGGATCAATTAACATACAACTTGTAACTTAAAGGAGTTGTAAAGGAACATTTTTTTTTTGCCTAAAATTAATGTCTGCAAGGTAGATAGACAGAATAGTGTAATGATTCTGTCAACAAACTAGTAAATACCTATTACATTCCTTCATCTATATCACCTCCGGCGTTCTAGTTTCTGTTATCTCATTCACTTCCTGGTTTGCGGTGCTCGTTCATGTAAGAACTACATTTCCCAGTAGGAATTGTGGCACGCTCAGTATTTCACACCTCCTTGAAGTCTCTAACACGTAGAGAGCGTCCTGCCACACGGATGTAGTTCCCAGGAGGGGGCGAGCACGTTACTGACCACCGCAGTAAAGTCTCTCTTCACGGTGGTCAGTAAAATCAGACAAGCAGGAAGTGAACAGAACAGAGAAGAAATAGAGCAACTTCTGAGCAAAAACGAACAATGAGGAAGTGAAAAGAGGAATATCTGCATGTAAAGGATGCCTATTATGAAAAAAAAAAATCCTTTACAACCCCTTTAAAAAAAAAGTGACAATATCAGTTGCACTTCTTTTTCAACACTGCAAATGGTTCTGTTAACTTATTTTAACACAGTCACAGTAGTTATCACCAAAACAGTTTCTCTTTTTTTTCTGTAGATTTAAATATAAAGTAGAGCAACTTAATGTGTATTGTCTTATCATTATGTATTCATGTTTAAAGTGGTTGTAAACCCTTGCATATGCCCAATGAAGAGAGTAGCCACAGAGATTAAACAAATCCTCCTACATAAGTTGTATTTGTTTATCTGCAGTCTTCTCTTCTATCTATCCATTCAAAGTACAGGATTTACACAGCATTCTGAGCTTCAGAAGACGGGGGATCTGTCACCACACAGCGCAGAGTAGGGAACTGATTGTAAACTGAAACTTGAGTGGAGGGAATTGATATCTCCCCTCCTACACAGTCTCATATGGAAACATGCACAGCTGAAGCTGTTAAATACCTTCTGTCTGTTGAAGGGAGAATAGGGATGTCTCCAGAGTGTCGGTATACACTGTCATAAGTGACTCATACAGATGGCAGAGGAAGGAGAGTGCTGACAGAAATCACACTACTGTAGATGTTTTAGATAGAGGCAAGTGCACACTATGGATGTATATGCTCTGTTTATTTTTCAGAGGTTTACAAGCGAACTGTTGTGTACTGTATAATTTGTAATTATTATAGTACCTAGCAGTGGTGGCCTATGCACAATTTTTTTTGGGGGGTGGCAAACTAACACGCCCCCCCCCATGCAGGGAAACAAACGGATCAGAGGTCTTACCTTAAAAAGCAGGGGGGAGGAAGAGCCGGGCCATTGCTTCTCCATCCGGTCCAAACAGGAAGTGTGTCCTGAAACCCGATTGGGCAGGGAGTCCCAAGACTTGGCCGATCGGGTCTCGGGACATGCTTCCTGATTGGCCAAGAGGAGAATCAGGAGGACAATCTGAATATTAATTCACTATTATGACACAACTGGGGGGAGGCTCAGGGAGCAGTGCTCTGTGCCCCAAACCCACCCTTTTTTAAGCCAATTAGAGCCTAAGGCTTCAGAAAAAAAACCACATTGAAATCCATACGTACAGCGCGCCCTGCATGTAGATTAGGGGCATTGATTGTGGAGGTGGCACCCCTGCGCCCCCCTTATGGATGGGCCGCCACTGGTACCTGGGTAGACATACTTCTACATTACATAGACAGGTTTTGCTCCCAACCTGTATTGTTTTAATGTTTCTACTAACAATGCAAGCCTATATGATTCATTTACTCAAGTCAAATAAGCAGTTTTTAGTTTTGCAAGGACATTTTCACTTTGCAAGGGGATTTTCTCGTAGCTTCGTGAATGTGGTGAAAATTCACTTTGCAAAAAATACCCAAGCACATGCTAAGAAAAAAGAGGACCTTTTTTGATCACACATGGTTGGATGGTGGAGGTCAGCAGAGTTTCACCGCTTTCACAAAGCTAAGGGAACATTAGTAGTCTTTGTAAATCAACCCCTAAGAGCACATACTTCTACACCCATAATGTAAAACTCATAACATTTCAACAGCAGGAAATACCTCATAATGGTCAGAGAAGGTGTGCAGGCCCAGTAAATCAAGAACAGAAGACTCATCAATTGAGTCCCTGGTCTGACCCCCCAGCCTTTACCAAAAACTGATTATCAACTGGAAGTCTTTCTCCTTTTTTTTGTCAAAGGGTGTCAATTCCCCAAAACAATACAGTACATCCCACAGAGTCAACAAAGCCTATATAATGCTCTGAGCTTTAGTGGATAGCAGTGTAGCATTGGAGGAGAAGCAATGGTCCCAGAGCGAGGAATAGGGATGAGCCAAACCAAGCGTCCGCGCGAACATTTAGAACCCCATTGAAGTCTATGGGACTCGAACGTTCAAATTCAAAAACGCTAATTTTAAAGACCAATATTCAAGTCATTGTTGGAAAACGTCGTTGAGAACCCGGGTCTTGCCCCAGGGAACATGTATCAATGGAAAAAAGTTTAAAAAAACGGTCGCTTTTTCAGGAGCAGGACTCCTGAAAAAAACGACCGTTTTTAAAACTTTTTTTCCATTGATACATGTTCCCCGGGTTCTCAAAGACGTTTTCACAGGCAAACTATAGACACCCAGAAGCAGTGATTTTTTTAATGCTTAAATAAAAAAAAAAAAAAAATTCCTTTAAATATTGTACCTGCTGGGTGTCTATACCTGTGATAATGTCTTTAAATAGCACAATCACCTGCCTGCCAGTAAATTAGGAAGAACTGATCTATCTAAGCTATACGGTGTATAAATATATGTACAACTCCTAGAGATGTATATATATCCTCTACACACTGTAAATCAAGCTAAACTGACTAGCCTGCCTGCCTGCTCTATCTAGCTATATAAAAAGACAATCTCTGTCTCTCTGACTGCTTTCACTAACAAGCCGGAACACACTACACAAGGCTGCCCAGCAGGCGGCCTTATATAGTGTGGGGCGTGTGCTAAAGCCCTGAGCCATAATTGGCCAAAGCCACCCAGGCTTTGGCCAATTATGGCTCTTCGTTTTTTGCGCGCTGTGATTGGCCAAGCATGCGGGACATACAGCATGCTTGGCCAATCATCAGCGCGCAATGCCGCAGTGAATTATGGGCCGTTTTGCGTTTTGCCTCGAATTTGGCGCGAACGACTGCTTTTGTTCGAATTTCGTCAAACGTACGAACAGACAATGGTCGAGTCGAACATACGTTCGTGTCGAACGCGAAGCTCATCCCTAGCGAGGAACAGCAGCCCTACTCCGGAACTGCCTTCTAAGGTAAGAAGGCCTCTGATAGTCTGTTTCCCAGGGGGGGGGGGGGTGTTCGCTGCTTTTCCAACCGTCTCCCTTCTTGATCTACCAACTTTTTCAGTTGCCCAGAACTTCTCTCTTATCTCAGGTAATGACCTTTTTACTGTGCATTTTGCAAGAACGATGAATTCCCGATAATCATGGTCACTCATTTTTAGAGGAAGTGTTTTATATTCAAAGCTGCTTGAACTACTTTGATATTTGTAAAAAAAAAACAGCAGTTATAATTGATACTTACGAAGATGAAAATGGTGAGCCATCTGCACCTGAGGATACAGTGCTGAGAATAGCACTAATAGCTACTTTTTCCTGATCAAACACAATTTCTCAGTCTCTATTGTCTGATAATTCTTACAATTTATTTCATCCAGGTGTGAGAATAATTCCTCATCTTGTTATGAGGCTTCAGTGAACTGTACAAAAAAAAATATATATATACAATTGTCTCAATCTTTCCGTAGACGTGATGCTTGTAAAGATAGGCATGACATTATTTTAGAAACAGATTCACTTTTTACAAAACTGTATTGCCCTATAAATTGCAGATTGGAGTTCCAGCATGGATAATATCTAAATGGTCCTTATTTCTTTAGACTCGCAGCACAGTTTTGGATATATTTAAAGCAAATTATACTATATTAAGCCCCTATTCATACTTAAGGCTGGGTTCACACCATCGCCGCATGCGGCTCCCAGCAGGGGTCTGGTGTATCCTGAGTCACTGCTTCATTTCAGCCCGAATATTTGGCTGAATTCGGACCTGAAACAGACCAAAAGACGCACAGGGCTCCTGTGCAAATTTGCACCGGAGCCGCAGCGGACGTATGTGAACCGGCTCCATAGATCAAAATCTCCTGCTATTGCGAACCCGCATCCAATTCGCAATAATGTGGACCCAGGCTGAAGGTACACTGATAAAAATGATTTTGTTGGCTTGTAATTTTAACATAAAAATTGTATAATTGTATAATTTTCAACAAATAAATGCTAATTAATTTAAATTGATATTTTAAGTACCTTACTTAATGTTCATTAGTTCTTAAAATGCACATTTTACATTTATAAAAATAATGTATAATATTAATTAATCTAGACAAAACTTTTAAGGTATGTACATTTCAATTATTCTAATTGAGTTACATTTACTTAAAAAAATATTTTTTCATTTGACTGAAATTGCAGCAATATGTTTGATAAACGTGCATCCGCATGAGTTTTGATGCTGTAACTTTAAAGAGTTTGACGTTTGAGAAAGGGTTGGAACTTTGAAAACCTGCACAAGGCAGTTCCTATACATTCGAGGCCCATCAGGACAAAAGAGTGCAACCAGTGACATGAATTTTTCCAAGTTACTACAAAGCCATGCAATGGGACTTGGGACCTCAGCTGTGTCTGGCAATGACTCTTTTCACTGAGCTACCTGAGATGCTGGACAGCACCCTATCTAATCCATTGGACAACCCTGCCTTGCACCTTCTGCCTTGACTCCTGCTGAACCTTGAACTCCTTGCTTCTGCCATGAACTTCCTGATATAAGCCATGTCTCTGCACTTCCTCTTTACAAGATTATTGTGCCTTCTCAGCCAGTATCTCGCTCTTGTCTTCCCTGCTGCTCTCCATATTTTGCTACCACTCCTTATCGACCCTTGGCTTGTTCCTCGACTACGCTTCTGCCTGATTCCAACCTGCAACTGCTAGTTACTGACCTTTTGGTTTGTTTACAAACCATGCTTCTGTTTGATCCTAACCTGGGTATCTGCTATCCAAAAAGACCTATCTACCTTGATCCTGAATATTTTTGTTATCCACAAAGATACTGATGAAAACAGTACCATCTTGGAGATAGTTATGGGGAAGTAAAGGTTCTCACTGAAATCTCTGTTGTACCCCAAGCATGTGTTTTTGTTATGGGACTCATTTATGCTTTTAACTTGAGCTACCCTAAAAACCTAAAATATACATTTTGAAGTTTTTTAGAACATCTTTTTAGAGCTAGATGTGGGGAATCTATCTTCAAAAGTTACTTTCCTAAAAGGCTTTAAAATAAAGTTAATACATTCCGTGTTCTATGTTCTTTACAAATATACTGTGTGTTACATGTGTGTGTGTTTCAGTTTGATTTGTTAGCTGAGAAAGAGGCATTTAAAAAAAAAAAAAAAAAAGATATTTCCATTTACATTTGATGCTTCGTTAATAATATTACATTTGTAACACTTTATAAATAATAAATGTTACTTTGTTTTTAAAGCCAGTTTTGTGAGACTATTCCTATTTTTTAAAACCATATTATTGTATTATTATATAAAAACCTTCAAACATATATCAAATACATTTGAAAAATAAGTTTTACCAACGTAAAAAATTTGAGTAAGTTACAAAAAAAACAAAAAAAAGTTAATATCAATTAAAACAAGTTAATGTATGTATGTCAGAGATGGATGGATTGGGTAGATACCGCGCTGCTAAATGGTGTGTGGTAAGCTGCTAAACACGGCTAATAGAAAACAATAAGCAAAAGAATAAAGTGGGTACAAAATGTGTAGCGCTGAGTACAGACATATGTAAAATAAAATACAATGAGTCAGTGTATTAACAAAAATATAGGTGAATCATAGATATAATCGATAGACACCCAGTGAGAATATGTCCAAACACAGACAGTAAAATTTGTGTCCAATGATTGGTGAGCCAAAATGCTCTAGGAAGGCAAGCACTGTTCTGAGAATATCTTGCTAGGTGAAAAGTGGAAAGGAAAGCCCGTCACCCCGTTGAAAATGAAGGCTTACCGGAACGAATGGACTCTACAAGTTATATAAACTTTAGAGTCATGTGAGCTTTAAACCAGACAACCTGGGTCAGGACCTCATCAGATTGTAGGTAAAGGGATTTTCATCAATACCGTAGTTAGGTAGAAGATCTAATGTTCAAGGCTTGACACTCCATGTATGAAAATGGGAACGTTGGAGAAAAAAAAAAAAAAGGAGCAATATAGTGTAATAACGTAAGGATAAATAAAAAAATGTAATAAGTATTGCACTTACATAAATTGTAGATAAAAAAAGCGCTTGTAATAGATTCGTGGCGACGGTAGAGTCTTCCCAATGTATGTATGTCAGGGCTGGACTCTTACCAGCTCTGTTCTCTGTGTTCAGGCTGCTCAGCTGCCGGATAATTGTCAGCAGTCATTGATCCGTCTGTGGCCCATCTGGTTATCATCATCTGCTGGTCAGTCCCACCTACAGCCAGCCCCTTATGGCTATTTAAACTGCCTTGTTCATACCTTTCCTGCCTTCGCCTTGGTCAAACATATCTGGAGAGTCTCTGCTGTGTTCCTGTGAAATACTTTGCCCGGCAGATGTCCCTTCTGTTTCCTGATCCTGTTCTTCTGCCCCCGACTATGCTAATCTCTGGTTTCCTGATTATTGGCCTGTGTGACTATCCGCTTTGGTTACCGATCCCTAGCTTGTTTTGTCCACGTCTCTATAATTTTTACCATTATATTAAAAGGTGTTATTTTTACTGCATTTCTGTCTCAGATCTAACCTAAACCTATGGTCTATAAATTAAAAATATTGACTAGGCTTTACTTAAACCTATGGTCTAAAAACTGGAAAATTGTGTAGGCTTTATTTAAAGTGGTTGCAAAGGCAGAAGGTGCATTCTTTCCATTAAGATAAAAAACCTTCTGTGTTCAGCAGCCCCCCTCAGCCCCCCTAACACTTACCTGAAGTTCCTCTCTGTCCAGCGATGTCCACGAGTGTCTCAGTCGTTCAAGTTTCTCCCTCCTGAATGGTCATTGACTGCTGCTGATATCAATCAAAGTTAGCTAGCCAATCAGGGGAGAGAAGGGCAGGGCCAGCTCAGGGATACATGTCTAATTAGACACAGGGAGTTGTGACTTGGCTTGGGTGCCCCCACAGTAAGAGGAAGGGGCCAGGAGCACAGAAGAGGGACCCAAGAAGAGGAGTATCCAAGCTGCTCTGTGCAAATCCACTGCAACAGAGCAGGTGAGTATAACATGTTTGTTATAAGAAAAAAAAAAAGACTTTACAATCACTTTAAACCTATGGTCTATAAACTGAAAATATTGAGTAGGCTTTACTTAAACCAATGGTCTATAAACTGGAAAAATTGAGTTGGCTTTACTTGAACATATGTTCTATGAACTGGAAAGATTGAGTTAGTTTTACTTAAACCTATGGTCTATAAACTGGAAAAATTGTGTACGCTTTACTTAAAGTGGTTAAAAAGGCAGAAGGTGCATTCTTTCCATTAAGATAAAAAACCTTCTGTGTTCAGCAGCCCCCCTCAGCCCCCCTAACACTTATCTGAAGTTCCTCTCTGTCCAGCGATGTCTACAAGTGTCTCAGCCGTTCGAGTTTCTCCCTCCTGATTGGCCATTGGCTGCTGCCACTGTCAATCAAAGTTTGCTAGCCAATCAGGGGAGAGAGGGGCAGGGCCAGCTCAGGGCTCCATGTCTGAATAGACACAGGGAGCTGTGACTTGGCTTGGGTGCCCCCACAGCAAGATGAAGGGGCCAGGAGCACAGAACAGGGACCCAAGAAGAGGAGGATCCAGGCTGCTCTGTGCAAATCCACTGCAACAGAGCAGGTGAGTATAACATGTTTGTTATAAAAAAAAAAAAGACTTTACAATCACTTTAAACCTATGGTCTATAAACGGAAAATTTTGAGTAGGCTTTACTTAAACCTATGATCTATAAACTGGAAAAATTGAGTTGGCTTTACTTAAAACTATAGTTCCAGAAAAGTAAGGTATGTATTCCTAATTTAAAACACTATGGTCTATAAACTGAAAAAAAAAATTGGCTTAAAACAACTTAAAACAACAAAGATGAAAACATGAAAAGTCTATTGAGTCAGACAAAAATAAGTTTAGTTGACAGTACTCAAAAAGCCGATTCACACTACAAAATGTTTTGATGTGAATAGGGCCTTAATTATAATGCCGCGTACACACGGCCGTTTTTCGGGTTCTAAAAAATGAAGTTTTTAAGGGTCTACAAAAAACAAAGGGCCAGATTCACAGAGCAATTACGCCGGCGTTACAGGAGATGCGCAGCGTAAGTCTAATTGTGCGCGTGCGTTTTGATGCACGGCACTCCCAAAACGAGATACGCAAGAAATCTATTTTTTTTTGTCCAGCGTAATTTCGTTAGACAGGCGCATCCGTCCGCGCAAAACTGCGCTAGACACACCATTGATTTGCTATTCAAATATGCTAATGAGGGAGTTATGGGGATCCACAAAAGAACATTGGTGCAGCGCAGGCTACGCGCTGTGCGCAACAGCTAAATGTCCTGTCTAAAATTAGACCATATAAAAGCTGGTATAAAATTAGACAATTCGTCTACATGTCAGATAAAGCAACAATGATAGTGAGGAGCTGAGCAGTCACACATGTTGCCCAACAAACTGTATGCCAACATGCCAGTGGCATCCATGCTCATAGCTATACTACTGACTTTAGATGAGCAAAGAAGGAGGAGGGCACTGAGGAGGGCACTGAGGAGGGCACAGGATTTTTTATTTTATTTTTTAACTTTTTTTTTGCTTATATAAACTTTACAATTGAATCTAATCTAATACAATATTCTTATCTGATACAAGCCCCTCACTCTTCACTCTTCACGGGAGAGGATATATCACACACGCATAGACATCTATGGCATGAGTGATTCTGAGGTGTCTTGCATCTTCAGATTCACCCCTCATATGCCATCATGGAATTAACCACAACCCTGCAGGAGGACATCACCAGCCCAACACATGACACTACCCATGACACCCATGACAGCTACATATACAATCAGAGCCCCATCCCCACAGATTTCGAACAGAACATGTATGGGGACAGCTGGCTGGTTGGTGAGTGACATGGGTGGCAGGCATGACTGCCCCCCCCCCATGATGCTGAAATCACAAGGGGCACATGCACTACTAACATCCTCCTGTCTTATCCCTTCAGGGTGACTCTGCATATGCACTGGGACCCCATCTCATGACTCCTATACGGAACCCCCCTAACCAAGGCTACCCCATCTTCTGAGGGAAGAGCAGTCAGGAGACAGCTCACATTAGGCATCTTTGCACGTTAAACACACACATTAATCGTGGCACAATGAGAATGCATGCATGCACACCACTGTGGTCCCTAGCACAGACACATCACATCCTCATCACATTGGATTGGCACAAGCCCACCATGCAGGACTTGTGAGCTGCAACGCCACGGCTCATATTATGTCACTGTACATTCATACACCATTCACACGGACCTGGGGATCACTTCTCCACCACAAATTAGGGTGACACCCCTTTTCCGGCAGGAATGTCACCCCCACATTCCCAAATCATACACAAACAGAACCAAAAAAAAAAATTGACCAGAAAAAATAAAAAATGCCCAGCAAAAATATAATTTAAACAAAATAACAACAAAGAAAACACATAAAAGACAAAAATCACTCTCAAAGACACGTCACAAACAAACAAACAAACAGACAAACAAACAAACAAACAAACGCTAATAAACAACAGAACAAAAGCACCTTGCTGTATAGGGAGGGATACAAAGGGATGTACTTTTGCAAAGGAAGTGCGTTTGTGTCTGTCTATTTATGCTGTTTGCGTAGTTTACTAATTTGCCCTAGTCCACTTCCAATTTCACTGATTTGTGAGCATGCGCACAGAGGTGCGCACAGAGGTGCTGACCATGGTCTGCTTCAAGCGCGCATGCGCGAGCCGGCCGGCCCTTCATTTGCATGGGGTCACGGCTCATTTCATTGTAACACGCCCACATCCTTCCCAATTTGTATTACTCCGCCTTGCGCCTCTGAAATAACGTTGCGCAGGCGCAAATTTCTGCGTAAAACCGACGAGAATAGGGTGATTGCGCTGCTACATTGCGCCAGTCTAACGTAAAGGCGGTGCGCTACGCCGGTCCAATAATGCGCAGATGTACCTGAATCTGGCCCAAAGATTTTTTCAACCCAATAATTAAAACAGCCTTGCCTACACACGATTGTGAACAAAAAAATGGTCTAGCAAACACGTACAACGGCACTATAAAGGGGAAGTTCCATGAAGTTTAGGGGGTTATAGAGGCATAGAAACTTTTTAATATACTTATATATTATATACATCTTTGGCTAACAAAGTTTTACATGCCAACATGTATAAAGTCGTACCTAATTAAATACATTTTTTTGTTTGAGTTTTTTTTTTTTTTTTATCCCTATTTCCGTGTCCTGACATTTTAATGCTATCATCCAACATCTTCACTCCATGAAATCTCACAGAACATTTTCTGCCAAAGAATCACATGGAACTACAGCTGTAGTAAATTGCGCCACATGGTTGGACAGGGTTATGCAAAGTCATTTTTCTATATGTATGAATAGTCATAGCCAGTGATGACTTGGCCACTCACACCTTGCATAGGATAGCAAAAGATGACATGATAAAAGGGAATTATGATTCTGATTAAAATTATCTTTTGTGATTATTGGGCTGTTTTTGTAGTGTCATAGGGAGATATTATAGCCTGGAAACTATTCTTGGTTGTTCCCTAACTTTCACACTTCTGTGTAGCAAAGCACCATATGGGCACTGTTGTCAGCATCAGGCTAGTATCATGGCCGGGCTCCTACTGGAACGAGTCATGGTTTTGCCTGTAATTCTCAGAACAAATCTGGTCATCTATGATTACAATTTCTTAACATACAAAATTCCTGACTGGCTCATCCCTTTCTCTGGTTCCATATTTGATCATATTTACATATTGTTTCACTAATTGCAGCTGCCCAGATAGATTTCTTTTCTGAAAAAGGCATATCTAATTGTCATGCTTTTGATGGTCATTCTGATTAAGTCCTGATTATGTCTTTAGTCCTTAGGCATACTAATTAACATATGGCCTTTGAATTTTTTTTGTGAGAAATTAGAAACTATTTATTACCAGATTGGTTTAAACTGAGCCTACTATAGAGAAATAGCTATCATCAACTTAATTGTACTAACCTTAACCACTTAAGGACCGCCTCCTGCACATATACGTCGGCAGAATGGCACGGCTGGGCACATCCACCTACAGGTACGTCCTCTTTAAGTGCCCAGCCGCGACCCGATCACCGCTGGAGTCACGCGATCGGTCCCCGGAGCTGAACAACGGGGAAAGCTGTGTGTAAACACAGCTTCCCCGTTCTTCACTGTGGCGCTGTGATTGATCGTGTGTTCCCTTATATAGGAAACCACAATCAATGATGTCATACCTACAGCCACAACCCCCTACAGTTAGAAACAGACATGAGGTCACAAATAACCCCCAGCGCCCCCTTGTAGTTAACTCCCAAACTGCAATTGTCATTTTCACAGTAAACAATGGATTTTTAATGCATTTTTTTCTGTGAAAATGACAATGGTCCCAAAAATGTGTCAAAATTGTCCAAAGTGTCCCCCATAATGTCGCAGTGACGAAAAAATCGCTGATCGTCGCCATTAGTAGTAAAAAAAACTATCCCCTATTTTGAAAACGCTATACATTTTTTAGATATTTTTGGGGGATATTTATTATAGCAAAAATTAAAAAATATTGAATTTTTTTAAAAATTGTCTCTCTATTTTTGTTTATAGTGCAAAAAATAAAAACCGCAGAGGTAATCAAATACCACCAAAAGAAAGCTCTATTTGTGGGGAAAAAAAAGACTCCAATTTTGTTTGGGAGCCATGTCGCACGGCCGCGCAATTGTCAGTTAAAGCGATGCAGTGCCGTATCGCAAAAACTGTCCGGGTCCTTTAGCTGCCTAAAGGTCCGGGTCTTAAGTGGTTAATGAACCAGAAATATAGTATTGTTATATATAGCCATACAAGTTTAAGCAGACAGGCAGGCAGACGTAAGTCTGATAAACGGATGGTGACCTGGCTTGAATTTTTATATTTTGACTAAGGCTGCGTACACACGATCAAATCTGTCTGCTGGAAACGGTCTGCCAGACCGTTTCAGCAGACAGATTCGATCGTGTGTACGGGCAAACAGATGGATGGAACCCGTCGGACCGATATGTCTGCTGGTTAGTACACTAACCAGCAGACATATCTGCTCGCACATGCGTCGAATGGCTTCGACGCATGCGCGGAAGTGTTTTACTTCCTGGTGCGATGACATGGCGGTGTCAACGTCACCGCCACGTCACCGACACGTCAGCGCGCTGTCTGCCGGCGGGGATTTTGGTTTGATCGTGTGTACACGATCAAATCAATACGTCCCAGCAGACAGATCTGTTCAGATCGGTCTGTCCGACCGATTTGATCAGATGTATTTGTTCGTGTGTACGGGGCCTAAGAATAAACTTAAGGATGTATTTTCCTATGAGGGATCATGCTGTAATAAAGGCTAGAATATACTTGGAGGCAGATTTGTCAAAGATTCAGTGAGTAATCTTGAAACATGAAACCAGTATTCTTTATCAAAATAATTTTAGTAAGTAACCAACCATAAGAAATTAGGAAAAGGTCAGATAGCATTATTGACTAACTCTCAATATCTTCTGGACCAGTTATATCCTAAAAAAGGAGTGTTCTAGTGGTACAGTGTTGTGTAATGTAAAGGACAATGGAGGAAGGATGCAGGGCCTTATGCAATTCTGTCGGTTGTGTATTGCCTCCCAGGAACAGAATCTTGTAAGTTTACCATCTAATATCTATGGGTACCTAAAGTGAAACTGCATCTGCTTGGTGTGTCCAAAGAGGTAAGTGTTTCCACACAAGAGTTCCAGGCTCCAGCGGTGTCCTAACCCAAGAGAATCCAGTGGTGTCCTAACCCGAGACAATTTTTCCACTAAGAGAAACTGGGCGGCTGCCCTCTGTGAATAAGCTGGCTGCGAAGGAAGAAAGAGGGGGGCCATGGCGAACTCTACTGGAAGTGACAGCGGCTACCTGTCAAAACCAGGTCCCAAGTATTGCCAACTAATTTTACAGGCAGCCATTAAAGACTGAACAATTTTTGTAAATACCCGTAACAGGAATAAGGGCCCGTCAAAAATGGCCGTGACAGCTCAGCTTGAAAGACAGCTGAGAGTCCGATATTGCGAAATCTGGAAATTTCTCTGGAGTGCCTGTGAATTCAGCGCAGGTGGTTTGGGTGGAGAGGAGGCGACTGCCTGAGCCAGCAAGATGTCATCATTATGGTGCATTTCCAACCACTCCTTTATACATAGAGTAAATGGATATTTTGCACTTCACACTGCTCCATTTTGAACATTGTGCATATATATATATATAATATACTGTATACTCTTTATCCTGTACATTGTGCTGTACATCATTTACTTCTAACCACACCAAGTTGTTTACTGAGCTTTACCTTATATACTTTCAAGCTTCATACTATAACTTTGCTGTATGCTATAATGTATACTCCAAATTGTGCCACTCTGTGCCACTCACCTGAAGGAGAGAGACTGTCACAGTGTCACTGGAGGACGGGATGTGTGTTTGGTGAGGTCACAGTGAGTCTGACCCGGGTGTCATCACCATCTGTGCTGTTGCACATGTTGCCAGTGTCACTGGGAGTCAATTTCATGTGTGTTCTTGGCCTGCCCATTCAATTGTTTTGCCCTCCTGTCTGTCCCTGAGTTGGTGCTGGAAGGGGGGGGGGGGGTTGGGACCTGCCTTCCTTTAGTGGAGGCTGTCACTGACACTGAGGGGTCCAACGTCCAGGCAGGCAGTTAATTTCTTATTGTGCCCAGGGGGCCCCAGGCCCCATATCATGTCCTTCCTGAGCTGGGGAGGGGGGGGGGGTCAGCAGTCTGTTTGCTGGGCACTGCAGGTTGGCTGAGGGGCTTTCTTGGCTCTTGCTGTGGGGGAAAATGCAAAGCAGTCTCTCAGTGACAAAAACTGATGGGTTATAATAACCTGCCCTTACTATATCAAAGAAATTACCTTAATATCGACCTTAAATCACATTGCTAATTGCATATTTGTCTGTTCCTTTAAATACTGAAATTTGCACTTAAAACTATAATTTTTGTAACTTTTGGAAATGCCAGTAAAAAAACTTGGTTGTGCCAGAAAATTTTGGGTATCATGTCAGTAAATTTCAATCTGGTAAGTTGGCAACACTGCCTCTCCACCCCCCCCCCCCCCAAAAGGAGGGGAGGGGGAGTGGAAACACAACCACTTTCATTTCAGACTCATGTCTGCATTGATGGTTTCCCATTCCTTGTTATGACACTATGGCTATTTCACCATTGAATTGCATGTTCTCCACTTCCCATGTTTTGGGATATTACTTATGCCCGAAACCTCTACCGCAAACTGTTGCATGCTGATTTTTGAGAGACCGCGGGTTTCTTCCTGCAAATTTCGACTAAATGATTTGAATTTCCTCTTAATATAATCTGGTACCCTAGGGTGTAAGCTCTCCAGCATTTCTTCTATGATGAATTTGTAGACATCTACAGGTTTGAAGAACAACTTCAGCTGCTGGCTCCCCCTCTGTCCAATCAGTGCGTAATTGCGCCTCTGGTGGCCCGTGCACGCCCCCTTGTAGCTATTCCACAGTATACAGGTATGTGATTTTGCGCAATAGAGTCGACCTGCCACAGTACAAGTACATTAGGCGGTCAGCAAGTGGTACAATGTGCATATGTTTTAATTTTTTTTTGTTTTTTTTTGGATTTTTATACTACTAACCTGGTTGGGTGGATGAATACAAGTCTGTTTTTAAAGGATGCATGCTTTCATCATTTGGGACACCTGTAAAGCCCTTCAGTACCTTTTGGCTTGTCTTTGACAGACATTATTTTTTTGTATGTCTGTGTCACATGTGACAGGGTGACAATGCAGAAGTATAAATAAGACACAGTTGATACCCCATAATAGGGAATGCATTAACAATGACCTTCATGGCAGGTCTACCAGGACTTTGTATGGTTAGCCATGAAAAATAAGACAAGTCTATCAGTTCAACCAATAGAAAAATGAATAAATAAAGACATCAAAAACTTTCATATACAAAACCCTAAACCCACAGTTGATCCAGATAAAAGGATGAAAAAAAACATATTAATCACGGTAAAAAATAAATAAATAAATAAAAATCTTTCCTTATCACCTAAGGCAATCAAATATTCTTTAGAGCAACGATCTATGCTGCTGTTATTATTTTAATGAAAGCTGAAGATTTCAGCTAGAAGACTGAAAACAGCTTGTGAAATTACAGTGACAAGTGAAAGCTTAAATGAGATTCGAGTGATTGGGTTTAAATCCACTTGCATTGGTTGCCTTGTGATATTTTACAGAAACTTTCATATTTTCTTCTTGAGATCCTTCAAATATGATTTACAATGAAAAATTAATTGTGTTTATGTTATCAAGATTCATGTGCCCAAAGCTTTCAAATAAAGCCAACATGTTACATCTTAGGCACCATCTTAGGCACCCTATATCCATTGAGAGTATGTGAGAATATATAGAATATATACAAATAAAGCTTTCTTTTGGTGGTATTTGATCATCTCTGCAGTTTTAGTTTTTTGCACTATAAACAAAAATAGAGCGACAATTTTGAAAAAAATGCAATATTTTTTTCTTTTTGCTATAATAAATATTCCCCAAAAATATATAAAAAAATATTTTTTTTCCTCAGTTTAGGCCTATACGTATTCTTCTACATATTTTTGGTAAAAAAAATCGCAATGAGCGTTTATCGGTTGGTTTGCACAAAATTTATAGCGTTTACAAAATAAGGGATAGTTTTATTGCATTTTTATATATAAAAAAAAAAAACATTTGTTACTACTAATAGTGGCGATCAGCGATTTTTTTCGTGACTGCGACATTATGGACAATTTGACACATTTTTGGGACAATTGTCATTTTCACAGCAAAAATGCATTTAAATTGCATTGTTTATTGTGAAAATGGGAGTTAAACACAGGGGGCGCTGAAGGGGTTATGTGTTCCCTAATGTGTGTTTACAACTGTAGGGGGGTGTGGCTGTAGGTGTGACATCATCGATTGTGATTCCCTGTATAAGGGATCACGCGATCGATGACGCCGCCACAGTGAAAGACGGGGAAGCCGTGTTTACACACGGCTCTCCCCGTTCTTCAGCTCTGAGTCCCGCAGTCCCGGTCACGGAGCTTCGGACCGGGTCGCGTGCACGCGCCTGCGGCATGCGCGCGTGACCCCACGGCTGGGCTTAAAGGGCCACGTACAGGTACGTGATTGTGCCCAGCCGTGCCATTCTGCCGACGTATATCAGCGTGAAGGGGTCCTTAAGTGGTTAAAGTAACCCTGTCATTTAAAGCAGTTATAAACCCATTATATTATATTATATTATATTATATCTGGTGATCTGGCCAGTAAGTCTGTTTTTACACAGAACAAGCTGTCCTGTATATGTAGCTGTTAGAGGAGCATTTATTTATTCATGTAAAACTCTTTTGTTAGTGAATCTAAATCTGCTAATCCATCTAACACTGCCCTCCTCCTAGACTAAAAATGCTGCTGTACAAAGGGGTCTCTGTGCTCCAGAGTGGAGGCACTTTAATTCAGGAGGCGTGTTACTGGCCAGATCACCAGGTGGAAACAGAGGGGAAAAAGCCTATGAATAGAAAACTAATGCAGCAAACACATCTAATGATTGATAAGCAATTACATAGTTACATACCGTATATATTTTTGAGTATAAGCCAAGTTTTTCAGCATATTTTTTGTGTGCTGAAAATGCCCCCCCCCCCCCCCCTCGGCTTATACTCAAATCACCTTTTTGTGCCTGATCTCCTGGACTTTGGGGACCCGGTGCCGGCCGTAGGTCCCCTGGACCCCAAGTGTGCAAAGTTTGTTGTCCGGGGGACCTACAGCCGGGGAGCAGCAACTTTTCAAAATTGGGGATCCCTTCCATAGACTCCCACGTTAAACATTCATTTCTCTGGTGACTTTGGGGACCTGGTACTAGCTGGTCGTAGGTCCCCTGGACCCAAAACTTGGCACACATGTAGCCTCATTTTTTCTATACAAGTGAGCAAAGGTTGTTGTCTGGGGGACCTAGGGCTGGGGAGCACTGATTTTTCAAACCCGGGCACCCCTTCCATAGACTCCCATGTTAAACGTGAGTCTAGTCATGGACACAGTGAGGCATGGGCACAGTGAGGCATGGGCACAGTGAGGCATGGGCACAGTGAGGCATGGACACAGTGAGGCATGAGCACAGTGAGGCATGCGCACAGTGAGGCATGGACAGAGTGAGGCATGGACAGAGTGAGGCATGGACAGAGTGAGGCATGGACAGAGTGAGGCATGGACAGAGTGAGGCATGGACAGAGTGAGGCATGGGCACAGTGAGGCATGGGCACAGTGAGGCATGGGCACAGTGAGGCATGGACACAGTGAGGCATGGACATAGTGAGGCATGCACATGGACACAGTGAGGCAAAGTAAGGCATGCAGATGTACACCCTAGGTTTATACTCGAGTCAATACGTTTTCCCAGTTTTTTGTGGTAAAATTAGGTGCCTTGGCTTATATTTCGGTCGGCTTATACTCAAGTATATACTGTAATTAGTCTGGTTAAAAAAAGACACAAGCCCATCTAGTTCAACCAATAAAAGGGGCAACACAATGATACAATCCTATATACACAATACTATACCTACAGTTGATTCAGAGTAAAGCAAAAAACCCTAGCAAAGCATGATCCAATTTGCTACAGATGGGGAACATTTCCTTCCTGATCCCTCAAGATCCAATTGGATATTCCCTGGATTCATTGCACCTATAAATGTTAGTATCCTTTTATATTATATACATTTAGGAAAGAATCCAGGCCTTTTTTTTAAAGAAATCTACTGAGCTGGCTGGAACCAACTCTTGAGAGAGTCTATTCCACATTTTCACAGCTTTTAGTCTAGTTTTACATCTATGCTGCTGTGCTTGATGCATTTTTCAGGCAATTTTTTTTGTGTATTTTGCGTTTCTTAAGCCAGCATTTTGTATGAGTTCTTGCATGCAGTTTTTTAATGCATTTTGCACTGTAAAACACACTGTATATAGCTGGTTGCAAAGGAGGGGGCCGGGAAGCTGACCGCCACGTCCTTAGCAACTGATGAGTCATCTGCTGTTAGCTGGGTTCCCCACTGAAAGCTGAATGTAAAAAAATAAAAAGCCAAACAAAAAAGTTCGCAAAAAAATGCTGTGGGGCTCCCCCCCAGGTCCATACCAGGAACTCAGGACCTTCAGGTCTAGTATGAATTCGGAGGGAACCTCACGCCAAAAATAAAATAGAAAATGGCGTAGGGGAACTCCCAAAATCCATACCAGATTCCTATCCGAGCAGGCCACCCAGCAGGTCAGGATAGGGAGGGGACGAGTGAGCACCCCCCCTCCTGAACCATACCAGGCCGCGTGCCCTCAACATGGGGGGGTTGGGTGCTTTGGGGGAGGGGCATAGCAGTGGGCTTAGCCTTCATCCTTGCTCCAGGGAATCTCCATAAAAGTGTGCCAGGAGAAGCAGAAGGGTGAATGTCATACTGTTCACTCACATTACACTTCTTTGTCAAGAGACTGGGAGTTCCTGCCTGTAGGGAGGAAGAAGCAATCAGATGACTTTGGTAAAAAGGGAGGAAGTGTTCCTCTGTTCATAGTTCTGGAAATTTTTCAAGTTGGTCATCCCATAATTCCCTACCCCATCCAAGTTATCAACCCCTAATACAACTTTAAAAACAAGCCAACGACTGTTTTTTGAGTTGGAATGTATGACAGAAATGCTGTGCAGCAGTGGGGACCCAGGACCCTTGTTAAACATGGAGGAGAAACCAAATACATTTTCAGTTTAAATCAGTTAAATACAATTTAAGTGTACATCCTTAGTAGAGAAGCCTGTCCACTGCCATCATGCTGCAGAGGGGCATCCTTAAAGTAGAGTTTCCACCCCATTTTTGTTTTCATTATTGTGCTCATTAGACCTAAAAAATGAAAAAAAAAAAATATTTTTTTTTACATATCTGGAAATGCCTGTTGCTATGCGGTCCCACAAAATCTGCCTTTTGAATCACCTAGGATTCTGACATCATCTCCCTCTAATGCTCCTGGGAAATGTGTGTCATCATTTCCCAAAATGCAGTGTGCTGTCCAATTATCACTCCACATCCAAGACTTCCAGGAAGTAAGTGCTTGTAGGCTTCACAATGCCCACAAGCAAAATGACAACGGTGTGGACATAGTTTTATAAACTATCTTATTTGAATAACTATGTAGAGCGGCGGCGGATTGTAAAATAGTAGGTGACCGGATTTATATTATAAAAACGCATGATGAAAGTACATACATTTAAAAAATGCTAATTGTGGTTGGAACTCCGCTTTAAAGGGGTGTTCCAGCCTGTTTTTATGTTTATTAAAAGTCAGCAGCTACAAAAAGTGTAGCTGCTGGCTTTTAATAAACATACACTTACCTGCTCCACGGTTCCAGCGACGCGCCGGCTGGGGCTCCGCTCCTCTCCCCCCCTCCCCGGCCGGCGTCTTCATGCCAAGTGTGGGCACCCGGCCGTGTCAGCTTTTGGCTTCACGGCCGGGCACCCACTGCGCATGCGCGAATGGCACTGCGCCGTCGGATTGGACAGGCGATCGCCTGGGACCTGTGACGGGTCCCAGGCGATCGCCTACAGGGAGGGGCTGCAGTAAGGCGATTAAGCTAATCGCCTTACCAGCCCCTAGGCGGAAGGAGGAAGTGGGACAGGAAGTCCCACTCCTCCTGAAGCCCCTACTCCCCCCCCAAAAAAATTACATGCCAAATGTGGCATGTAAGGGGGCAAAGAGTGGGTTAAGCTTGAGTTTGGGTGGAACTCCGCTTTAAGATGGGTACACACAGGCCAAAAATGGTGCGAAAACGGTCAGTTTGGCAGGATATGACCTTAACTGGATCATTTTACCGAGTAGTTGATTCTTGGAATAAACTTACAAGCCCCTAAAATAGGAAAGACTTGATGGACCAATTGACCTTTTTTCTGCCATCACTCTTTTATGTTTCTATAAAGGGGGCTGAATTTAAAGGAATTGCAATTATAGAACAAAAGGTTTGCTTGGGGTGCCATTTTATTTATAGTTTTCAGGCAGGATTATCCATATCCCTTCAGGGACATCACATACAAGACTACTGAAGACGATCTAGCAACATTTGGTCTCTCTGTAAACAGAAGGCTGGTTGACATCCATCATTTTTATATTCCAGTGTTAATTCTGAGAATGCTTCTCTGTTTACATCAGACCGTGCAATGTTTTGTTACGGAGCTCTTTGATTGCAGAAAATGAGAGCGTTATGTACATTTATCAGTCGAGCAATGGAGAAGAACCCTTGTTGATGGACTCTGCAGCTTGCGGAAGAGGTCGATTTAACCTTTATCATCATGTACTTAGATGTTCCTCTGGGTATTTTCATTGCTGTCATTGTAACAAATGGAATGATATGGATGTATCAGTTGTCATTCTCAGTTTGTTACATTCTCATTGACCTGAATAGCAGGAATCAGAGTGTGCTGGCCGTGCAGGGAACAACTCATTCTAAAATAGTGAATATTTCTTAGGTCACCTCCAAGGTCCTGGGTCAAAGCAAGAGAGATTTTTTTTGTTGTTGTACAGAACGAAAGAAATATGTTTTTTTGTTTTTTTTTTAAACTAAAAAGCTGAAGCGTCATTTTGAAATACTGAACAAGAAGATTTATTTGATCACACTTGTAAATTTAAAGTATAAGGCAAAACTTTTTTTTTTTTAGTTTTGGAACAGAGTGGAGATGGATGAGAACAGCCAGTCAGTTTGTATTGCTGTCTGTGCCCCTGTTAGTGAGATTCACCCTCTCTATTTTTCCTGGTTGATATTAGCATTGAAACTGAAAATAATAAAACCTCAAATGTTGGATTGCCCCAGGAAAGTAATAGAAGGGAAATCTTCCTTTGGGGACACAATTTCTGGTGGCCTGGAGGTCCCCAAGGGATTCCCTTAAAGCGCAGTTCCACTTAAAAATGGAACTTCCGTTTTAAGGGAAGATGACCCCCTGACATGCCATATTTGGCATGTCATATTAGTTTGGGGGGAGCTGAAACCCTCTTTTTAGAGGGTTTCAGCTCCCACTAACTCCGGGCCACCTTGGCGCTGGAAGGAAGTTCACCTCTCCCCCTCCCGTTCGGCAATCATCTGAGACATGTCACAGTTCCCAGATGATTGCCCAGCCAGTCACAGTCAGGGCCGATCCGCCCTATAGGCTCACTATGCAAGCCGCTTAGGGCCTCACAAAGCTGCAGAGGGCCCTTAAACTACTAGAGGCCCTCACCCTGCTTCTCAACTCGCTGGCTGCATGGGAGAAGACAGCAAAACACCCCCTACCCCCCCTTCTCCCTGCTTCTCAACTCGCTGGGTGCATGGGAGAAGACAGCAAAACACCCCTACCCCCACTTCTAAACTTTAATCATTAATGTGACATGTCGCTTTCTGTTTTAGCTTTTGGGCAGAAAGTAAAGCACCTCTCCCCCCCCCCGCTTCTGAACTTTAATGTCACATGTAATTTTCGGCAATTTTAGGGCCCCAGATAGGTTAGTATCGGCACTGGTCACAGTGCACAGCGCGGCTCTTGCATGCGCAGTGCGTGCCCAGCTGTACCACAGCAGGGCGCCCACAGTAGTGATGCCGGCACCGCGGAGAGGAGGGGGAGATGAATGGGACTTTCACATCACTGGACCCTAGGACAGGCAAGTGTCTGATTATTAAAATTCAGCAGCTGCAGTATTTGTAGCTGCTGACTTTAAATATTTTTCTTTTAAGTCGGAACTCTGCTTTAATTTGCAGGGATTTGCTCTCGCTTTCTGTTTTAGCTTTTGGGCAGAAAGTAAAGGTACATTCCTGCAATGGACTCAGATAGCAAAAATAAAAACTGACAAGGGTTATAACCCTTCCTTACTTTATCTCCCCCCCCAAAAAAAAAAAGAAGAAGATTTCCCTTTAGTTCTACTCTAAATTTGTATTTAATTTCGAATGGGGTCAGAAACACGTTGACTGCATGCAGGTGATGTGGGGGGAATGCAATGGACTAGAGCCACACAAGTAATCGTGGAAAATCGTTATCGCCATTCTCCGCCCCCTACGACCTCAATCCCGGGTTTAAATGATTCTTATAGGGTTAAAATAACAAATCGTTGGCTTACATTTGAGGAGGTAAAACGCACGTAGCAATCAATGGTGTCCCCGGGATGCTGGCATCAGTATTGTGTGTAGTATAGTGTGATGTTGAGGTTGCCTGTATCGAAGGGGAGGGGAAGCCGTTGGTCGCGACGGAGGCAGCGTGAAAAGCAAAAGGCGGAGATTCCTATAACTGGTGTCAGCTTGATGGTGATGCTGTGGATGAGCAGTATCGCATTTCTTCTTCCCACAGAGGTCCCACAAAGCATATCCTATTTTTTAAATTTTTTATCTTTATTTAAGGTGTGCGGATTGTACAATATGGCATGGCATCACATATGTCGACTAATGTTATTCAGTAATAAACAATAATAACATCAAAAAAGTCCATCTACATCAGTGAGATAACAGGCAAGGTTCCATGACAGTATTATGAAAAATCAGTTGACTGTGGTCTAGAATCTCTACAACAGCTATACTCCGTTTTTCAACCTGAATCATATCCTATTTACGTGCATTGACAGGAACCCTAATGCTGGATACACACTACTTTTGCTGTTCGATTTCCTTTATATTTACCTTCAACTATGTAGTGCAAGGGCCTGCCTGATTTCATGCAAATTGAAAGTGTTTAGGTTTGACCTCATAGTAAGGAAAAAAATCGAAAGAAAATTGTATAGTGTGTATCCAGCTTTAGTGTCATCACACAATTCGTGTTGTTCTTTCCTAACATGGTGGGTTTCCATCCTCTCACAGTTCCACCTCATGATCCTACGGGGTAAAAATGACCGCACCAGCCAAGCAGACACTGGCTGGTATAAGCGCCCAGAGGCGATTCAGTTCGCATGTGTTGCGCTATACAAGTCATTCATTCATTCATTCATTCACCTTTCTGATAGAAGACCTCAATGTTATATGTCTCCTTTGTTGGCCCTTGCAGAAGAAATTGAATTTGTGTGAACTCCATTTAGTTATGACAAGTTCCTGCATTTCTTTTAAGATGCATTTTAATTTTTAAAGACATGTACACAAGAGCGAAATGACATTTAAGAAATGATTTAAAAAAAAAAATTATATAATAACAAACCGCACAACACTGCATTCCAAAACAGTAGATAATTAGGGCATATTGTGATCCCAAAAGCAGATTATGAGAACAGGATATTAGCCATATGCTCTTGCTAAAATTAGCTAGTCCATCTCCACAGTCCTCAGAGCTGTCTGCCGACAATGCAGTCCCCGCTGACAGGGGGTTCAGGACTCTGAGCTTTGACAATCAGTAGCAATGTTTAATCCATTGGCAGACACAACTAAAATATTAATAGAAACATGAAGAATGGTAAGCAAATAGCTCTCTACAAGCTGCTTCTCTGGCTGAACAGTTAAAATAAAGAGACACAAGGCAAACATTAGGACACAACATTTGGAGAATTAGCCCGTTGTTGCATTTTCAGTGTTAGACAGCAATATGAAATCATTATCTTTGGAAAAAGTATGTATCTCTCTTGTTTAAATATTACTGTACAGACTCCTGATTTCCATTGTGTCAGACTAGAAAGGTTTGGATTTTGTCAAGAAAGATGTTTATGATTATTGTGATCAGGGCCGGGCGAACCAGGCAACTGCCTAGGGTGCACTGCTGCCTAGAGGGTGCAACCACGGCCCGCTGATTTCCTCGTTTAGCCTGGCCGGGGAACACGAGGCGGAGGTGGCAGGCATGAGGTTTTTGGAGGAGACGGGCACAGCTGACAAGGCAGAGAAGGGAAGTAGGCGAAGGAGGTGGAGGAGGGGGGCATGTGGTCGGTGGAGAAGGGGAGGTGGCGGAGGAGCCAGGCAAGAGGTCGGAGGAGGCGGGCATAAGGTTGGTGGAGGAGGGGGAGCAGAGGAGGCAGGCACAGCTGGGGAGGGGAGGCACACCTAGGCGTATATACGCCTGAAGCGTGACGCTCGTGCCGCTGGAGGGGCGAATTTACATTGATGTCTATGAGATGGTTCACATCTCACGCCGAACGCAGAAACGCTGTACGCCTGCCGCCTGAAAACAAGTCCCGGACCCTTTTTTTCAGGCGTCTTTCGGCGTTCGGCATAGACATCAATGTAAAATCTTTTGTGAAAAAACAAAGAAGTTTACAAATCACGGCAAAATACGCCGCGTATGCCGCGTTATAGTGTGAATGCAGCCTTAGGGAGCTTAGATTGTAAGCTCCATGAAGGTAGGTACTGATGTGAATGTGCAATATTCACTCTATGTTAGTTTGTATGAAAAGCTGCTCAAAATAAAATAAAGAATACAAATATATATATACAGTGGAACCTCGGATTACGAGCATAATCCGTTCCAGGAGAATGCTCGTAATCCAAAGTACTCGCATTCCAAAGCGAGTTTCCTCATTGAAGTCAATGGAAATGAAAATAATTTGTTCCGTATTGACTTCAATGGCATGCAATACCGCAGAGGTTGGAGGGGCGCCAGAGAGCCTCTGCAAACCTCAAAAATACTGCGTTCTCGAGCCTTTACGAGGTTTGCCGAGGTCAGCCGAGCTGTCCTCGGGCCTTTCCGTGCATTTCTGAACGGAGCAGATCAGCTGTAATTGGCGCCGTTCGGCTTCCGCTCGGCTCCCGCGCCCCCCACCTCAGGCCAAACGCAGTACTGCACACTGATTTGGCCTGCTCGTTTTGTGAGACATCACTCGCAAACCGAGTTAGGATTTTTTTAAATACAATGCTTGTTTTGCGAAACGCTCGTTAACGGCGTTGCTCACAATCTGAGGTTCCACTGTATATATCTACAGTATATTGAATCCTACTGACTAAGACTGGGATGCCATTAAAGTTGATGTGTGTGTAAAGGCAGGCGTCCCAATACTGTTGGTAATACAGTGGAACCTTGGATTACGAGCATAATCTATTCCAGGAGAATGCTCGTAATCCAAAGCACTTGCATATCAAAGCGAGTTTCCCTATAGAAGTCAATGGAAATGAAAATAATTTGTTTCGCACTGACTTCAATGGCATGTAATACCACATGTGAGCAGAGGTGGGGAGCGCTAGGAAAACTAGGAAAGTCGGAAAGGCTCGGAAACTGAGTATTTCAGAGATTTTACAAGCATTTCCGAACGGCTCTGATTGGTTCCGCGTGGCTCTGGCGCCCCACCTCAGGCCAAATGCGGTACTGCACATCGCTGTGGCTTGAATCCTGCTTATTTTGCAAGACAACACTCGCAAACCGAGTCAGGATTTTTTTTAAGCAGTGCTGGTATTGCGAAACGCTTGTTAATCGCGTTACTCGCAATCTGAAGTTTCACTGTATAATGTATATGTAAAGTGCTGTGTAAATTGATGGTGCTATAAAAGGTACCTTCAATTCCGTTATTGAGCAAAGCTTCAGAAAATACAGGTCCTGTTGAAGCCTATCCACTGTCTCCGGGTTCCTGCACATTTCTATTGGCCACTAATGAAGTCCATCATAATGATGGGTCAATAGTAATGTATGGGAGTATTAAAAAAAAGGACAACCTTTAACCGCTTGCCGACCGCCGCACAAACGTATACGTCTGCAGAATGGCACGGCTGTGCAAATGAACGTATATATATATATATACGTCCCCTTTAAACTGCCGCGAGCTCCGTGCCCATGGAACCCACGCACTCAATGCCCACCAGTGTCCCGCGATCGTGTCACGGAACTGAAGAACAGGGAGATGTTAAGCCATGTACACACGATCTGACCAAACCGATGAAAATGGTCCGACGGACCGCTTTGATCGGTTCACAGACTGATAGCCTGATGGTCTGATGTGCGTACACACCATCGGTTCAAAATCCGATCGGGCCAGAACGCGGTGATGTAGAACACAATGACGTGCTGAAAAATGAAGTTCAATACTTCCAAGCATGCGTCGACTTGATTCTGAGCATGCGTGGGTTTTTGGCCCGATGCTTTTGTGTACTAACCATCGGTTTGGCCCGATGGTCAGGCGTCCATCGGTCAGATTTTAAAGCAAGTTTTAAAACTTTGGTCCAACGGACGACGGAAGGCCAGTTTCATCAGACAAAACCGATCGTGTGTACGCGGCCTTAGTGTAAACACATCTCCCTGTTCTGCCTAATGACACTGTCACTGATCGTGTTCCCTGTCATTGAGAACAGCGATCAGTGACATGTCACGACAAGCCACGCCCCAAATAGTTTGTAGCACTCCCTAGGTCACACTTAACCCCTTCAGCGCCCCCTACAGGTTAACCCCTTCACTGCACTGTACTGCACTGTAATCTGTGCATTTTTATAGCACTGGTCGCTGTAAAAATGACAATGGCCCCAAATTGGTGTCAAAAGTGACCGGTGTGTCTGCCATAATGTCGCAGTCATGATAAAAATCGCTGATCGCCAACATTACTAGTAAAAAAAAATATTAATAAAAATGCCATAAAACTATCCCCTATTTTGTAGACGCTATGGGCTAGATTCAGGTAGAAGAGCGTAACTTTGTGCGGGCGTAGCATATCCTATTTACGCTACGCCTCCGCAACTTTTACAGGCAAGTGCTGTATTCACAAAGCACTTGCGTCCAAAGTTACGACGGCGTAGCGTTAATGGGCCGGCGTAACTGCGCCTAATTCAAAATAGGCAGGTAGGGGCGTGATCCATGTAAATGAATCATAATTGACGCTTTTTGACGCCGTGGACGTATCCCAGTGCGCATGCTCAAAATTACGCCGCAACTACTCATTGGTTTGGATGTGAACGTAACTTACACAAAGCCCTATTCGCGAACGTTTTACGCAAACGATGTAAACGTCGGAAAATTCTACGCCGGCCCGACGTCCATACTTAAAATTATGGACGCCTCATATAGCAGGGGTAACTTTACGCCGGACTTACGCTTACGCAAACGACATAAAAAAATATGATCACAATCAATATTCGTGGTTTGGGAGGATTAATATTCTAAAAATGGATATAATACCGCGGTTTTTGTATCTCTTCCAAACCATGCCTGTCTCTATCCCTAGATCTTATTTTTCTACTCTACAGTCGGCCTTTACAAAATTTATTTGGGGCCATAAAAAACATAGATTGAAAAAGAAATTACTATCACTACCCAAAGTGAACGGAGGAGCGGGTGCACCTGATCTTTACCATTATTATGTAGCGGCAGTATTAACAAGGATAGTGAACTGGTTCCACTCCTCCAATACTAAACAATGGGTACTAATAGAGCAATGGCTAAATCAATTTGATCTTACCGCCCTCCCTTGGTTAGACCTTGAGAATAGTGATATCTATCGAGATTTATCTTCTACTATGCCCTCCCTAACATCCCACCTATTAAAAATTTGGACCAAAACAATTCTACAATTAGAACTTTCCTCATTAGTGGGACCTATGACACCTTTATTTGGTAACCCACGATTTCCGCCGGCTTTAAAACGTAAAGATTTCCTCATTTGGAACAAAGAATCTCATCGTAGAGTGTGCCAGATTACTTGCCAGGCAGCATTTCCACCTATACTAAACCTAATCTTTACATCGAAGCCCTCACTTACGCAATGGTTGGAATATCGGCAACTATTATCTTTCTTGTCCTCTCTTCCCTCAAATACATTTTTGTATAGAGACACAACTCAGTTTGAACTTCTATTGCTACAAGACTCAAAACCAAAACATGTCTTATCTTCAATCTATAAGATATTAGCTATAAAAAAAACACCCTGAAGTCCCTGAATACATAAGGAAATGGGCGAATGAGTTAAATGTTCAAATTGAAGATGCAGAGTGGAAGAAAGCATTTAATTTAACACATTGTATGTCACTAACAATTAAAGCACAAGAGACAAATTACAAACTTCTTTCCAGGTGGTATTGGAGCCCAATATCATTAAAGCGTATATACCCAGATAAATCAGACATATGTTGGCGATGCCATATATTTAAAGGTTCATTGCTACACATTTGGTGGGAATGTCCCCCAATCTTAAATTTCTGGGAAAAAATTATGCAGCTATACACTTTAGTTACTGGGGAACCAATATTAAATATACCACAAATCACTTTGCTATCAATACTACCAGGATCATATAAGAATATTAAAAGGGGTCTTTTGAGACACTGGTTGACAGCAGCAAGATTAGTTATACCACGGCACTGGCGCTCAATACAAACTCCATCAGTTAAGGAATGGGCCAGTGAAATGGATGGTATAGAAAAGATGGAATCACTTTTAGCACTTGAATTGGATACATATGAGGAACACCTTCAGACTTGGGTCCACTGGAGAGTATATAGAGAAACAACAAGAATTTAGAAATTACTTGTAGGAACAGAACAAATTAGTGGTGAGTGGTGGGGGTTGTTGCTACCAATCCTTAACCTTGCCCTAATTTTTTTTTTTTTTTTTTTTTGTATTTTTGTATATATATATTTTTTATTTTTTTTTTTGTATTTGGGTATGTTGTCTTGTCTTGTCTTGTCTAGTCCAGTTTTGTTTGTCTTGACCTGTCTTGTCATGTCTAGTCTTGTCTTGTCCAGTCCGGTTTTGTATAGTCTTTTTGAACAATATATGGAAACAAAAATATATCAGAAATTGATTAGATGAAATAACTATATTACTTATCTGAACACATCAATGTCTGTATTATATTCTATAATGTATTGTTATAACATAATAAAATCAGAATGGAAAAAAAAAAAAAAAAAAAAAAAATATGCCTGGTTTTTATATATATATATATATATATTTTTTTTTTTTTGGGGGGGGGGGGATATTTATTATAGCAAAAAGTAAATAATATAGATTTTTTTTTCAAAATTGTCGCTCTATTTTTGTTTATAGCGCAAAAAATAAAAACCGTAGAGGTGATCAAATACCACCAAAAGAAAGCTCTATTTGTGGGGAAAAAAGGACGTCAATTTTGTTTGGGAGTCACGTCGCAGTTAAAGTGACACAGTGCCGAATCGCAAAAAAAATGGCCCTGTCTTTGAACAGCCAAATGGTCCAGTGGTTAACAACCCTAAGAAACATTGGAATATAGGCCAATCAAAGCAGCCTTTCATTTAGTGGCAGTGTGGAGAACTAAAGCTGTCGCAGATATGAGCAGGCACCTCTAGGTTCCTGCATTTTATACCTGCCAGCGCCTTTTTTTTAGATAAAGTGACAGAGTCTCTTAATGTAACAAGTGATATCCTATCATTTTAAAATGGCTGTGCAATGGTTTGACAGGAGTCAAATATTGTTGTTTGTAAATTCAGCATCCCTTTAATTCCCTTGCAGGCATGTTTGTCCATTTCATCTCTTAAACAACAGATGGAATTGTCTCCCTAGACTGACTTGGCAGGGCTCCCATTACCAGCCGCTTTCTGTGTAGCTGAGGCTATTGTTACATAGGACCTCGCCGAGTAAAAACGTCTGCACAAACACATTGAAAGCCAAGGTCTCAATCTAAATATTAGCTGCTTAAAATGTCCCTGACATCTTAAAGTGCTTTGTATTTTCAAAACAGTTTTTCAGTAGTGTTCATTGTTGAAGTTTATTTGTGTTTTAAGGATCCACATATGTAAAAATAATACATATATTGCTATAAATATATATATGCAGGAAGCAATAATGCATGGAACCTTTGCAAGATGGCCCTGACTCACAACCACAATCATTGTGGTTAATTATACGTGGTTCTAAAGGCTGAAGATTTTTTACCTTCATGTATTCTATGCAAGCGTTCTGTATGCAGTGCCTCCCCCCCCCCCCCAATCCTTACCTGAGCTCCCTCTGGTCCACAATAGCCTCGGCTGCCCCGGTACTCTCTCTCCTCATTGGCTGAGACACCAACTGGAGCCCTTTGTCTCCCACTGCTGTCAATCACAGCCAGTGAGCCAATGAGGAGAGAGCAGGGGCTGGGGGGCAAGCTGCGGTTATACGTGTCTTATGAACGCATAGAACAATGGTTTAGGAGGGAGGTCGCAGAGGTGCCTCCAGGGCAAGTGGCTTTCTCTGGAGGTCCTGATCAAGGGGGAGGAGCCAGGAGCACCGGCGGGGGACCCAAAAAGAAGAGGATTGGAGCTGCTCTGTCAAAACCACTGCACAGAGCAGGTAAGTATAATACAGTATGTTTGTTATTAAAAAAAAAAAAAAACTTTAATACCCTTTTAAAGGGTCACTAAAGGAAAAATGTTTTTTTTTTTTGCTGAAATTACTGTTTACAGGGTATATGGACATAAAAGTTAACTGATTCCTTTTAAAAATGATTAAAAATAGATACAAATCAATCATATAATGTGCCTGCAGTTTAGTTTCACTTTTAAACTGGTTTCATGTTTCTGAGAAGTAGAGAGACACACAGAACAAAAACAAACAAATCCAGGGCAGTGTTTTGTTTTTAAAATGAATCTGATTAAGGAGCCAGACAAGCAGGAAGTGTGGAGATCAGAGTAGAATTACAGCAACTTCAATGCAAAAACAAACAATGAGGACATGAAACCAGGACTGCAGTAAGGTAAAGGAAGCTATTTAGCTAAAAAAAAAAATTCCTTTAGTGATCCTCAAAGTGATTTTCAAAAACGTCATTTAAAATGATCGTGTGTGGGCAAAACGTCGTTTTATGTCTTCAAAAAAACGACCAAAAAAAAATTCGAACATGCTTGAATTTTTTGTGTCGTTTTTCAAAATGTCATTTTTTGTGTCATAAAAAGTGATGGTGTGTGGGCAAAACGACGTTGAAAACAAAGTTTTTAAACCCGCGCATGCTCAGAGGCAAGTTATGAGACGGAGCTTCAATGGAACAGAGTGCCGTCGAACGTGGTGTACGTCACCACGCTTTGCTAGAGCATTTTGGAAAAACGATGGTGTGTATGCAACGTCGTTTTGGAAAATGAAGTCACATAAAATGTCGTTTTTTTTTATCACAAAAAGTGATCGTGTGTATGCGGCATTAGAGGCATCTCTCTTCTCTTTTATACTCAGTTGTGACATGACACTACTCTTATATCAATACATCGCTTGTATATCAAGTCAAAATGAGTGAGTGAAAAACTTGTATAGCGCTACACATGCGAACTGAATCGCTTGGTATTAATTTCCTACTATTTTTTGCCTTCAGAATAGATGGGTTTTGAGTTTTTTTCTGAAGGCCTGGTGATTCCCTTCCGTTCGGATACTGGTTGGTTTTAAATCGTTCCACAGTCGTGGTCCTTTGACTGCAAATTTTCCTTCTCCTTTGGACTTGTAGCCTTGGGTATTTGGAGTAGATTTTGATTGGTCGATCATCTGCGTAGGAATGGTAGAGTAAATCCTGGTTACTGATGATTTCGAGGAGAGGGCGGAGATAAATATTGAATAGTACGGGCGACAGGGGTGACCCCTGATGGACTCTGCATGACACCGTATGTTTTTCAGAAGTAAAAGGAACTAGTTTCACTATCTGTGATCGGTTTTCCAGAAAGGAGGAGAACCAGGATAGATCCGAGTCTGCCACTCTAGCTACTTCAGCTAGGCGAGTCAGCAACAATTTGTGGTATACTGTTTCAAAAGCTGCACTCAGGTTCAACAATACCAGAAGACAAGATTCTCCTTTGTCTGCTGCTTCGAGAGCGTCATCCCATATTTTGAGAAGTGCTGTTTCCATCCCATGACCAGGGCGGAAACCCGATTGAAGTGGGTCCAGCAGTTTGTGGGTGTCTAAATGGTGTTGTAGCTGTTGCACTACTGCTTTCTCCATTACCTTGGAGAAGATGTTTAGCCCTGTTATGGGTCGACGATGGTTTGGATCTTTGGGGTCGAGGGTATTTTTTTTTAGAATGGGTTTAATTATGTCTTTTTTCAGGGAGGTCGACACCATGCCTTCCTTAAAAGATTGATTTATGAGGTGCGTGATAGCCGGTGCCAACATATCGGCACATTCTTTCAACAGTTTAGTGGGAATGATATCATTAGGCGATGTACTGTCTCGCAGGGTACCGATAATATTTTTGGTGGTGTCGATGGAGATTGACTTTAGTGTAAATTTAGTTGATTGTGGCATATTTGTATTAATATTGACTTTTTGGTTTAAAGAGGAGTGAGTAGATGTTCTCTTTTGCTGAATAATTTCACAGATTTTTTCAATTTTGTGATAATAAAATAATAATAATCCGATAATTCGTTGCAAAAATCTTGTGATTCAAAATTAGGAGCCTCTAGGCAGGCTGGGTTCATGGTCTGAGTGACTAAGTTAAAGAGTTTGTGGGGACGGTTACGGGCTTTTGCGAAGATATTAGAAAAATTATCTTTTTTTGCTTTGAAGATTTCTTTGTGATATTTCTTGGTAATTAGTTTGTAAATTGTGTGGTTTTCCTCTGTTGTGCTTCTTCTCCAGTCTGCGTTCTTGCTTTAACAACATGAGATCATCGTTGAACTAACCGGAGTTGTTTTTTCCGGATGAGCGTTCTGCATTTCGGAGCTACTATGTCTGCTGTCTGTAGTAAAGCTTTGTTGATGGAGTTGAGTGTTTCCTCTGCTGTTTGACAGTGTTCTATTGTTTTTATTTTGTTCAACAATGTGGTTTTGAAGTGGAGTGGAGCTTCTTCTGGGATCTCGTCCAGTGTGTTGTTAATGTTTTTTTTTTTTAAGAGGGCATTTATAGTGATTTTGAATTTGATTGAATGGTGACCTGTCCTGGGTAGGGGCTCATTTTCCAGTATGTTGATATCCATATCTTGTTTGAAGATAGGATTGAGGGTGTGACCTGAAACATGTGTGGGCCTGCATACTAGTTGCTGCAGATCTAATCCTTCCAAGTGGTCAATGCAGGCCTCGGCAACGGGGTCCTGTGAGGAGTTGGCCCAGAGGTTGAAGTCCCCAAGTAGCAGGAGATGTTTGTTTAAGGTGTAGGTGGAGATCAATTCTGTCAACAATGTGAGGAGCTGCGTTTTTGGTCCAGGTGGTCTATAGCAGAGTAGTATGTGAACGATGTCCTGGAGATTTGTTTGAAGTTGCAGAGTGTGGGTTTAAATGAATGGTAGTGATCTCTGTGGATCTGGTTTGGTCAGCGAGAGGTGAGTCTTGTAGATCACTGCTAGGCCTCCTCCCCTTTGCCTCTGTTTTCGGTTAAAATACCATAATTCTCTGGCACAAGTTCTCCTAGAATGGTGTTACAATCCAATGTTAGCCAGCTTTCTGTGATGAAGAGGCAGTCAATGTTGTGTTGAATGATGAAATTGTGGATTTCATGTCTGTGCTTTACTGCAGATCTTGTGTTGATCAAGGCGCATAATATGTGTTGTAGCTGAAATATTGGCGTCCTATTTTTTGACGGTTGATCGTCGATTGGTTCTTAACAGTTGCTCTTTCTGTAGTACTTTTTTTGTGGCATCTGGTAATGTTGAGGCGATTGTCCTTAGACCCCAAATGTTTTTTGCTGAATATTTTATGTTATCCATGATAGCAGATGCACCGAAGATGGTGAGAATGGTAGTGGTGGTTGTGCTGGTGATAACGATGGTGGAAAATTGTAGTGACTTCGATGAGTGGCGATGGGTGCACCCCCAAACTAACCCCCCAGTTGATCCAGAGGTAGGCGAAAAAAAAAATACAGAGCAATGCCAATCAGCTGCAGTGGGGGAAAAAAAATCCTTCCTGATCCCTCAGGGGCAATCGGGTGAACCCTGGATCTACTTGCTACGGAGGTCAAGGCCTGGGTCCTTACCTGTTGGAGTCGATGGTCAGGGACCTGCTTGTCCCACGTTATGCGGCCGACCGTCCTCTGGTGTAGGCACGGCAGGTGAGGAGTGTTGGGACACAGAGGGAGGAAAAAAGAGTGAATGGGGGAGGGTAAAAGCTCTGATGTATTCTGGTCGCTGCCGTCAGTGACCCGAGGGTGGGGGGGGGGTTCACAGGTGAGTACTGGTTCCTGATCTTTGCAGTAGTATTTGTGGATGGTGAGGGGGGGTGAGGAACAAGGTGATTGTTCCTCGGGTGTAGCAAGATGGCCGCCGGGCGGAGCTAGGCCCGAGCCGTGGACTTTTCTCCCGGGAAGGAGGCCTTTATCTCGGGGAGGCTCCGGGGAATGGGAGGGGGAAACCACAGAGGCTCCTGAGGTGGGGGGTCTGGGAAACTGACTGGGACCGACCGTGGGAGAATGAGTGCCATGCCGCTAGGCCGCAGCCGTGGACTTCCCTAAAGCGGCCGCTGTGGGGTACGGGCACTTACCTTACAGTGTGCTCCGTCTATCGACCTTGATGTCTGTGTCTGGCGGTAACCTGCGGGAGGAAGAAGGTAGGAGGAGAGGAGAAAGAGTGGGTGGCTGGATGGATTGCAGGCCACAGCCACGGTCTGTCCTGCTTGCCTGGCTAATAGTCAGCGCGCCTAGGAGGCATTAGTGGGGGAAATGTGGCTGCTGTTTTTAGGGAAGGGAGGGCTGGGAGAGCTAGGAGAAAGGGACAACAGGCTGAATGGTTCAGGATCCGAGGGGTATAAGTGGACCGGATACCGGAATGCTGGATGATAGCTGGAAGCTGGGAGCCTGCCTGCCTGGAGCTATGAGCCACACGTCTTTCTCCTAGGAGTGTGTGCTGATGTGAGCCCCTGTTGCTATTTGTATTTAAAAAAAATTAAATGTTGCTTGTCTTGCAAAACGCTCTTAAACCAAGTTACTCTCAAACCAAGGTTTTGCTGTAATTAAGTTACTTGGATTAGGTATAAAAAGAGCATCTTAGAGAGTAATGCCTTGTACACATGGTTGGACTTTTGACCATGCAAAAGTCCTCCATGAGTCCGTCGGAAGTCCAACGGAAAGATAGAGAACAGGTTCTCTATCTAAGGTCTGTTGGAATTCCAACAAAAAAAAAGCCCAATGGAGGCTACACACAGACTTTCCGGGCGGACTTTACGAGAAAACAGCCCGTCAGACTTTTTTGCTCGGAAAGTCCGGCCATGTGTACGAGGCTTTAGAGTGTCTCAGAAGTAAAGATGGACAGAGGTTCACCAATTTGTGACAAGCCACATCTAAAAATTGTTGAACCATTTCAGAATAATATTCCTCAACGTAAAATTGCAAAGAATTTAAATATATCATTATCTACAGTACATAATATCATCAAAAGATTCTGGGAAACTGGAGAAATCTTTGTGTCCCAGGGACAAGACCGAAACTATATAGAGAAATTATGAGAAGGTCAGGATACTTCCTGTATGAAGATGTTACATCTTAGGCCCCGTACACACGAGGAGACATGTCCGATGAAAACGGTCCGCGGATCGGTTTCATCGGACATGTCTCCTGCAGGATTTTGGTCTGGCGGTGTGTACACACCATCGGACGAAAATCCCCTCGGACAGAGAACGCGGTGACGTGACGGTTGATGTTGACGCCGCCACGTCACCAAACCAGGAAATAAAATGCTTCCATGCATGCGTCAAATCCATTTGACGGATGCAGGGGATTTCTGTCCGCTGGTTAGTCGTACTAACCAGCGGACATGTCCGACAGACATGTTTCCAGCGGACAAGTTTTAAAGCATGTTTTAAACTTTTGGCCGCTGGAAACCTGTCCGCTAGGCCGTACACACGATCAAATCTGTCCGCTGAAACTGGTCTGCGGACCAGTTTCAGCGGACATGTTCGATCGTGTGTACGCGTCCTCAGAGAAAATGTTAGTGATTGGGTTTAGATCTACTTTAAATACATTGAATTCCAAAGATAGAATAGACTAGTTGTGGACACTGGTTGTACGAAAAAAAAACTGCCATAGCCGCTGTACTAACCATACGAGGTTAGTGCCAGAACACTCTGATCAGCACTCTCTGCCATTGGCTGAGAGCACTGATTGGTAGTCAGTTGGCTGCTGGACAGACCGACATAAACACTGGCATTATGTCGGTATTTTTTTGTACCAGGAAATATCTCCTGACATTCTGCCCATGTGTACGGGGCTTAAGTGTGTACATGTGCCAGCGTGTAATATGTCTTTGGCAGAAAATGCAAGAACACTGTATACTCTCCTGACACATATAGATACCAGCTGGGCAGTACTCTTGAGGGTAAGGTGCCAGGCATTCTGTATGTAGTTATTTTGCCATACCCTGTATGCCCATTAGTGTTCTGTATATTTGTCAATACTATGTTCAGACATATTACCATTTAGCTAAATCACTGAGCTGAACTTGGCATTAGAGTCTGAGCATTTATTAATAGCAAGTAAGAGCATGGCTAAATGAAAATGGAAGAGGTTTGGTGGAGCAGACTATGAGGAGACCTATTCAGGATGACATTTGGAGTATCTGAGTGAATTATCCTATATTGCAGCTGAGCTGCCTGGGGTGAATTCAGTAAATGAACTGTACACGGTACACATTGCGTATAAGTGCTCAGCCATGGAATGGTCTCATGCAGCCTGTCCAGAAAATCATAGACTCTCACTGGAAATGTGCTCTGCACACAGGATACGTTGCAGTGAATGACCTTTAAAGTCCAGTTCCACGTACTCCAACTGGGACAACAGACGCAATATGAATGAATAGTCAGGAAAGCTGAAACTATTTGTAATAACAAAATTAAATGAGCTTTGGCAGAACATGAAGCTTTAAATAAATTAAATAAAAATATTATAAAATTAAACTGACAAGTCATAATAGTATAGCACATATTAAGCATTATGAATGATTTTCTTGTAAACAAATGTTCATAACTTTATTAAAAGAGCAATGCATCCCATTATGCTACCAATAGATTACTTAACTGCTTGCCGACTGCTGCACGACTATATACATTGGCAGAATGGCACGGCTGTGCAAAGCAACGTACCCGTACGTCGCCTTTAAATTGTGGCATAGTGGGCCCATGCCGCATGCTCCATGACAGTTCCCCCCAGGTTCCTCTGAATCGATGTCCGATTGGGTGCCTGCGATCATGTCACGGAGTGTCAGAATGGGGAGATGCTTATGTAAACATGGCATTTCCCTGTTCTGCCTAGCAATATAACAGAGATTTACTGCTCCCTATCTTCGGGAGCAGTGATCTCTGTTGTGCTGTAGTGAGCCCACAATCCCCAGAGTTAGAATCACTCCCTAGGACACACTTCACCCCTTGATCGCTCCCTAGTGTTTAAAGGGGTGTTCCAGCCCAAAATTGTGTTTATTAAAAGTCAGCAGCTACAAAAAGTGTAGCTGCTGGCTTTTAATAAACACTCACTTACCTGCTCCTGCGTTCCAGCGACGCGCCGACCGGGGCTCCGCTCCTCTCCCCCCTCCCCAGCCGCCGTCTCCATCCCGACTGTGGGCACCCAGCCGTGACAGCCTTCGGCTTCACGGCCGGGCACCCACTGCGCATGCGGGAGCCGCACTGCGCATGCGCGCGCGGCGCGGCTCGCCGCTGATTGGAGAGGCGATCGCATGGGACCTGTCATGTCCCATGTGATCACCTACAGGGAGGGGCTGGTGTAGGCGATTAAGGCTTAATCGCCTAACCAGCCCCTTGGCGGAAGCAGGAAGTGGGACAGGAAGTCCCACTCCTACTGAAGCCCCCACTCCCCCCCAAAAAAATTACATGCCAAATGTGGCATGTAAGGGGGAGGGGAGGGGATTAAACCAAAGTCATTTTTTAGGGTGGAACTCCTCTTTAACCCCTTTCCTGCCAGTGTCATTTACAAAGTAAACAGTGCATTATTATAGCACTGATCGCTGTATAAATGACAATGGTCCCAGAAAAGTGTCAAAAGTGTCTGATGTGTCCGCCATAATCTCACAGTCACGATAAAAATGGCTGATTGCTGTCATTACTAGTAGAAAAAAAAATATTAATAAAAATGCCATAAAACTACCCCCTATTATGTAGACGCTATTGGCCAGATTCTCAAAAGAGATACGACGGTGTATCTCCAGATACACCGTCGTATCTCTGTATCTGGCCCTGGTTATCTATGCGACTGATTCTTAGAATCAGTTACGCATAGATTTTGCTTAGATCCGACTTGCGTAAGTCACTTACACCGTCGGATCTAAGTTGTAATGTTACTCTGGTCGCTAGGTGGCGTTCCCGTCGATTTCAGTGGTGAATATGCGAATGAGCATGATACGCCGATTCCCGAACAAAGTTGCGCGTCGTCGACGTAGTTTGTGTACACGTAATGTTACCCCTGCTATATGAGGGGTAACCTTGCGTAGGTCCGGCGTAAGCCATGTTAAGTATGGATGTCGGGACAGCGTTGTGTTTTTCCGTCGTTTACATAACTCGTCGCGAATACGGCTGTACGTTAATTAAGTTGCCGTCAAAATCAATGTATTTGCGGCGTACTATGGAGCATGCGCAATGGGCGATGTTTTCGGCCGGCGCATGCGCAGTTCGTTTGGCGTGGGGGTGCGCTTAATTTAATTACAGCACGTCCCCCTCCTTTCCTATTTAAATTACGCGGCCTTATGCCGTCTCATTTACGCTACGCCGCTGCAAATTACGGAGCAAGTGCTTTAAGAATACAGCACTTGCCCGTAAAAAGTGCGGAGGCGTAGCGTGAATGGGTTACGCTACGCTCCACAAAAAAAGCGGAGATGTACGAGAATCTGGCCCTAATCTGCTTTTTTTTTTTTTTTTACGAAAAATATGTAGAAGAATACATATCGGCCTAAATTATTTTTTATATATATATTTTTGGAGGATATTTATTATAACAAAAAGTAAAAAATGTTGCTTTATTTTTAAAATTTACACTCTTTTTTTTGTTTATAGCGCAAAAAATAAAAACCACAGATGTGATCAAATGCCACAAAAATAAAGCTCTATTTGTAGGGGAAAAAAGGACGTCAATTTTGTTTGGGTGCCACGTCGAACGACCGCGCAATTGTCAGTTAAAGCGACGCCAAATCGCAAGAAGTGCTCTGGTCAGGAAGGGGGTAAATTCTTCCAGGGCTGAAGTGGTTAAAGGGCCAAACCCCCCAAAAGAGATATATAAAGAACTGTTCTCAAGAGCTTTGCCCAAACAGAGCAGGAAAAGGACAAAGGGCTAGTCACCAGCATCGCCTGTGGTCTCGCTACAGCTGTTCTTTTTTTCATTACTGACTTGCATGCCTTGCTCTGAACTGTTTCTCTGTGTGGAGGTGCACATCTTGAAATTTCCGATGGAAAAAGTCAGACAGAATTTTTTCATCGGATATTCCAACCGTGTGTATGCCCCATCAGACTTTTTTTGTCAGAAATTTTGACGGACTTAGAAAGAGAACATGATCTCTTTTTTTCCGACGGACAAAAATTCCATCGGAAATTCCGTTTGTCTGTATGAAATTCCGATGTAGAAAAAAACATGCGTGCTCAGAAACAATTCGACGCATGCTCAGAAGCATTGAACTTCATTATTCCAGGCTTGTCATAGTGTTGTACGTCATCGCGTTTTCGACGGTTGGAATTTGGTGTGTCCGTGTGTATGCAAGACAGCTTGAGCGGAATTCCATCAGAAAAACCTGTCATTCTGATGGGAAATCCGATCATGTGTACGGGGCATTCGAGGTAGGGTTTTGGTTCCTCAAATCAGAGCCTCCAGACAAGAAGAACTGTGAGCAGCACAGCAGTGACATCTCAGAATCTCCCTCAAAACCCTCATGAGACCAGCATTCAGGGCAGTCATGCTTTAGATCTAACACTTGTATGGGGCTGTAGGCACACTCACATATCACAAAGTGCACTTTATTAGGATCAACTTTTCTAAATGTTCTCTATAACATAGCATAGCATTTTTTTTTACATTTGGGTCCATCTTAGGTTATAATTGAAGTGTGGTGGGTTCAGTTAACCAGTTACAGTTACAAGATCAGCATTCAATAACCCCTTGTTCTGTCTTCACCCAGTATTGAAATGTAGGTGTTTCCACTTTTTACTGAAATTTTAGTTTTGAGTACAATTGGCTTAAAGTCATTCTCAAGAAAGAGTAAAATCTTTCCACTTGACCAAATTGAGGACTGTTTGAGGAGAAAGACCTTGTCATTGATCAGTTTTCCTTAGAACGGACATACATGGACCCAAATTCGGCGGGCTCAACAGTAACTGGCTTGATTTTGATTCATGTATGGACAGGCTGGTTGTGCAGAAGTCAATCTACTGAGCAACTTCTGTACAACCAGCCTGTTGGTGTTTTTACAGATGATCAGTGTATTCTGAGTGAACAGTGTATTCAGTAAAGGCTCCCACCATCAGAAACCAATGCCACAGCGCAAGGGATTTTCCCATTCACCTCAAATGTATGAATGGTGGAATCAGGTCATTTTTTTATTTTCATTTAACCCACTGGTTGCATGAAAAAAATATATTAATGTATGGTCAGCTTAAGAGAGACTGGTTGATAGGAAAGGTGCAGTAAATAGGCAATTATAATCTGATTGTACCTACATGGTTTGAAGACCTACCCAAGCAATCTGTGTGACCAGCATAAGAATACTTTATTCTATTATGCAAGTGAATAAGCAAAAGTAAGCCATAAATTATGTGACTTACTTTACTGCAACCAGGGGTCAACGCTGACTGTATTAATGGGGGAATTTCTCCCATGGAGCTATTCTGTTCTCCAATAGTGTTGAGCGGTATACGCCATATTCGATTTCGCGATATTGCGCGAATATATAGAAGAATATTTGCGAATATTCGCTAATATCGAATATTCGTGATATTTTATCCAAAAAAAATGTGCAAAATTTTGCTAATGCGAAATTTCGCTAATGCGAAAATGATTGCGAAATTCTCATAAACGGAGATCATTTCCTGTATTACTAAACTAATATGCACTAAACACTAACTCTACACTAACTTTACTTAAAAGAAAGGAGAATAAGGGGACAAAAGAAGGGTGGAGAAGATAATCGCGCAATATTCCTATTGCGTGATTATCTTCTCCGCCCTTCTTTTGCATCAGAGCCAATCAGAATAACTCGAACTCGAAGGAATATCGCGCAATATTCCTTTTGCCGAATATTCAAGTTATTCTGATTGGCTCTGATGCAAAAGAAGGGCGCATCAGAGCCAATCAGAATAACTCGAATATTAGGCAAAAGGAATATTGCGCGATTATCTTCTCCGCCCTTCTTTTGCATCAGAGCCAATCAGAATAACTCGAATATTCGGCAAAAGGAATATTGCGCGATATTACCTTTGCCGAATATTCGAGTTATTCTGATTGGCTCTGATGCAAAAGAAGGGCGGAGAAGATAATCGCGCAATATTCCGTTTGCCGAATATTCGAGTTATTCTGATTGGCTCTGATGCAAAAGAAGGGCGCATCAGAGCCAATCAGAATAACTCGAATATTCGGCAAAAGGAATATTGCACGATTATCTTCTCCGCCCTTCTTTTGCATCAGAGCCAATCAGAATAACTTGAATATTCGGCAAAATGAATATTGCGCAATATTCCTTTTGCCGAATATTCGAGTTATTCTGATTGGCTCTGATGCAAAAAAAGGGCCGAGTAGCTGATGCGATTCTTTTATGTTGCCGAAAATTTGCAATGCGAATTTTCGGCAACATAAAAGAATCGCATCAGCTACTCGGCCCAGGGTCTCTCTCTAATCATACCAGCAATGCTTTTAGACGTCGATGGAGATCACTAGGATGTGATCTGTTTTAAAAATACATTTGAAAAAATATGAATATTCGCCATAGCGAATATTCGCCGCAATATTCGAGTTATTCGCGAATACTCGAATATGCAATATTCGTAGCGAATATTCGCAATGCGAATATTCGTGAGCAACACTATTCTCCAAGTCCAATTGATAGATTGACTTGGGTACAACCAGCTTACCCTTACATGGATCAAATCTTGTCCGGTCCTTCTGAACCAGCTGTGATTTGATCTATCTATGGCCAGCTTAAGATTAGTAAATCACCAAAAAGCCCCTAGCATTAGTAAATGGAAAGAATTTATTTTCTGCAGAACCTCTTAAAAATGAGAACAGGCTATGCTGCACATAACACTAGTCATATATTTATAGAACTACAAAGAGTTGCTTTAAAGTTGTAGCTCAATGTAGAATTCCCTCCTTTTCAACAATGTTCAAAATAAAACTGTTATATTGCACTTCTCTGTAACCTCGTTCTGAAATGTATTAGATCTCTTCTAAGGTTTTGCTCTTTGAGTTCTCTGGTGTAGATCAGCTAGCTGGTGGAATTGATTTAGAAGCTAAGAGCTTTGGGACCTTCGCCTCAGAGACTTTACTCAGCTCTTACAGGATGCAAGGCTTAAATATTCATCCTTACCATCAGTGAAAAATTTAGTGTCGATATAGTGTTTGGTGTACACAACTGTTGCTTGTTTGAGTCTATTCTTTGTTAACATTCTTTCTCTGTCTTTTCCTTTGCCTTTTAATTTCCTTCCTAACCCTCTGGTGGTCTCGTACACATCATCCTTTCGTGCACATGGTGTCCCATCATTATCACCTGGGCTTATCAATTATTCTAAAACATTATTATTATTCTATTAGGCCGCGTACACACGACTAAATAAATCCGATCAAATCGGTCTGACAGACTGATTTGATCAGATTTGTCTGCTGGGCTATTTTGGTTTGATTGTGTACACACGATCAAACCAAAATCCCCGCCGGCAGACAGCGCGGTGACGTGGCGGTGACGTTGACGCCGCCACGTCACCGCACCAGAAGGTAAAAAACTTCCACGCATGCGTCAAATCCATTCGACGCATGTACGGGCAGATATGTCCGCTGGTTAGTGTACTAACCAGCAGACATGTCGGACGGACGGGTTCCCAGCAGACAGATTTTAAAGCATGCTTTAAAATTTGTCTGCTGGAAAAACCTGTCTGTCCGCCCGTACACCCGTTCGAATTGGTCTGCTGAAACGGTCCATCTGACCGTTTCCAGCAGATACATTCGATCGTGTGTACACGGCCTTAGAGTATTATATTCTCTTCTTCCCCCCTGTTCGCCACGGGGGACCCTGGTCATCGAGTTGCACTACGGTCCTCGACCCCTGTTCGTTTGCAACCTTTTGATCTTTCAAAGTGTATTATTATCTTTCTGTGTTTTGATGTTTTATGTTTGCTAGTTTTTGATATCTTGTCATCTATTGTACAGACTACCTCCTGAAGAAGCGGTCATCCGCAAAACCGGTAGAGGTTCTTCTATGACTTCACCTCACAATCCCAGATACCCCACGGTATCGCTGTATCTTAAGTGAGGTTGATGGTCCTAGTTCCGTTTTTTTATAAAAAAAAAACTGTATGTTTTTATGTATAATAAATGAATTTTTTACTACATTGATTCATGTTATCAGTACCGAGAAAGTCCATTCATACATTTATTGACTGGGTAATAGTTGGTGTGGGTTCGCGGTAGTAGCAGCCGCTACCTCTCTATTCCCCCTCTTTTTCCTAACTAATTTCGGATGATGGTACATTTTATTTTGATTTAATCAATCCAACCTGAGGCTATACTCAAAATGTATGTCTTTCTCTGTCTTCTGGAAAGAAAATTGACAGACTATTAGCACCTTCACTCTTGTACCTGAGATGGTTGTATTAGATGGACACTCCATCAAAATCTGCACTGAATTACCTTTTGAAGAAAATCTCAACATCTGACTGTAATGCCCTGTACACACGGTCGGAATTTCCACCAGCAAAAGTAATTTCTGATGAATTGAGGGGTAACCTGGACTAGACTAGTAGAGTAAATCATTGGAATACAAAATATGTATTTATTTTCTGGAGGTGCCTGAGGCAATCTATGTTGGAATGCCATGTCATACAAATATATACTTAAAGTGACCCTACCACTACTAGGTCACTTCTAAACGAATTGTTGTCTGTAAAATATAGCATCTACTTTTACCTCGACTTCCCTATATTAACCTATCCATCTGCCTCTGCAGCCATTGCAGGTATACCACACTTTAGGGGATGTTGAATACCTGTTCCCCTCCAAGGCACATTGTGGTTTTTAGCTTGTACATCATGAAAGTGCCTCTGTTAGGTACCCCCCACACCAGTTAATACTCACCTAACCTGTGCTCTCTCTATGCTCCAGCCTACATCATTGCCTACAAGAACACACAATGCTTCCAGGCATGGGGGAACATGAGACCTCTTCCCAATCTCTAGATCTGAACACATCACCGTGGGACAATGTCACTGCTTCCCTTAGAATTTAACATCAACACACACCTTGATTTTACTGCTGTGGTGGAATCAGGGGCTGTGAGGGAGTGCTGGTAAGGTGAGTATAACAGGGGCAGGGTGGGGGGCCCCTTTACAAAGACACTGTCACTTTTCCCTGTATGGCAAAGCCATGGACTACCATTAATGACTAAACTATCAAATCAACGCTTTGAGGTTTGTAAAATAATGATAATGGCAGCTCCCTGCAATAGAATAAGTTGTTTATTCACCTTCCTAATACATGTTTCCTACCCCCCTCCAATTCAGCACTGCAGTGTCTAGTAAAAGCTTTAGCACTCAAGTCTTCTGGCTGTTTAAGATGCCTGTATCCACTGACGCGCACCATCGTTCCATCTTCCAAACTCATACATCACTATAGGACACACCAGTAACTTGACATGGTCACTTTTAGCCCACAGCTTCAGCTAAAATAAATCAAGTATTTGTGAACCCCCGCCCCTATAAATAAAGGTAAAAAACCTTCTGCAAGCAGCTTCCCCCCCAGCACCCTGTAAATGCTTACCTGAGCCTGATCTCAATCCAGGCTCTCTTGACTCTCTCTCCTCATTTGATTGGCCATCGGCTCCTGCTGCTGTCAACCACAGCCAGTGAGGAAGAAGCAGGGTATTGGGCTGAGCCGCAGTCTGCCTGTATTATGGAAACACAGAACCAGCATGCACAAGTGCCCCCATAGCAGTCTGCTTGTTGTGGTGGCTCTTGGCAAGGGAGAGGAGCCAAGTGCGTCAGCAGGGGACCCCAAAACCATCTCTGAGGATCTGAAAAAAATCAATTAAATATGGCCTAGGCTATAAGAAAAATTTCAGAACCCTAAAACTGAGCTGCAGCACGGTGGCCAAGACCATACAGTGATTTAACAGGGCAGGTTCCACTCAGAAAAGGCCTCGTCATGGTCCACCAAAGAAGTTGAGTGCATATGCTCAGTGTCATATTTAGAGGTTGTCTTTGGAAAATAGACATATGAGTGCTGCCAGCATTGCTGCAGGGGTTGAATGGGTGGGGAGTCAGTCTGTCAGTGCTCAGACCATAGGCCACACGCTGCATCAAATTGGTCTGCATGGCTGTCATCCCAGAAGAAAGCCTCTTCTAAAGATGATGCACAAGAAAACCTGCAAACAGTTTGCTGAAGACAAGCAGACTAAGGACATGGATTACTGTCCTGTCGTCTGATGAGACCAAGATAAACGTATTTGGTTCAGATGGTGTCAAGCATGTTTGATGGCAACCAGGTGAGGAGTAGTGATGAGCGGAATACGCCATATTCGATTTTGCGATATTTCATGAATATATAGAAGACTGGGCCACAGGGCAGTTTTCCAACATGATAACGACCCCAAACACATCTCCAAGACAACCACTGTCTTGATAAAGAACCTGAGGGTAAAGGTGATGGACTGGCCAAGCATGTCTCCAGACCTAAACCCTATTAAGCATCTGTGGGGCATCCTCAAATGGTAGGTGGAGGAGCGCAAGTTCTCTAACATCCACCAGCCTTATGATGTCATTATGGAGGAGTGGAAGAGGATTCCAGTGGCAACCTGTGAATCTCTGGTGAACTCCATGCCCAGGAGGGTTAAGGCAGTGCTGGAAAATAATGTTGTCCCCACAAAATATTGACACTTTGGGTCCAATTTGGACATTTTCACTTAAGGGTGTACTGACTTTTGTTACCAGCAGTTTAGACATTATAGGCTGTGTGTTGAGTTATTTTGAGGGGACAGCAAATTTACACTGTTATATAAGCTGTACACTCACTACTTTACATTGTAGCAAAGTGTAATTTCTTCAGTGTTGTCACATAAAATAATGATATAATAAAATATTTACAAAAAAGTGAGGGGTGTACTCACTTCAGTGAGATACTGTGTGTGTGTATATATATATAATATTTCCACAAATAAACATAATATATATAGGGTGCACCCAGAACCTTGGTGTCACAGACCATGGGCTTAATAAAAAAAATAGCAAAGTATAACCCGTGTTTGGGCAGGGAGGGGCATATCCTGTGACTTAATTAGCTGTGGATCAGCTGTGGATACAGTAAGTTGTACCCAACATGCTTTTTAACATGGCAGCTATAAAGGGACAGCTTAATGTGAAAATGTGCCTGTAGCTTAACCCTCTGACTGTAATACCCCGTACACACGGTCGGAATTGTGAGCTTTTTGTTGGAAATTCCGACTATGTGTACGCTCCATCGGACTTTTGTTGTTGGAATTTCTGCCAGCAAAATTTTGAGAGCTGGTTCTCAATTTTTCTATTCCTATTGGAAAATCTGATCGTGTGTAGCAATTCCGATGCGCAAAATTCCGATGCATGCTCGGAAACAATTCGACACATGCTCGGAAGCATTGCACTTATTTTTTTTTGGCTCGTCGTAGTGTTGTATGTCACTGCGTTCTTGACGGACGAAAGTTCAGAGACATTTTGTGTGACCGCGTGTATGCAAGCCATGCTTGACTGGAATTCCGTCAGAAAAAACATCCAAGGTTTTTCCGACGGAAAATCCAAACATGTGTATGGGGCATTAGAAATATACATCTGTTATATTTAGTAGTTGCCTAAAAAAACAGAAACATTTGTTTTACTTAGTTTGTGTATGTTTTTATTCTCAACAACAGTAAATAAACTAAAGAACATACAGAAACTCTACACATTCCCTATAATATAAGAAGTAAACTGAAACTTGTGCCTATGTTTCCCTTTGTCATTCACTGCATCTTTCATCTGAGAGTTAACGGTCCTCTATGCTTACAATGTCACAACTTCATATTAAAAAGAAGCAACAATAATAACAACTACTTAACAAATACTTATGTCAAACATCCTGGTACCTCTATATGCCAGTAAATATCGACAAGCCATCTTTAATAAAAGAACACCTTGTACTTTTCCAATAATCTCTGTTTAAAGAAAGTGCACAGTGATTGACAGTTTGTATTGTCTTTATCTACGAACCAATGTTTCTACCAGACACCTATAATTTTCTGAAATTCCTCTTTGTGTAAAACGGTGGCTTCCCAGAGTGCAGTGTATATACAAAGTCTTGAGTCTACAATATCATTTCTGGGCAGGAATTTGTCATCTTGTAAGCACAAAACTTTATTTCATTGTGTTTTAGAACAATGCTAGTCAGCACTTTTGTGTCTGACTTCATGACCCATTTGTTTCTTCAGTGTTAATTAATTTAGCACATTTTAAAGTTTTGTGCATCAGAATGAAGGCAGAGTATGAATTACAATTAGAACGAGGGAATTAGAATTAGGTTTAAAAAAAAAAAAAATACTGCAACTATATACAAGACACATGTTAATTTAAAACTAGGTGTAAATTAGAAAGCAAAAAGATGTATTGCAATGAGTGGGCCTGAGCTTAGTTTTAAACCTCTTATGGTAAAAATTGTTTCTTAAAGAAATGTTAAAAATAGGGTTTGGCTAGAGTTAGACATTGCAGTAAATGGTATATTGATTACCAGTAAATACCTTTAAAGCCACTATTAAGGAAAGTGATGATGGGATTTTGTTTGTCTGAGAACTTCTTGGTCCTTTGCCCATACAAATACAGCATTTACCTTACTTCCAACTTCCTTACTGCAAAGAGTGACACCATGATCCTTCCATCGAGATTCGGGATAATGCTGAGTACCACATCTTAGGAGATGTTCCAGTATTGTGCAGGAATGCATTTCCAAGGGATTTGGGATACTCAGCATTCTCTGGGATCTTGCCAGAAGGATTGCGACCTATGCCTGAGGCCGTGTACACACGATAAGACATGTCCGCTCAAACATGTCCGACGGACCGTTTCCAGCGGACATGTCTCATCGGATTTTGGTACACACCATCGGACGAAAATTCTCTCGGGCTGAGGACGCGAGTCACCACTCCAGAAAGTAAAATACTTCCACGCATGCGTCGAATCCATTTGACGCATGCATGGAGATTTCTGTCCGCTGGTTAGTGTACTAACCAGCGGACATATCCGATGTACATGTCTCCGGTGGACAAATTTCAAAGCATGCTTTGAAATTTGTCCGCTGGGAAAACATGTCTGCTAGCCCGTACACACGATTGGAGATGTCTGCTAAAACGGTCCGTCGGACCAGTTTCAGCAGATAAATTAGATCGTGTGTACGCGGCCTTAAGCGCCACGGGCAGACGTTGGAAAATATATTTAATAACTTTTGCAGGTTTCTTTTTTGTAACTTTGTAACTTGTAGCTCTTATTTATTAAAGGGGAGGGGAACAGATATAATAAATCATATTTTATTACTGCAAGTTTGCTTTAGGTTGGCCATACACATGACAGTGTGATAGAGAGATTGACATTTTGTTTTATTTAATGCATAGCAATTTAAGACATGAGCCTCGTACACACGACCGAGAATCTTGTCATAAAAGAAACGTGGTTTTCCTCGACGAGGTTCTTGTCAAGCTTGATGAGATTCTTGTCAGGCTTTCCCTGCATACACACTGTCGAGACAAAATCTTGTTGTTCTCAAACACGGTGACGTACAACATCGATTCCAGTGGCGCCACCCTTGGGGCTGCTTTAGCTAATCTCATGTTACTGCGTGTTAAGTAAAAGTTTGGTGAGAGTATCATCATTTGCGCTTTTTTTAGTCTTTTACAGCGTGACAAATGTGCTATCTCAATTACGAACACTACTTTAACCGAAGGTGCGCCTCCGTCTCATACTTTATTCTGAGCATGCACGGGTTTCTAAGCATACACACAAACGTGTTTCTCGTCGTAAACCAGCCCGACGAGAAACACAACAAGGAAATTGACTCCCGACGAGAAAAAAGAGAGCATGTTCTCTTTTTTTCTCATTGAGATCCACGACAGATTTCTCGACGAAAAACATACACATGAAAGCGGTCGTGTGTACAAGGCCAAAGAGTTAAGATCCAATTTATTACCAGGTTTTAACATTTTAACTGATTTTGACTGAGTTTTGGTGGTTGATCAAACTCAAGCGTGGTTGATTGCTTAGCTTCTGGTGATTACTTGCATACTTGCAATTTCCAGTGGATGGAAAGTGGATGAAGTTGACTGAAAATTCCTACATACTAGAGATGGTGTGATAAAAGGCAGTAAGAATTAAAGTGTTTGTTACCCTCTAAAAAATGGATCCTGTTCCTTTAAAGCATGGTATACAGCACAGTACTTGTGCTGTGAAATTTGGCCATCTGTTTTACCTGAAATACCTGTCTGACATTCCTGGTTCTGCCCCCCCTCTAAGCTGACCATGGTCTATCATGACTGCTGAGCCCTTACACTGTTGTCAGTTTACACGCCTTTGTCATCCACAGCTATCCTCTGTCCTCTCCCCCCCTTCCCCTCCCTGCCTGTCGTCTCCATATGCTCTCTTCCCCCTTCCCTCCCACTGTAGGAATAAGTGTATTTGTTATATAGTTCCCTCCCTCTATAGATCCCCAGAGTATGTGACTTATAAAAATATGCTGCCTAATACCTTAATTCTGAGAGCCGCACGGTGCTCACATGACTGCCTGCTGGTCGACTCCTCTCCTCTACTCATCCCACCTGATGTCACCTCCCTCTTAAGCTATCAGTCACATGAGCACCCAGCGGCTCACAAAATAAGGTATTTGGCAGCATTGTTTTATAAATGACATATACTGGAGAACCTAATATTATCAAACAGAGGGAACTATCGAAGAAAAAAAATTGTCTTAAAAACCATTATATTTATGTAAGAGAAAGAGACTGCCGCTCCAGATGAGTGCAATAAGCAATTAGTGTCCTCCTCAAAGACCGTGGGTGCTGGCAATGCACAAGGCAGAAATCAATGAATGGAATTCATGGACAGCCGCACACCAAAAATAAACCTAAAAAGGTAGCCTTTATTGTTGTAAAAAGGACAAAAGGCACTACAAAACACAGCACAGCAAGCAGTGGGATAAAACTGATGCGTTTCGCACAGAGGATCAGTACTTAGTCATAGCTTCGACTTAGCTATGACTAAGCACTGAACCTCTGTGTGAAACGCGTCGGTTTCTATCCCACTGCTTGCTGTGCTGTGTTTTGTAGTGCCTTTTATCCTTTTTACAATAATAAAGGTTACCTTTTTAGGTTTATTTTTGGTGTGCGGCTGTCCATGAATTCCGTTAATTGATTTCCATTATATTTATTTAGGGTACTTATATAGTGCCATCAATTTATGCAGCACCATATACATCAGTCACTACCCTCAAGGAGCTTACAATGTAAGATCCCTAACTCACATTCATACCTGCAGATACTAAGGTAATTTTAGATAGAAGCCAATTAACCTACCAGCATGTCATTGAAGTGTAGGAGGAAACCCAGACATGTACATTCCAGGCAGGTAGTGCCATGGTTGGGATTTGAACCAATGACCCTAGTGCTGCCAGTTTGAAGTGCTAACCACTTGTGCTGCCAGTTTGGATAAATTAGAGATAGTAGGGATCAGTGAAAAACCCTATTAGCTTTAATTTGACAACTTTTTCCAATTAGGGAGAATTACGTTCAACTCCTTTTCTGTAGACACAAGGGGGAACTATTGTTCCTAATCTCTCTACTACCAGCTATAGTGTATCAGCAATACAGAGGCTGGGTACAATGGAAAGAGGTGGGGCTTATTACACTTTGATGCATGCTTGCGGCTTTGCAATCTCTAGCCGTAGTACAGGGGACACGCATATTGGGAAGTGCTGGTTCTTACTACAGTTATAACTACTGCACTTTATTGAAATGTCAAGCAATGAGGTTGGAATAGCAAATGACTATATCACAAAGCTTGGAACATTTGTATATAAAGTTGAATAGTTAATTTTACATTCAGCAAAAAATAAAGAAACAATCTCTAAAGCCAACATTAAATTGTTTATTTCTTTGCTGTGTCTATAATACGTTATTTACTCCTTTCTTTACTCTGTGTCTGATTATCTTTTTGCTGATTAAGTCGTTCATCTTGGTTAATTAATTTAAAACACATTAAATCCATTAAAGGGAGTCCTTGATTGTACTATTTTTTATTAAGTAAACTTTTTTGAATCATGGAGCTGCATCCTTCTTTTTGCAAATCGTAACCTGAAAAAGGTCTATAATTTGGATCCTTGCAGGTCTGCTGAAAACTTTGCAAGGTATTTAAGGGATATGGAATAAGTGCCATTTTCATACTTTGTCAACAATACAATGTAATGAAACCTGTCAAAATAAAATTCAACTCCGCTTCGGTGAAATTTTGTTTTGTTTTTTCGTTTTCGTTTGGAAAATAAATTTATTTAGTTACTCCCGAAAATCGTTTTGATTTATTTAGTTTTTCGTTGGGGAATAGCTTTCGTCCGAAAATCAAATAATACTTGGTTTCTGTCGAATGGTCAAAAGAATATTCGACGAACGTCAAATCTTTACGTCGAATCGTACATTTCTGTTCGAATATTCCGCCTACAAGAATTCTAATGTTGTATGACTAGTAATAATGTCAAATCTATTTTCTCATAAATTGAAATCTATTCTCTGTAATGTCGAATCTATTATTTCTATAGTGTCAAATCTTTTCCCTATAATGTCAAATCTTTTCCCTATAATGTCAAATCTTTTCCCTATAATGTCGAATCTCTCTATATCGAATTTTTACCGCAACAAAAACGAAAATAAAGCATTTTTTATGTCGGATCTTTCGGTTTTCGTTTCTTGCACTTTCGTTATCGTTTGTTAAAACGATAACGAAAAAACTGATTTTTGGACGAAAATGCATTCTAACGAAAACGAATGCACATGTCTACCTACTATTACTAATATCAAACATAATAAAGATCCAATAAAAATTAAAACTTCAACATCATAAGTGCATCATCTGAAGCTCTGTGATGGATTTTAAAGGCTCTTCAAGACAATAATAAAATGTGTTTGTCAGGTATCCTCAAAAATTTGCCTAAGTGTGCCAATTACTTAAATTAATTGTAAACCCTTTGTTTTGTAGTTTATACCTACCTGCTCTATGCAATGGTTTTGCACAGAGAATCACAGATCCCTCTCTTTTGGGGTCCCCTGCAGTCTTGACCCCCCCCCCCACCAAGTGCCACCACTATAGCAAGCCGCTTGCTATGGGGGACACACGTGTAGGTTCGCTCCCAAGCTGGCTCTGTGTGCCCATAGACACACAGTGTGTGGCTCGGCACCACACCAACTTCATCCTCACTGGTTGTAATTGACAGCAGTGAGAGCCACTTAAAGGGGGGGGGGCGAGACTCACTACTCTCATGTACATAGCTGTATCACAATCAGGCTCAGGTAAGTACTGTATGGGGGGGGGGGGGAACTGCGCTCAGAATTTTTTTTTTACCCTCAACTAGTTTTCTGTTTCAAATTTGTATAGTAAAAGTTCACATACACATTTGCTGCTGCTTAAAATATCACCAGGTTAAATGCTTACTAATTAATATGTTGTATATCTCTGGCTACATACAGTGCCTTGGAAAAAGTATTCATACCCCTTGAAATTTTCCACATTTTGTACTGTTACAACCAAAAACATAAATGTATTTTATTGGAATTTTATGTGATAGACCAACACAAAGTGGCACATAATTGTGAAGTGGAAGGAAAATGATAAATGGTTTTCAACATTTTTTTACAAATAAATATCTAAAAAATGTAAGAAAAATTCAGACTTTAGAACCACTTTAGGTATGAGATTTGGGTAGACTAACGCTTTAATACTTAAATGTATCTTGCTTTCACTGTAGAACAGAAGCCAATAGAATTGTTTAGTACATAGGTTTTATATAGCTTTTAATAGCAGTTTTATATTTATTTTTGAGCAAAGCAAACACTGATGCAATGCGGTCTAATGCACTTTACTTATTATTCTCATAGTGGATATAGGAAAGACATTAAGATTGAAAACAATTGTAAAGAAAAAAAAAAACACTTATACCTATTTGGTAAGCACTTTTAGTATTTGTTGGAAAGTTAAGGTTTTGTCAGTAGAGTTGTCTAAAGTTTCTATATCCAGTTTAAAGAGGAGCTCCACCCTAAAGTGGTATTTTTACTCATTGGAACCCTCTTCCCCCATCCAGTGTCACATTTGACACCTTTCAGGGGAGAGGGGGGTGCAGATATTCCGGCCACACAATCTGTGGGTAGACCGCGGGCAGAACGTCAGAACCCATCCCTCCCGTTGTGTTCTGGGAAACACACAGCTCCCATAACACAGCGGGGACCAGTGAGCATAGGGAACCGGGCAGTGAAGCCACAATGCTTCACTTCCTGATTCCCTTACCGAGGATGGTGGTGCGCAGCAAGGTGACGAGCGATTGCTCATCTTCTGCTGCCGACGTCGCTGGACTCCAGGACAGGCAAGTGTCCTAATCAGCCTTTCTCAACCTTTTTACCGCTGGGGAACCCTAAAAAAATTTCAGGTCTAGGGGAACCCCTTATAAAACACATTCATTGGGGGTCAGTGGGAACAATGCCCCTTACTTTGGTGGTCAGTAAGAAGAATGCCCTTTTTTACAGTAGTGGTAAGAATGCCCCCCTTACAGAGAACTATGAAGATAATTGGTGTAATACCACTGGCTCCTCCAAGTGGAATTGGCTCAGAACTATGTAGGCACCATCAAACAGGAGGTAAATCAGCCACAGCTCAAGGGACCCCTAGCCACCTCTGGAGGATAATTGGTGTAATACCACTGGCTCCTCCAAGTGGAATTGGCTCAGAACTATGTAGGCACCATCAAACAGGAGGTAAATCAGCCACAGCTCAAGGGACCCCTAGCCACCTCTGGAGGAACCCTAGGGTTCCACGGAACCCTGGTTGAGAATGGCTGGTCCTAATATCAAAAGTCAGCAGCTGCAGTATTTGTAGATGCTGGCTTTTTATATTCTTTGTACGATGGAGCTCCACTTTAAGATCATTGGAAATCCTCACCATCTTCCAGTACCTTTTATATGGTATAGTTGGGTGTGTGATAGCCTCTATATTAAGTCATGTACAGTAATTCACCAAGGGAGCTTATTATATCGCATAACTGCGCAACTACTGCCAAGAAAATACATTCTATTTTTCCAGCAATATGCAGGCCTCTTTCCAATAAAAATAATAAAGACTTGTCTCCAGTACTTTTAAAATGAGACTTTCCCAAAGCTTAATTTAATTTATGTCCGGTTCTATAGAAGGATTACATCAACAGCTGATATATAGAGGCTGAAACATTGTGGTACAGCCTAACACAACCTTCTTGGCTAATCCCCCTATTAATGTACTGCCTATCTGCCTCTTTACATAATATAGTTGTACCAAGGGATGGGATGTAATTAAACCCTCTGTTTCATTCAGCAGGAGAATCCCTGTCAGTTTAATTGATATTCGGTCTAAGTAATATTGATTTGATAAAAGCAAATCCATTTCTCTTCCACCAATTAAAAACATTTAAATAGGCTCCATCTCATTTCTGATGAAAGCACATAAAACCCAAGCCGGCTCCTCCATGCCATCAATACTAATCGTTAATAAATGAGTTAGTGTCCATTTGCATTGATACCTATTTTGTTTTAACATTATAGCTCTCTGCATTGTGGAGCTCTGGTGCACATTGTCAAGTAGCAAGCATTTAAAAAGAATGTTCTCATTACAGCTGCTGATCAGATCTGGCATTGAGCATGTTGCCATTACTGTAAAGTATTTCAGTGGGAGGGAGGCTTTTCAAGAGGCTCTCAAATTGCTCAGATAAGTTACTTTAGTAAATTCCAAATAGGATTTGCAAAACAGAACACTCTTACATTTTGATTGCCCTGTATTTTCCAGGAATCCATTTGTGTGTAAACATTATCTAATTCTTGTATTGATTGTATATATTTTAACTTCTTTTCTGTGTCAAATTTGTATAGTAAAAGTTCACATACGCATTTGCTGCAGCTTAAAATATCACCAGGCTAATGCATCCTAATTTATATGTTGAATGATTCTGACTACATACCGTGCCTTGACAAAGTATTCAGAGCCCTTGACATTTTGCACATTTTGTTATGTTACAACCAAAAACATACATTTATTTTATTGGGATTATATGTGATAGACCAACACAAAGTGGCACATAATTGTGAAGTGGAAGGAAAATGATTAATGGTTTTCATTTTTGTTTACAAATAAATATCTGAAAAGTGTGGTCTGCATTTGTATTCAGCCCCCTTTACTCTGAAACCCCTAACTAAAATCTAGTGGAACCAATTGCCTTCAGAAGTCACCTAAATGAAGTCCACCTGTGTGTAATTTCATCTCAGTAACAATACAACTGTTCTGTGAAACCCTCAGAGGTTTGTTAAAGAACATTTTTGAACAAACATCATCATGAAGACCAAGGAACACACCAGACGGGTCAGGGATAGACCAACAGAAAGTGGCACATAATTGTGAAGTTGAAAACAAATTATAAATGGTTTTCAACATTTCTTTACAAATACATATCTGAAAAGTGTGGCTTGCATTTGTATTCAGCCCCCTTTACTCTGATACCCCTAACTAAAATCTAGTTGAACCAATTGCCTTCTGAAGTCACCTAATTAGTAAATAGAGTCCACCTCTGTGTAATTTAATCTCAGTATAAATACAGCTGTTATGTGAAGCCCTCAGAGGTTTGTTAGAGAACCTTAGGCCCTGTACACACGAGGATACATGTCCGATGAGACAAGTCCGACGGACCGTTTTCATCCGACATGTCTGAAGGGATCTTTTGGTCTGATGTGTGTACACACCATCAGACCAAAATCCCCTCGGACCAGAACGCGGTGACGTAGAACACACCGACGTGCTGGCAAAGGGAAGTTCAATGCTTCCACGCATGCGTCGAATCAATTAGACGCATGCGCAGGATTTTGGTCCGATGGTTGGGCGTACTTACCATCGGACATGTCCGATGGACAGGTTTCCAGCGGACAAGTTTCTTAGCATGTTTAGAAACTTTTGTCCGCTTCAAACCTGTCCGCTAGGCCGTACACACGATCAAACATGTCCGCTGAAACTGGTCTGTGGACCAGTTTCAGCGGACATGTCTCCTCGTGTGTACGCAGCCTCAGTGAACAAACAGCATCATAAAGGCCAATGAACACACCAGGCAGGTCAGGGATAAAGTTGAGGAGAAGTTTAAATTAGGGTTAGGTTATAAAAAAATATCTTGATCTTTGAACATCTCACAGAGCACTGTTCAATCCGACATTTGAAAATGTAAAAAGTATGGCAAACCTACCAAAACATGGCCGTCCACCTAAACTGACAGGCCGGTAAGCAGAGCATTAATCAGAGAAGCATCCAAGAGGCCCATGGTAACTCTGGAGGAGATGTAGAGATCTACAGCTCAGGTGGGAGAATCTGTCCACAGGACAACTATGAGTCGTGCTCTCTACAAATCTGGCCTTTATGGAAGAGTGGCAAGAAGAAAGCGATTGTTAAAAGAAAACCATAAGATGTCCCATTTGCAGTTTGCGAGAAGCCATCTGGGGGAACCAGCTAACTTGGAAAAAAAGTGCTCTGGTCAGATGAAACCAAAACTTTACTTTTTGGCCTGAAAGCAAAACGCTATGGGCCAGATTCAGAAAGTATTTATGTCGGCGTATCTATAGATACGCCGCGTAAATACTAAGAATAGCCGGCGTATCTGTTTTCTGTATCCAGAAAACAAGATACACCGGCTTTCTCCTAAGATACGAGCGGCGTAATTCGCTTACACCATTGTATCTTAAGTTGCATATTTACGCTGGCCACTAGGTGTCGCTTCCGTAGTTTTTCCCGTAAATTATGCAAATGAGCTATTTACACCGATTTACGAGCGTACTTGCGATGGCGCGTCGTATTTTACGTAGTTTGCGTAAGCGTTAGACTGGCGTAAAGTTACCCCTGCTATAGCAGGCGCAGCCAATGTTAAGTATGAACGTCGGGACCGCGTCGAATTGTACGTTTGCGTAAATCGTTTGGGAATGGGGCTCGACGTTAGTTACGTTCACGTCGTTTACATTGAGAAAAAGCAACGTGATTTCGCGGATGCGCACTGGAAACGTCCAAAAAAAATGTCAATTACGTGGGGTCATGATTAATTTACACGAATCACGCCCCCACTTCAGCAATTTGAATTGCGCGGCCTCACGCCGTGCACTTTACGCTACGCCGCCGCATATTATGGAGCAAGTGCTTTCTGAATAAGGCACTTGCCCATAATATTTGCGGCGGCGTAGTGTAAAGAGGAAACGCTACGCCGCCGGAAAGATACATTTTTGTATCTGAATCTGGCCCTATGTGTAGAGGAAAACTAACACTGCACATCACTCTGAACATACCATGCAGAGATCCACAGCTCAGGTGTTTAAGCGGACAATAGAGTGTCCAGTGGTGAAGTAAGAAGTATGCTGGTGCCTTGACTCAGAACAATGAGTTTGGGGTGTTGACTTGACCTCCAGGTTTTCCAGATCTTAATCCAATCGTGCATCTGTAGGATGTGCTGGGAAAAAAAAGTCTGATCTATCAAGGCCCTACATCACAACTTACCGGACTTACCATGTCAGATACCACAGCATACCTTCAGAGGTCATGCCTCTGCCGATCAGGGTGTTTTTGGCAGCAAAAGGGTCTGTTTTGGCAGCAAAAGGGAGGGCTTGTTTAATATTCGGTGAGTGATCATAATCTAACGGCTGGTCGGTATATAGTTTTGTTAAATAGTTAATGCTGACTGAAAGGATTACTAGACATGCAGCATTTCCTGGATATATTTACAATAATTTATTTGCAAATATGTTCTTGATCTCCACTTGAGCGAGTCTGAAATATACGAATGGAATTAAATGCATAGGTGAGATGAATATCCTATAATACTGGTTTGACTTGTATAGTAATTCCAGTATTTCATTAGAATTAGCCATTAATACCAACATGAGGTTGGAATATGAATTAAAGTCATATCATGCATATTAATAGCCTTTGACAGGTCTTAAATGATCACATTTTCCTGCACACTTTTCTTCAGCATTCCTCCTTTTTTTTTTAGCACCTTTGATTTCTAGTTCAGCTTGACATTTTAATACAGAACTTGTACTTCATTTTTATGTGTTTTTATGCACTTTTCTCAAGGATACGCTGGATTGAAAAAGCAGTAAAAAATCAATTTCATAATGCGTCATGTTGCTTTCCACATATGTGATTGTGACAGCCTAACATCATATATTCCAGAACTTGCTAACCATTGTATAGGGTTCTTTCAATTCAGAGATCTCACACTTGAAGACAAGAAAGGAAACTCATGTCATTCAATAACTTGGCAATAAAATTAGATTTCTGCTGCAGGAATGGTAACATTCCTAACTTAAAGACAGCTGTGCTGTGGAAGGAACATGCTGGCAAGTATTTATAAAGCCAAATAAGAATTTAAAAATAAGAATGCAAGAAAGAAAAATATATATTTTTTGCAATAAAAAGAATCTCATGTCATGAGAATATACAGTTAGGAAATGTAAGTTTTATGTAAAGTCAGATTACATTAACAAGTTAATATAAGTCCCCTTTTGCCATCAAAACAGCACTGACCTGTAGAAGCATGGACTCCACTAGACCTCTGAAGGTATGCTTTGGTAAGCCGTCCACCAAGCCATCCATAGCAGATCTTTTAAGCCCTATAAGTTGCAAGGTGCAGCCTCCATGGATCAGATGTGTTTTTTTTTTCTACCACATTCCAAAGATGCTTAATTGGATAGAGATTTTGAGATTTCAGAGGCCAAGTCAACACCTCAAACTCCTTGTTGTAATCCTTAAACCTTTCTTGAACCATTTTTCCAGTATGGCTTGGCACATTATCCTGCTGATAGAGGCCACTGCCAGCAGGGAATACTTTTTTACATAGGGTGCATTTTTTATGCATTTTTACCATGTTTTTTTTATTTTTTCCTTTTTTTAGTTTTTTTACAGATCCATTTTTTGTGTTTGATGCTATTTTGTATATTGTATGTTTTTTTCTATACAAGCTATGTATTGTACCTCCTTTGCAATCATGCAGCATTATTTTCTATTTGCTTTGATTGATTAAATAAATTAGAGGATTAATTGATTGGAGGAAGTATTTGGGCATTTTCTTGCATATATATGTTGTGTTTGTTGTTTTTGGACTGAGCTGTGAACAAGGCTTGCTTCTGAAACATTTTGTCCTTTTTAACTTGATATGATATAATAAAGACCACAGATATATGTCCAGAAGTGCTAAATCTTTCTTTGGATTCTCTATTTTGGAAATTTATAGGACATTTTGAGCCTCATAGCACCTGGATTTTGGGCGTGCCGTATTTACCAGCCATTTGTTATCCGGATATCGTAGTTCAGAGTGGTGTTACCCTGTGCTGGCAGAATGCAGTGAGATTCTTAAAAGTCGGTTCTTGAACTTACTTTTAGCAACAACTGTCTTATATGCTGTAATCACCCCGGATGAGCAGTTATAATCTAAAAAAAGGAAAATACCCCCAATTAATAGAAAAGAGTAATTAATGTGTAAGCAATTGAAGAGCTAGGTTTTACTTAATCGCTGGACAGACAGGACAGAAGGGGTAGAGATTTTTCTTCTACCCCCTCGACTTAAAGTGGTTGTAAACTCTAAATAGCCACAGGTGATACACAGAAATGAAACAAATCTCCCTGCATAACTTTTACCTGTCTATCTGCAGTCTTCTCTTCTCTACATCCATTCAAAGTGCTGAATGTTTATGCATTCAGCACTTTGAATGGATGTAGAGACGAGAAGACTGCAGATAGACAGGCACAAGTAATGTAGGGAGATTTGTTTGAGAGCTTGATTGAGAGTTCATAAAAAAGGGGATGGAGAGATGAAATTGCAAACTTGGAGCTGATTGGAGGGAAGGATCACCCCTCCCCCTATTTCACAGTTAACAGGAATAGAGCTGGGGCTGTGAATCAGCTGGAAGTCCCTCCCCGTCACCATTTTTCTCTTGGTGTCAGGAAAACTTGTCAGAAGTGACTTAGGCTGATAGCAGAGAAATGAAGCAGCAACAGAAATGGCATTTTGTGCTCTTAATTGAGACAAGTACACACTATAGAGCAGTGGTCTCCAAACTGTGGCCCTGGGGCCTGGATGTGGCCCTTTGCTTGCTTTTAACTGGCCCTTGGGGCACTATTCCTTCCACTGATACAAGACATTGTTATGCCATCTGACACCAACAACGGGGCACCATTTCTTCCACTGACACCAACAATGAGGGATAATTTTTCCCACTGACACCAACAATGAGGGATAATTTCTCCCACTGACACCAATAATAGGGCATTGATCCTCCCTATGATACCAACGATGGGGCATTATTACTCCCCCTAATACCAAATATTAGGGAGAGTAATACAGTGTTACATTGCAAGGGGGGGGGGGCACTGCAAGGATGTTTTTTTTATCACTTTTTTTTTTTCGCAATAAAATGCTTTTATTGAAAAAGATAGCAATGTTACATGAATGCAAAACAGATAAAATAAAACAAAGGGTAAACAGGGAGAATACAAGTATCATGTTAGGTAACAATACAGGATCTGAAAATGGATAATTGAGAAAGGACATTGCAATTTGGTGTTCATATATACTGTATAGCCATTTTATCAAGGATTTAAGTATAATTAGAACAAGGAAAAAGGGGGAGGGGATAGGAAAAGGGGGGAGGGATGTAGTGGTAGGGCTCAAGAGAATGCATTTTATTATAAGTATAGTTTGACAGGCTTAAATAAGTGCAGAAAGGACCTGTTGTATCACAGTAGTGTGGATATAAATTTCCAGAAAGGGGAAATGAAAAAAGAAAAAGAAAAGGGGGGGTGGTGACATAGACCTTATATGTTCCCTAAGAACCAGTTAAGGTGAGCGCTTGGAATTCACTTGAATATTTGAATATTAGCCAGGGTTGTCACGTGTTATTGAAAGTGTCACTATTTTCTTTCCGCATTGTTGCAATTTCTTCTAATCTGTAGATATATTGAACTCTGTCTAACCAGTCTCTGACTGTTGGGGCACGAGTTGTCTTCCAATGTAGTAGAATAATAGTTTTGGCTGCTAACAAGAGGTGTCTGGTCAAGGATTTATTGTAAGTGCTGAGCGAGCAGGGGTTTATATGCAGTAGACAAGCAGCAGCGTTCAAATCTATCTCAGTCTCAGTAATTTGTTTAATCCATGATGAGATTTGGGCCCAAAAGTCAAGAATTGGGGGACATTCCCACCAGATGTGTAGAAAAGTGCCAGTAGCTTTGTTGCAGCGCCAACACAAATCAGAGCCTAAGGCCCCATACACACGAGCAGACAGATTTGTTCAAATTGGTCGGACAGACCGATTTGAACAAATCTGTCTGCTGGGGACATATTGGTTTGATCGTGTACACACGATCAAACCAAAATCCCCGCCGGCAGACGGCGCACTGACGTGGCGGTGACGTTGACGCCGCAACGTCACCGCACCAGGAAGTAAAACACTTCCGCGCATGCGTCGAAACCATTCGACGCGTGTGCGAGAAGACATGTCTGCTGGTTAGCGTACTAACCAGCAGACATGTCGGGCGCACGGGTTCCCAGCCGACAGATTTGAAAGCATGCTTTCAAATCTGTCGGCTGGCCAAATCCGTCTGCTCACCCGTACACACGATCGAATCTGTCTGCTGGGACGGTCTGGCAGAGAGACCAGCAACTGGTCTTATGTGGGGTGAGGTACCACTGTGTTAAAATGTTATATGATATCTCTTGATATTTTGTGCTGAGTGAGCACTTGTGTGCAAAGATGCAAGCCTTTTTCCAATGAGCGTCCCCAGGTCCCTCTCATATCTCTCCTTATGCTGTTTAGATACATCCTCAGAGCATTGGTGTAGCCAGGAGTATGCAATGGATGTTGTTTTCTATTGAAACATATGATTTCTAAAGGGGTTTTACTCCTGAGAAATGCTATCTTATTTTTATTGTTAGTTAAAAAGTCTTTTAGTTGCATATAGAACCAGGGGCCTGGGAAGAAATCCTTGTATTCTGATTTAAGTGTGTCTAATAGTTTAATTTTACCTCTAGATAAGCAATGCGAGACTAGGAATTTATAGGTGTGCTCCGGGTTCTGGAGAGTTGTTTGATTCAGGCCTGGGAGAAAGTCAGGGTTGTTCACAATAGGGGTTAGTGGACCCAGTATCGAGGCGAGTTTATATCGGGCGGCTTTCTTATGCCATATCTTCAGCGTGCTGGACACTAGAGGGTGAGATGTGCATTTAAGGGATTTAGAGTGAATGGTCCATGGGAGATAAAGGAGGTTTAGGCTGTTGTGTTTATTTTCGAGTTGTACCCAATCCTTTTTTTGACCGTGACAATGCCAATCTATTATCCTTGTAATACACTTTTTATCACATATTGGGTATGCAAAAATGCTTGCAGGATTCTGTCACAAAGGGTCAAGTAAAATATCAATGTTTGTAGATGACACTGATGAACTGTAGCCCAGCTCTTTTACTTTTGATGTTTCTGAATAGTTATTGTTAGAAGATGTCTCATTAATTCACTCCCTACAGCACATTTTCCTTTGTTTTTCTTGTCTGTGGAGTCAAGGTCCATCTTATGAATCTTTGTTCTGTTATTGCTATCCGTCAGCTAACATCATAATTATTGCACATTCACTCATCACTTGTAAAACAATAGTGTGTGTGTGTATTCAGCATACACATGAACTGAAACTGTGTGAGTTATAGGTTATTTTATGTATTTTGTATATTATACATGTATAAAGTTGTTAGGAGAGAGTTGGGACAACTTTTTGGCTGTGTACGTTCAGAATATTTTCAGGTCATTCTAATGCCCTGTATACACGATCGGCTCGTCTGATGAAAACAGACCGATGGATTTTTTCATCAGATATCCGATAAAGCTGACTTTTATCAGTCTTGCCTACACACCATTGGTTAAAAATCCGATTGTGTCCAACGCGGTGGTGTAAAACACAATGACGTGCAGAGAAAAACGAAGTTCAATGTTTCCGAGAATGCGTCAACTTGATTCTGATCATGCGTGGATCTTTGACCTATGGATTTCCCCACAGACGATCGATTTTCTCTATCGTTTTTTTAACCATACGAAAAATTTAAAACAGGTTCTATTTTTTTTCACCGATGGGAAAAAAACTGATGGGGTCCACACGCGATCGGTTTGTCCAATGAAAACGGTCCATCGGTCCGTTTTCATCAGATGAACCGATCGTGTGTACAGGGCATTAGAGCACATTTTCATAGGATATACGTGACCAATATACCACTGCAAATTATTAATAAAGGGGGTGAGCAAAATATCTTACAAATCAGCTACAATGGGGGATATTTTATGTTTGGGTTCACTTAAATAAATACAGTACATATAGATTTGTCCATCCTGCAGAGAATCATGCAAGTCAAAAATCACAATTTCCCAGATTGCTCTTGCAAATATAAAGGCGGATCTCAATATTATGTCTTAGATGCAAAAGTGATCATCAACCTTCCTATTTTTATTCCAAACATAGCTTCCAATTGTCCCTGATTTCCAGGGACTGACCCTGATTTGGAACAAAGTCCCTCTGTCCCTCATTCCTCCTCATTTGTCCCTCATTTGTGTCTGATCTATATAATTGTATATAAAGTGCACTTTTTATCCTTAAAAAAGTGTTTCCCAGTGCTAAACCTTTTATCCAATTTCTAAATTGCGTTTTCAAAAGCCAGTATAAGGCCCCATGCACACATGGAGATTTTCCCGAAGCTTTAAAGAGCGTCAGGCATTTTTTACAGCTTAAAAACGCCTCTCCTTGTTATTCTATGGCTTCATGCACACATAGGCTTTTAGGAGCTTTTATTGGCATTAGCGTCTTCAAGCTGCAAAAAAAACGCCAGAGAAAACGCTTGGTGCGACTAAACACGTGTTAACGCTGTATACAGTGTAAAGCCGTGTCACGCATTTTTAAGCTGTAGTAATTGGATTTGGGAGTGGAAAAAAGAGGGCAAAGAAACACGGATAAATGCTCATTATCGCTAATAAAAAAAGCTTCAAAAAGAAAGTTTTTACAGACGCTTTTTGTATCGTTACTGGCTTTTCAGCTAATTTTTTTTCAAGTAGTGGTAAAAAAATGCAATGACTAGACAACATTTTAAAAAGCAGAGACATCACCCTGCCGACATTGTGCCGTATAGTCAAACCTATGGTATTTCAAGTAGTAACCTATGGCTGCGAAAGTTGGACCATAAGGATGGCTGAGCACCAAGGAACTGGTCTTTTGAATGATGGAGTTGGAGAAGACTCTTGAAAGTCCCTCGGGTGGCAAGAAGATCAAACCAGTCAATCTTGAAGTGTCATGGACTTACCTCCTTCCTAGCTTCTCATCACTGACATATGCTGGCGGCCATCTTGCTTCTGAGGTACTTGTAACTTCCCATTCCCTGCGGCTCCTTCTTCCCACTGGGAGGAGCTGGATGCTCAGCATATATATACCACGCTTGCTGTAGCACTCCCTTGCTTAAGCCTCTGTGTTAAGACCTGTCTCACATCCTACCTTCATCGTGCTGCTCTTCTGGTTACCGACCCGGCTTCTACGGACGTTCCTTCTGGCTCCTGATCCCTGGCTTCGTTTCACCACCTTCCTGGTTACAGACTCCGGCTGGACTGACTCCCATCTCTGGCTATCGATCCTGGCTCTGGTGGAAGACTCTCCTGACTGTTTTCATCTGTCTGGACTTTAACCTTGTTGTTTGGTTTTTAATAAAGAACCTTTTCTTTCATTCATCCGTTTGTGTACGTCTGATTCATGACATGAAGGAAATGAACTCTGAATATTCACTGGAGGCCAGATTCTAAAGCTGAAACTTAAATACTAATCTAATGCAAAGAGAGGACTTATTGGAAAAGATCCTGATGCTGGGAAAAATGGAAGGAAAAAGGAGAAGAGGACAACAGAAAACAAGATGGATAGATAGCATTATTGAAACAATGAACATGAAGGTAAGCAAGCTCCAGGAGGCAGTGGAGAACAGAAAAGTCTGGCGTGCTATGGTCCAATAAATAACAAAGAGTCGGATGCGACTAAACAACTGAACAAAAACAACAAGTGGTAAAAAAGCACTTGTGGGTTTAACTAATCTTTTTTTTGGTAGATTCCTCCTTTAACCACATGCCGACCGGCGCACTCAGATATACATCGGCAGAATGGCACGGGCAGTTAAAAGAACGTATGTATACATCCCCTTTAGGAAGCAGCATTGTGGACACGCGCCCGCCGCAAGCTCCGTGACTCCGATCGCGGGTCCCGTGGATTCAATGTCCGCAAGTATACCCGCGATCATGTCATGGTGAGGAAGAAAGGGGAAATGCTAATGTAAACACCCATTTCCCCAGCCTTCTAGTGACAGGAGAGCGTACACAGCTTTCTGTAATTGGAAGCGGTGATCACTATCGTGTCACACACAGCCCATCTCCCCTCAAGTTAGAAGCACTCCCTATGGCACACTTAACACCTACAGCACCACCTAGTGGTTAACCCATTCACTGTCAGTCTCATTTTCACAGTAATCAGTGCATTTTTATAGCACTGATCGCTGTAACAATGACATCGGTCCCAAAAATGTGTCAAAAGTGTCCAATGTGTCGGCCATAATGTCGCAGTCATGATAAAAATCACTGATCCCCACCATTACTAGTAAAAAAAATATTAATAAAAATGCCATAAAACCATCCCCTATTTTGTAGATGCTATAACTTTTGCGCGAACCGCTTATTGCGATTTTTTTTACCAAAAATATGTAGAAGAATATGTGTTGGCCTAAACTGAAGCCATATATTTTTGGGGGATATTTATTATAGCAAAAAGTAAAAAAATATATATATATTTTTTAAAGTCGCTCTATTTTTTTATAGCGCACAAAATAAAAACCGCAGAGGTGAATAAATACCACCAAAAGGAAGCTCTATTAGTAGGGAAAACAAGGACATCAATTTTGTTGTGACCGTGCAATTGTCAGTTAAAGCGATGCAGTACCGAATCGCAAAAAGTGGCCTGGTCTTTGAGCAGAAAAATGGTGCGGGGCTTAAGTGGTTAGGGGGCATGGCAGAATGTGTGTCTTAGACCCTGTACACACGATCAGACCGGTCTGATGAGAATGGTCCTACGAACAGAACGACGTGCTGAAAAAACGAAGTTCAATGCTTCCAAGAATGCGTCGACTTGATTCTGAGCATGCGCAGGTTTTTGGTCCGATGCTTTTGTGTACTTACCATCGTTTTGGTCCGACGGTCAGGCGTTCATCGATGGGCCGTACACACCATCAATTTGGTCCGATGAAACTGGTCTTAAGGCCAGTTTCATCGGACCGGTCTGATTGTGTGTACGCGGCCTTAGTCTTGCATATTTTTGCTAATAGGTGTCCCTCGTTTTGATCCTAAAATGTTGGGAGGTATGTTACCAGCTGTAACAGCCTTCATATACAGCTTCAACTTTTGCATTAAAAAAATCTTACAGGTTCTCTGAGCACAAAAAAAGTGTGTTATTAGTCAGTGAAAGAATCTACTGTCCCCCATCTCAAACTAAATCCAGGACAGTAAATTACTGAATAGGTTTAGCTTTATGGCTTCAGAACTGGTATATGGCACAAGATTAAGGGAATGGCTGCTTCCATCAGCCTAATAAGACAGGTGTTTGGCTTTGTGACAGATTTCCATCAAGATGCATTAGGCATGCTGGTAATTGGCTGAAGATTTGTTTTCTTATTGTTTATGCCTGTGGCAGTTTTTAGTGAAGAACTGCAAAAAAAATTCCGTAGTTTCTAATGGCAGAGCTGTTTTAGATCTTGAAAAATATCCGATAGACACTATGAGCCAGATTCAGCATTAGTTACAATGGCGTATCTCTAGATAAGCCGCGTAACTTCTAAACTGCGCCGGCGTATCTATTTTCTGTATTCAGAAAACAAGATACGCCGGGTTTGAGCTAAGATACGAGCGGCGTAATTGTATTACGCCGTCGTATCTTAACTGCATAATTACTCTGGCCACTAGGGGCGTTCCCGCTGATTTACGCCTAGAATATGTAAATCAGCGAGATACACCTATTCACGAACGTACGCCCGGCCGACGCAGTAAAGTTACGCCTTTTACGTAAGGCGTTTTCTGGCGTAAAGATAAACCACCAAAGAGATGGCGTAGCCAATGTTAAGTATGGACGACGGGACCGCGCCACATTTTTCAGATTTTACGTTGTTTGTGTAACTCGTCCATGAATGGGGCTTTACGTCAATTACGTTCAGGTCGAAACCAATGTGTCTTAGCGTCATAATTTGGAGCATGCACACTGGTATACGTCCATGGACGCCGCATGCGCAGTTCAAAAAAGCGTCAAAAAAGTGGGGTCACAACACATTTCCATAAAACACGCCCACCTCATTCACATTTAAATTACCTGGGCTTACGCCGGCCCATTTACACTATGCCGCCGTAACTTAGCTTGGTGAATACAGCACTTGCCTCGCTAATTTACGGCGGCGTGGCGTAAACAAGATACACTACGCCAGCACAAAGTTACGGCAGGCTACGTGAATCTAGCCCTTTGTCTGGGGAGTTGGGATGGCTGTAAATATGCAAGTAACTGGTTTCCTAATCCAGAATGAGGAAGTGATTGGAGACTCTGAGGGCAATTTACTAAAGGCAAATAGACTGGGCACTTTGAAAAGAGCAGTTGCTCCAGATCTTGGTAAAAGAGCAGAAGTTCTGTTGACTTCCATCATCCAATCACACGCAAGATGCTGTTTTTTTTTTCTCCTTGCATGTGATTGGGTATTTGTTGCAAAGTGAAGCTTTACTTCATTTACTAAGCTCTGGAGCAACTGCACTTGCAGAATGCAAAGTTCACAGTCCATTTGCCTTTAGTAAATCAACCCCACTGTGTCCTCCCTGTCCTGATTTTTGTGAGTTAGTCCAGCTTGGGCAACAAAAAAGAATACTGAATCAAATGAAGGACACACTGTTCCAGGTGTTTAGGATAACCCAGTTGGAACCTAATGACGTGTGCCAGCCTCGGCACACCTCCATGGGATATCTGAAGAATAAAGAGCGGCTGCACATCCAAAGGTTCCAAATGCCTTTATTGAAATCACTGTGATGATACAAAGGACACCAGAAAACCGTCACGTAGACGCGTTTCACACATACATATTTTTATAATTGACATTTTTTTATTAGGTTTCAGTATATACAATAAAGTGATTTAAAGCATAAACAAAGGAGAAAAAAAGTAATAAAAGGGAAGTAGTATTCACAAACAGCTCTGGAGTGTGCATGGTGATCTACGTATGACAGAATTAACACACAATCCACAGACACAATTCAACAAGGAACATCACTATGAAACAGAGAAAGGTAGAGCTGGAGTAATTACAGTGTAGGCTTCTCTGTCAGACATTGACTGTGATTTATATTTGCGTGGCCCGCTATTCCAGAAAAGAGAGAGGAGAGAAAGACAGGAAGAAAAAAAAGGAGAAGCAAAAAAAAGGAGAAGAAAAAAAAGGGGGGGGTGTGAGGGGAAAGGAAAAGTCCCAATCAGAAGGGCGCATCTCTCCTGGGCTTCGAGCGTTCGTATTGTACAGAATGGGGGGGGGGGGTCTCATGACATCATGGGGGGTCTATTCATTAATGCCATGGTTCCCATGTCACTGTATGTCTGTCCACCTGGTCTGTTAGCCTAGCCGTCATGGACTCCATAACCTCCACATCCTTGATTCTGGTGTAAAGATCAGATAGTGATGGAGGGTTTTGTTGTTTCCAGTAGAGGGCTACTAGACATCTAGCTGCTGTTAATATTTGTGTGGCCAACTTTTTGGCTAGTGTGGAAAGTTTAGGGGGTGGGGCCAGTAAAAAGAACTTAGGGGAGAGAGGGATATTTACAGCCAGTGGAGCAGTTCCTGGACCGAACGCCAAAAAGGCTGGGGTGATGGGCAACTCCAGTAGATATAAAAAATAGCGTGCCCCGGTCCTGGAGATATCTCCAGCAGCGATCCGAGGCCGATGGATATATAGCATGCAGGCATGATGGAGTTCACACATACATCTTGTGCTTAATCGTTACCTAATGATTAAGCACATGTATGTGTGAAACGCGTTTATGTGACTGTTTTATGGTGTAATTGGTGTCACCACAGTGATTTCAATAAAGGCATTTGAAATCTTTGGATGTGCAGCCGTTCTTTCTTTTCTTCAAAAAAAGAATGCACTGCCCAACATATTTAAAAAAAATGAAAATCAATTCTGACTGCTATACCCTTCCTATTTCCTGGACTCTGTCCACCACAAATTCAACTGCTAACCAATCTAAACTGCTCACCTTCTGGGTTGAATGATGCCCAGCACCTTTCAACCCTCTTTCTATAGACCCAAGGTTTCAAGGTTACACCAATCCAACCAGAGCCCCCAGGAGAATTTTGTCAAGTTATTTTATGGTAATGCCTTCTGCAACATTTAGGATCCACCCACTGAGGGAACCTATTACATACCTACGCCCTAAGAAGATACACGATAACTCCATTGGAGATAATATGCAAACAAGGCAGGGCCAGGGGTTGGTCTGAAGTTCTGAAGTTGGGGTTTAAGTCTTTAATTTTAATGTAAACATGTAAACATTATCTAATGTAAACATTTAATGTAAATATTAAGGGTAACAGTAAGGTTAACACTTACAATTTTTTTTTTTATGTCAAAGCAAATCAGGAATCTTTTTGGAAGCATTGCTGAATTAAGATGTACAACAATCAGTGTATTCATTCACTTTTTCACATTTCTATGGAGTTCCAAGGATAATGGTTATTTGTGACAGGCCTGTTTTCCATATGCAGACTATTTACGTTCCAGCTCCAAGTAAACCAGAAGATTTTCCAATTCCCCGCTGTCACAAATAATTATTATGTTTTGGTTGGCTTTGGGCTTTAAAGCTGAATTCTAGGCAAACAGCTAAATATACAAAAATAAAATACATTGGGATCTGTTTTACCTACCAAATGATTTTAATTTCTGTTCACCAAGCCCTGAGATTTATGCTTTGCCATGAAATACAGCCTGTCAGGCAGGGCAGAAGACCTGTTTTTTCTTTGCTATAGTTTCACCTTTAACCACTTCAGCCCCGGACCTTTTTGCTGGTCAATGACCGGGCCACTTTTTGCGATTCGGCACTGCGTCGCTTTAACTGACAATTGCGCGGTCGTGCTCCCAAACAAAATTGGCGTCCTTTTTTTCCCACAAATAGAGCTTTCTTTTGGTGGTATTTGATCAGCACTGCGGTTTTTATTTTTTGCGCTATAAACAAAAATAAAGCGACAATTTTGAAAAGAAAAATAATATTTTTAACTTTTTGCTTTAATAAATATCCCCTAAAAATATATTTTAAAAAAACTATTTTTTTTCCTCAGTTTATGCCGATACGTATTCTTCTACATATTTTTCATAAAAATAATCGCAATAAGCGTTTATTGATTGGCGCAAAAGTTATAGCATCTACAAAATAGGGGATTTTTTTACTACGGCGGACACTTCGGACACTTTTGACAAATTTTTGGGACCATTGGCATTTTTATAGCGATCAGTGCTTAAAAAATGCATTGATTACTGTAAAAATGTCACTGGCAGGGAAGGGGTTAACACTAGGGGCGAGGAAGGGGTTAATTATGTTCCCTAGGTGTGTTCTAATTGAAGGGGGTGGGACTTACTAGGGGCTGAAATGCAAAATCACGTAATATTATGTGATTTTGCACAGTTGAGCCGACCTGCCACCGTAAAACTGCAGCGGCTGGCCAGCAAGCAGTTAACACCGACCCCCCCCTCCCCTGCAGGACTGGTCATTAAAGCAGAAGCAGAAGACTGATTAGCTCATCTCTCTATCACTGCTCACTCCTGCTATCAGCATTCTTTCTGGACTTCAGCAAAACTGATTGGCTCTTTGTGCCACTTCTGTCTCCTCCAATCTGAGCTCTGCTGTACAGGGAAAGCAAACAAACTGATACCAAGTCATCCTTCCTGAAGTTCAGCATTAAAAAAAGCAAATGGCTTCAAACAAAATTGGAGCTGCCCAGGGTGGATTTGATTAAAATCACTAGTTAAAATGCTTGACTTAAATCGACTATTTAAATCATAATTTTTAAAGAGCAACTGTCACCTCTGTCCTGCAGCGGCTATTCCTCTGACCCGCTGTTGACTCACCGACAGTCCCATTCACTTTAATGGGACGGCTGGTGATGCCGGCAGTGACAAAACAAGGGGAGGGACGTGGCGACAGCAGGTGAGTGGATGCCCGCTAACAGGCACTGCCATGATGGATCTTAAATGACAGGTACTCTTTAAATGTAAGGACTTATTCTTGCTGGTAATTAGAATCTTTATTATTTGCAAAATTAAGGTTTTCTATTTAGAATAATAAGCTGTCAGGTTAGTAAAACAGCGATATCAGAACCGATTCAATCGTACAGTTTGAAGTGTCCATAGATTTGCAAACAAATGGAATAAAGTAATATTCTTGAACTTTGTTTTATCTTGTGCTTACTGTAAAATTGCGTGAATGTATCAATGCCGTGCATGTTATCTCAACATGCAGAGCTTGGATTCATTAAATGAGTTTACCAAAAAATTAAATATTGCAGAATATACTGCCTGATGCTACATAACTAAGCCCCATTTCATACTGAATACATTTAAGTATTAATGTATCTTGAATAGAAATCTATCTTTAGATAGATTTTTACTCCAAAAGCATTTTATTTAAATACATTATATAACAATCCAAATTATCCGATTTAAATAAAAAAAAAATCATATCTAAATCATAAAAATCATATATATATGTTATATATGACAGGAGCTTTCTAGGAGCTGACAGCAGTGGTCTACTGGATGAGTATGGTTGACGTTTCAATAGGAAATAACAAGGCTGTTTCAAGATAATCTCTATTCTTTAGCAAATTAGCCCCAGTCATTTGGCTTTCAGACAATCCATTTTCAAACTTTTTCTATTGCTTGATGGTTTAATGAATAAGCTATTGTCTTACCAAGGAGAAAATGTGAAGGATGACGATTTATGGGATGTAAGACAACCTAACATTAGGACAACAGGTCCAGTAAAAGCAAAAGCCATAGTTACCTTTTTTAAATATAAAACCTCTACTTGCATTGTCTTTATAAAGCCTGTTTGATTGAAAATAGTACTGAATATCACAGTTATAGAAATCATCTTACAATGATTTGTCCTTCACATATTTCATGTAAACCTTTCACATATTAGTTTCAAAGCTTGTTTTTTAATCTTTTAATGAAAAGCCTCAAAGAAGCCCCCCCATTCCCTGACTCCAACGTGTTTTCTTTTGTCCATTGGTTTCCATTGCATGTGTTGCTATTGTTTACGTATATATTTTTATGTTTTAGATATATTCAATGACTTGCAAACGCAGATATGTAATACTATTATACATGCATTACTTGTATATATAAAAAACAATTCTGATATAAGCATTAAATTATTTAAATGGACCTTGGATGGAAATCCAAGGTCCACTTATTTTGTAGAACTATCCCCCATTTCCATTAGGAAAGTAAGAAGAAAAAGAAAGTAAGGGGAAAACATGTTTATACTGTTAAGCTCATCTAAGCAAAGGTTATTTTATTATTTTCGATGGACTAGAGGAAACATGAGGAGCCAAAATGCTGGAGGAGTTTCTCGTAAGACTTGGGTTCCCTTGCATTTCCAGTTTTCTGTATGAAAAGTTTGCATGAACTATTCCATCATGCTTTTTTTTTTTTGTAATTGTATTAACCGCTTAACCACTTAAGACCCGGACCAAAATGCTGCCAAAGGACCAGGCCCCTTTTTGCGATTCGGCACTGTGTCGTTTTAACTGACAATTGCGCGGTCGTGCGACGTGGCTCCCAAACAAAATTGGCGTCCTTTTTTCCCCACAAATAGAGCTTTCTTTTGGTGGTATTTGATCACCTCTGCGGTTTTTATTTTTTGCGCTATAAACAAAAATAGAGCTTTTTTCTATAATAAATATCCCCCCAAAATATATATAATGTTTTTTCCTCAGTTTAGGCCGATACGTATTCGTCTACCTATTTTTGGTAAAAAAAAATCGCAAAAAGCGTTTATCGGTTGGTTTTTGCTAAATTTATAGCGTTTACAAAATAAGAGATAGTTTTATTGCATTTTCATTTTTTTTTTTTACTACTAATAGCGGCGATCAGCGATTTTTTTCATGACTGCGACATTATGGCGGTCACTTCGGACAATTTTGACACATTTTTGGGACAATTGTCATTTTCACAGCAAAAAATGCATTTAAATTGCATTGTTTACTGTGAAAATGACAGTTGCAGTTTGGGAGTTAACCACAAGGGGGCGCTGTAGGGGATATGTGACCTATGTGTGTGTTTACAACTGTAGGGGGGTGTGGCTGTAGGTGTGACATCATCGATCACGTCCCCCTAAAACAGGGATGACGTGATCGATGCTGCGGCCACAGTGAAGCACGGGGAAGCCGTGTGTACACACGGCTCTCCCCATTCTTCAGCTCCGGGGACCGATCGCTGCACTCGGTGATCGGGTCCGCGAGTCCCGCGGTCCCGGAGCTTCGGACCGGGTCGCGGGCGTGCGCCGCGGGCGCGCGCCCGCGACCCACGGCTGGGTACAAAAATCAACGTATATATACGTTGATGTGCCCAGCCGTGCCATTCTGCCGACGTAAATGTGCGGAAGGCGGTCCTTAAGTGGTTAAAGTGGAGGTTCACGTAAAAAAAAAAAATTAACATTGCATTTAGGCTAGGTTTTTTAATGAGAATCGGCAGTTTTTTTTAAAAAAAATACTTGCGGTACATACCGTTTTCCATGCGTATGTTCACCACGGCTTTCGGGTATGATGGTCGAGGCTGGGCGTTCCTAATTGATTGACAGCATCCTGACCGACGCATACAGCACTTCACGTGTAGCCGAAAGAAGCCGAACGTCGGTGCGGCTCTGTATGGGCGCCTGCGCACTGACGTTCGGCTTCTTTCGGCTACTCGTGACGCGCTGTATGCGTCGGTCAGGATGCTGTCAATCAATTAGGAACGCCCAGCCCCGACCATCATACCCGGAAGCCGCGGTGAACATACGTTTGGAAAACGGTATGTGCCGCAAGTATTTAAAAAAAAAAAAAACTGCCGATTCTCATTAAAAAACTAGCCTAAATGCTAAAACATTTTTTTTACGTGAACCTCCACTTTAAGCCCCGGACCATTATGCAGCCAAATGACCGGGCCACTTTTTGCGATTCGTCACTGCGTCACTTTAACTGACAATTGCGTGGTCATACAATGTGGTTTCCAAACAAAATTGATGTCCTTTTTTCCCACAAATAGAGCTTTCTTTTGATGGTATTTGATCACCATTTTTTGCACTATAAACAAAAATAGAGCGACAGTTTTGAAAAAAACAAACAATATTTTTTACTTTTTGCTATAATAAATATCCCCCAAAGATATATAAAACATTTTTTTCCTCAGTTTAGGAGAATACACATTGTTCTACATATTTATCGCAATAAATTTTATTTGATCGGTTTGTGCAAGTATAGAGTTATAGCGTCTACAGTATAGGGGATAGTTTTATGGCATTTTTATTAATATTTTTTTTTGTACTAGTAATATTGGTGATCAGCGATTTTTATCATGACTGCGACATTATGACGGACACATCGGACACTTTTGACAATTTTCTTGGAACATTGTCATTTTTACAGCGCTCAGTTCTAGGGGTGAAGGGGTTAATCACTAGGTGGCGCTGAAGGGCTTAAGTGTGCCCTAGTGAGTGATTTTTACTGTAGGGGGGATGGGCTACACGTGACAAGACAGTGATCACCGCTTCCGATTACAGGAAGCGGTGATCACTGTCAATGTCACTAGGCATCTCCCCGCTCTTCATTACCGTGAGACGACTACGGGTATCCCCGCAGCAATCCAGTCCACAGGAGCCATCCACAATGCAGCTCTCTTAAAGGGGACATGTATATACGTCCTTCTGTCTGTCCGTGCCATGCTGCCAACGTATATAGTCATGCGCTGGTCGGCAAGCAGTTAACTTTGTCTTAGCTCAAAGGGAAACTGTAATGTTTTTTGCCCAATTCCATTTTTTTTTTAATTTAAAGTGCTGTTTAATATCTTAATATTTACTATATGTATAAATCATTGTTTTACATATAAACATGTAATACATGACAAAGGATTCTCAGAGCATTATGGGTTAACCACAGAAACAGAGAAAGAGGTAGCAGCATTTCTTGCAGCTGGCTCTGTCTTGCTGTAACTTCAGACTAAGCCATTTGAAAAAGGTATGAGTTACTACTGATGAGTAATTACATTTTTAATTCTATGTGCAAATTGCAGCTTACAAAAATCTTTTTGTAACAGCTTAGTAATCTATGGCAGATATTTTAAAGGGAGATATCAAAGAGAATTTTGATATTTCAAAATAACAAACAGTCATACTCACCTAGGTGGATGCAGCATTGGACTGTTGCTGCATCAGTCCCTAGCCGCCTCTAAGACTGAGAATTGAGCAATCTAAGACCACTGATCACTCAGTCTCAAGTCTTCAGTGAGTATAGAACAGGTCACTGTCAGTAAGTGGCTCTCTACTCTGCCCCCTCTTACTGGAGTGCTATACTTTGGAGAGAGCAGGAGCGGCACAATGAAAGGCTGAGCCAGCTGCCGCTCAGGCATCTGGGTGGACCCAGACTTTAAAGTTGGGATCCCTCCAGAGCCTGGACCAGCTGAGTGACGTCACCCTTTAGGCCCGCTGTCAGATGAATCTGGGTCACAGGAGTGCAAAACTAAGTGCATTCATGTGACCCACAGGAAAAGTACGGTCTGAAGAGCTTTGGCCCTACTTCTTTACTTTTCCTTTAATTTTTTGGGGCCTGCACCTCCCGGCCATTTAAGAGGTTTAGGATAACAGGAGGTGGGAGGGGGTTGATGAACATGTGACTGCCGTAAGTGGCTGTCACGGCGGTCACATGATTGGAAAGCTCCCGATCACAAGTAGCGACAGGGAATTTTCCATTAGCTGCCGGTAACTGTGCAGGGAACACACAGAGCAAACGCTCTCAGCACAGCTGTAATTACACCAGTTTGTGCAAATATACGGCTGCTTGAAAGGCTGCATATTTGCATGAGACCTGCGCCAAGGGGTTAAACTACTTGCTGACTAAGGAAGGTATTCATATGCAGTGTTGTCCTGACCTCAACCAATTGAGTTGGGAGCATGAAATTGTCCAAAATGTCTTGGTATGCTGAAGCCTTAGGAGTTCCCTTCACTGGAACTAAAGGGGCCAAGCCAAACCCCTGAAAAACAACCCCACATCATAATCCCCCCTCTACCAAATCTTTTGGAACAGTGCACAAAGGAAAGTCCATAAAGACATGGATGAACGTGTTTGGGGTGGAGAAACTTGACTGGCCTGCACAGAGTCCTGACTTCAACCCGATAGAACACCTTTGGGATGAATTTGGGAGACTGTGAGCCAGGCCTTCTCGCCCACATCAGTGCCTGACTTCACAAATGCGCTTGTGGAAGAATGGTCAAACATTCCCATAGACACACTCCTAAACATTGTGGACAGCCTTACCAGGAGAGTTGAAGCTGTTATATCTGCAAAGGGTGAGCCAACTAAATATTGAACCCTACAGACTGGGGTGCCAAATAACGTTCATGAGCATGTAAAGGCCGGCGTCCCAATACTTTTGATAATATAGTGTATATGTATATATATATGACCTTAAGCCCCCTAAACACAAATGTTTGGTCTGTCTACTTGACCCTGCCCCCATTTTTTTTTAAATCTTAGGCTCACTGATGGCTAAAAATTATTTAAGAGGTTTGTGTCTTTCCATAGTACAAGTTTTCTTTAAACTGAAGTTGAAATCTGGTTAACATAGGTCAACACATGTTAAGCAACTTCATTGCACTTAGCACAGTTTTGGCAAAGAGAAAAAAAAAACAAAAAACGACAGAATTAGAATGTACATGTGAATGCTTCGCTGTCACCTTCGCAGCAGTGCCATGTTTTATTCATTAGAATACACAAATACCATAGTACAAAAGGCATAACTGTATGCCAGCAATCAAGCCAGTATACTTAATTTTTAAAGCAGCATAAAGTTCAGCCGTAAAGTAAAAAATCCATTAACAGTTTAAGTAAATGGTTTTTAACAGTTGTTAATGGCGTTCCCATTTTGTGACTATTTAGCATGCTTGAAACGCCAAGCTTCAAATAGCAAATATTCAGTGTTCTACCACATGCTGAGCAAATTACCCACAGCCTGACATGTGTACCACTGATTTTAATGCATAGATCTACATATTGCGTTTAGTTTTATTAATATCAGAGGGAAAGCAACATTTTAACGTGCTTTATGTAGATATATAATAGAAAGCTAAAGGAAACCAATTTTGGGAGAATAATGAGGCATGGTGATCTTCTGCCTTCAGTACTTTTGGGTGTGTTCCACAACAAGCCAGTGATTAATGAAGTTAGAACCGCCTAAGGACCTGTGTCAAGAGGCTTTGGACTTGTTTGTTGGCATCAGTATGGGATGCTTCTGAGATAATTAAGATGACCTGTGCTGATGACCTGCGTTTTGGCTGCTTAAAGTGGATGTAAACCCACTCTCATCCTTTCTAAACTACTGCCATAGTGCTGATATCTGCCTCCTGCATGTATCCTTACCTGTCAAATGTCTCCCCTCTGTCTGTCATAAGAACTGAAAAACTGAAGATTCTGTGGGTGGGTCTGTTGTCTGGAGCTCTGTGGGTGGAGCCGTGATGTCAGTAGACTCCCCGCCCACTTCTACACTCCCCTTACACAAAATTCTGCTATGATACCTAACATCCAGTCAAAATCCAGAAAATTAACCACATGCCTTCAGAAAAGGAGTGGGGGTGGGAATTAAAAAATAATGCCTGTCTCCAAGCTAGTGAATGAGATATGTAAATAACCTGTCACTCACAGCAAGGGGGCGGAACGGACTAAGGTTTTTCTCTGTAAGTCCGTTTTATATCACTGAACAATAAAAGAGGATTGCTCAGAGCTGGATTAACTATGTGTGGCAAGACTGGGCACAGATGATAGGAAATCTTATACTGTACATTGTGACAGCAAAGAATAAAAATTTTTTCGGGTTTACATCCACTTTAAAGCTGCAAAACCCATGTGGTGTGAACAAAGATCCATTGATGTCCTAACTGTTCTCTACTCTAGGTCTGTGAATGTATAGAAGGCACTTGGTCAGCATGACAGTGAGACGTTTTCAGAAGGGTGGGTCTTTTCCTACCAATTTTCTTGAGTAAATTAGTAAATACAGGGGAATCAATGTAAATCAAAGGGAAGCACCAGTGTGGACACTGCATGCGACATTCAGATTGGCGTTTGCACAAAGCACACAGAAATGCACCCCCGCTCTATTCTCATTTTCTCCTCATAGTGATACTTGTATGCTCATAATAACTTTTTTAGAGAAATGCAAGGCAGGTAATATCACAAAAGTGGGCGCAGCCGCTATGGTAGGCATTAGACATGTGCATACTGGAATATTTCGTTTGGGAATTTAGTTTTCGTCCGAAAAATTAATTTATTTCGTTACTCCCGAAATTTGTTTTGATTTTACTTGTTTCATTAAAAAATGCATTCGTCCGCAAATCCGAAATAATTAAGGTTGAATCTGTCATTGAAGGCTTATGGTGTCTGTCGAATATTCTAACATTTGACGAAGCAGCTAAACTGTACGACGAATTGTACATTTCAGGTCGAATATTCCGCATACAAGCTATAGAAGAATTCTAATGTTGTATGACACTAGTAATAATTATATTTACAAATTATTATTACTAGTCAACTAACATTATAATTCTTATATAGCCGAGCATTTGACCGGAATTGTATTATAGCGGCGTCGTACAGTTTAGCTGCATGTCGAACCTTCTTAGAACATTCGACAGACACCGTAAGCCTTCAATGACAGATTCAACATTTGTATGTTTTTCGCTGCTTCATCGAATCTTTGTCGTACCTGTCGAATGGTCTACCCCAACACTGTCTCTATAATGTCGAATCTTTTCTCTCTACGTCAAATCTTGATTCTCTATGTAGAATGATCTTGGACTAATAGGGTCAAGGTTAGGCACATTCGACCACAGATTCGCTATTGTCAGCGTCATGTCAAATCTCCTATCTATATCGAACTGTAGCAACGAAAATGAAAATAAAGCATTTTTTCATGTTAGACCTTTAGATTTCGTGTTCTGCACGTTTGTTTTTGTTTGTTAAAACTATAACAAAAATTCCCCAAATTCAGACTAAAATCAATTCGGACGAAAACGAATGCATATGTCTAGTAGGCATATGAATAAAATATAATAATACATCTTAATATGATATAATAAATATAATAATATATCTTAATATGATATAATACACGTTAAGTAGCATAATATATATCACTTTGAAAATTAGGCGTGTGGTTCAATATTCCTTCGCTTTTTATTAGGGGAACTAAGATATTGGGTTGCGGGTTTGGGGTTAGGAGGATGAAGAAGGATGGGTGGGGGTTAATCAAGGAGGGTGATTGGAGAATGGTGGATTGTTTTCAGGTATACTGTTTGAGGGAATGGTGGTGGCGGAGTGTTCAGGGTTTTGCCCCGTCCGTCACCTCGCCACATCACCCCAGGCCTTTGTAGTTCAGCGTTCATTTGTATTCGTCTGTTGAGGTAAAGTGTAGCCAGCAAGATCAAAGTTTGTTGAATTTGGAGGGAATGTATTTTGCCTGATGCACCAATTCCTCAATTACTGCAGTTTTTTGTATTCGTCTAAACAAGTCTGCAACAGATGGCGGTAACAGAGAGCGCCATTTGGCTGGGATGCACATCCTCGCTGCATTCACTATATGCATGGGGAGTGAGCGAGGGTAAGCTGCATTCGGGGTTGAGGAGTGGTGTAGTAGGAATTGCGCTGGTGAGTATTCGAGCGTGTAAGCGGTTATCTGATTGGTCATTTGGTGAACTTTTCCCCAGAAAGGTTGTAGTTTAGGACATGACCACCAAATATGTAGAAGGGATCCCACCTCACAGCATTTTGAGGAGAGTGAAGGGTACAATTTGTGTAGCCTACGAGCTCCTCCACACTTTTAACCACTTCACCTCCGGGAATTTCATCCCCTTAATGACGAGGCCATTTTTTGCGATACGGCACTGCGTTATTTCAACTGACAATTGTGTGACACTGTATCCAAACAAAATTCCTTTTTTTTCCCCCACAACTAGAGCTTTATTTTGGTCGTATGTGATCACCTCTGTCCTTTTGTGCTATAAACGAAAACAGAACATTTTGAAAAAGAATATATGTTTTATCCCCATTAAGAGCAATATTTAATGCAATATTTGCAGATCTTTAACTTTATATACTATTTTGAAATCAAAAGAAATTTACAAAGCACTTTAGGAGTGATACCTACTTAAACAGTATTTGCTTTTAATTGCATTGAGTCCATGTTTCATATTGCTGGGTGCTGCCATATTGTTGAAGATGGAGCCTATGAAGAGTCTATGAAGAGTAGTCACCTTCCTTGGTAAGAACTCATCCTGTCTCCAAAGGCTCACACCTGTGTATAATGACTTCCACAGTCTTTGTGCAGCTTGAGATATGGCAATTCTATCATTAGCTGTACATTCCCGGGATCATTCAGACCAGATGTATGTGGGCAGAGGGAGAATGAAGCAGCAGAGAGATAATAAACTATCTTACACTGATACTATCTCACGCTGAACTTTTGCTTCTGCTTCTCCCATGGCAGCAGTGTGTATATTTTCATCAGTCCTGCTGCTTTTCTCTTCTCCCTCTCCCCTCAATATATCTTTCATACTGGATCCTGCTTCTCCCTTCATCAAAAAAGCAGCATTGTGTGTCATGTTTTGATTGGCCTTCTTAATGGCAAAATATTATATATTTCTAAAAAGGGATTTAGGGAGATGTGGGGATTATCGCGGTGCCAGAATAGAAACCAGACATATATATTTTATATCAAAGATGGAAAAGGTACAAAAAAGGTACAAAACCTACCTTCAGCTATCCAAGTAACCCGCTTGGGTGACCCCTCAGGGTGGATGGTCAATCCTGACCCAAACGAGATAGTTAGCAAGTTAACCACTTAAGGACCGCTGCATGTACATTTACGTCGGCAGAATGGCACCGACAGGCACATCAACGTATATATATACGTTGGTGCCTTGAGGTGGGTCGGGGGTCCGATCGGGACCCCCTCCGGTACATGCGGCGGTCCGCGCGGCTGTAGGAGCGATCCGGCAAGAGGGGGCGGCTATTAGTTTTTGTCCGCCCCCTCCGGATCGCTCTCAGCCAATGCGCGCACCCGCCCGCTCTGTCACTTCCTCCTCCTGTGTAAACACAGGAAGGAGGAAACGATGTGATCTCTCCCTTGGCGGTTTTTTCAACCACCGCTGAGGAGAGATCACATCACAAGTAAGTCTGCACTAACACTACACTAACACACAGACACATAGGCACATTTAACCCCCGCGATCGTCCCCCCTCCCCCTGTCACAGTGTCACTGAATGCAGTAATCATACATGTATGATTATTGTATTTAGTGTCAGTGTGACAGTTAGTGTGACAGGCAGTTAGTGTTAGGTCCTGGTTAGCCCCCGTACCCCCCCCAATAAAGTTTTAACCCCTTGATCACCGCCCTAGTTAGCCCTTTCACTGCCTATTGCCAGCATCACTAAGCGATCATTTTTCTGATCGCTGTATTAGTGTCGCTGTTCCCGCTAGGTAGCTAATTTTTTTTTATTGCGATTTTTTTTTACTAAAGATACATTTTGGCCTAAATGTTTGACTAAAATTTAGTTTATTGATTTTTCTTATAACAAAAAGTAAAAAATATTGTTTTTTTTTTCAAAAATGTCGCTCTATTTTTGTATATAGCGCAAAAAATAAAAATCGCAGAGGCGATCAAATACCACCAAAAGAAAGCTCTATTTGTGGGAAGAAAAGGACGCAAATTTTGTTAGGGAGCCACGTCGCACGACCACGCAATTGTCTGTTAAAGTGACGCAGTGCCGAATTGTAAAAACCCCTTGGGTCATTTAGCAGCGTATTGGTCCGGTCCTTAAGTGGTTAAGCAAATATATTGATTAAAAATTGGGTATATGTATTTTGATACCACATACTGTTTAGAAGGCAGATAAAGCAGAGCAACGGATATTTAGCCTGGTCATACCTGAAAATTTGCCAAACTTATATAAAATATATATACGCTATATACTTCTTTGAAATTTTTGTATATTATGACCTGTATGTAACTGTGCATAATTGCTAAAATTGTTCTGTTTTATTTTAGAGCCTCTCTCAGAGAAACAATCTTGTCTTAATTCCCCTGAGGAAGCCAATATCAGGCGAAACTAGTAGGGTTGACTCGATCGAAATATATCTCTAATATTTGCTCCCACAGTTTACTTTGTCTATTTGTATTTTGAATCAGATTTTACCTTGTAAAACTTTAATAAAATATTTTATTTTTTTGATATAAAATATGTATGTCTGGTTTCTATTCTGGCACCACGATAATCCCCAAATCTCCCTAAATCCCTTTATTCAATCAACTCAGGGTTGAGGTGCTGTATCCTCATGAGGACTTTCGATCACTAACCCGTCACTCATAATATATTTCTAGTTGTTTGTTTATTTTACATTTACTGTATATTTTTTAAATACATGTTTTCTATCTGTTTTTAAAACAGGGTACACCTGTAGCACCAGAATGACAGAGGATTATACATTATTATAAATAAGCTGTTTCCTTTCAGACTCTCTGTGTTTGTTTGTGTGTGTTTGTGTGTGTTTGTTTGAAATGTATAGAACTCACTGAGTACAGAACATAAGCGTGTGTGTGTGTCGGGGGGGGGGGGGTCATTGCTTTGATTTAGCCACTCCTGTATGTAAATTACAGATTGAGCTTTTGAGATCTGTAAACACGCATCTTCTTTTTTTTCCCCCAAAGCAGATAATAGCCTAAATCAGGTGTAGCCAACCAGTGGCCCGGGGCCACATTTTGGCCCGCAGAGCCCTCTGATGTGGCCCGCGACCTCCTGCTCTGGAATAGCGGGTTGGCAAGCAAAGATCGCAGGTTGCCGACCCACCATACCACAGCATCATTGTTGTGATAGGAAGCTGGTGGTAAAGGAAGAAAGCCTCATAAGCCGATGCTTCCTCTACAGCGTCGGCTTTTGCCACAGGCGGAGTCTATGGCAAAGTTCAGCTAACCCGCTGGATAGACACAGCTGCACTCGTGGTATGGAAAAACCACAACACATCAGTGTAAATGCAGTCTTAGGCCCTTCCACATGATTAGCCTGACCAAATGGGACCCTCAATTCACCTCTATAGCGCGACAGATGTCTGTTTACACCCACCTACCTCCAATCCGAAAAACATTTGTCCCCTTCCGTCTAGGCTGATAGGAGGGTCTATAGAGTAGCCGTGACCCGTCATCCGTTCGCTCCGCTCATTGTGTCCCGCAACTGGCTACCTAGTTGCTTAAGTGGCCCTCGCTCTTCAAAAGGTTGGGCACCCCTGGCCTAAATAAAATGTGACAATAGCCTTGAGCTCCACCTGCAGGCTACATTTGAAAATACTCCACTTTTGCTGAGAAAAAAAACATTCCCCTCTGGATGATCTATGTACATTACAAGAATTTTAACAAACTTTGTTGCAGATTGCTACCATGTGGGAAAGTGTATCTAATGGTAGTGGTTTCATAATTATCAACCAGCTTTAGCACCTGCAGGTCACTAATATGTAAAGCTGCTGGGCCTGCATCCCTTTAGACGTGCAATCCTATTGGCAGTATCTCACAAAAAATCGAATTTTTATTGCAGGGGATGCCTGAAATCTGACTTGTATTAAGTGCAGACCTCTGGGAAAATCAGTGAGCCAATCACACAAGCAGGAAATTATTTTTCTGGAAGGCGTTCTGTACACATTCTGTGTAAAGAACACCTCCAGGTAGCCATGTTGCATTGCACGTCACAGAAAATTACAGAACTGCAGATTGAAAAAGAAAGGACATTTTTAATAACATTCAATTACAATATAACTTGTGTTGCAATTGTATATGCTATATGTTTTTTTCTTTACTTGTTGTTTTTTTTTTAACCCCACAAAAGTGGAGTTACGCTTTCAATACTCTCATTCTACATTTAATATATACCTGACTAAAATATATATTTGTTTCCATTTATTTTTAGTCCCTACACTAAAAATTATATATAATACTGTATGCATTTCATCTTCTATCAATTAAAACTTTGTACAACTGCCACAAAGCCTAAGCTTACAATTTTTCCATCCATATGATGCTGTGTTTGTGGACAGGCCTATTAGTTAGGATTTATGGAACCCTAACAATGAACCCCTGTAGTTTTTGGGGTGTATGACATCATTTGAGCCTAAGCCAGAAACCGGGAAAAAACTGAAGAAATCTTTAACACAAGTAAATAAGATATATCCTCCTATTTTCAGTATTTACCAATGCTAGCAGCATAAGGATTACCAATGGTTCTAAACTCTTGTTTTTTTTGTTTAAAAATAACAAACATGTTATACTTACCTGCTCTATGTCGTTGGTTTTGCACAGAGCAGCCTGGATTCTCCTCATCTCGGTTCCCTCACCGGCACTCCTGACTCCTCACTCCTGCCGAGTGCCCCCACAGCAAGCAGCTTGCTATGGGGGTCATCTGAGCTGAGCTACTGCTCTGTGTGTCCCTCCAGAAACAGAGCTGTGGCTTGGATCCGCCCCCTCTCGCCTCATTGGCTCGCTAACTTTGATTGACAGCAGCGGGAGCCAATGGCACTGGCTGCTGTGTCTCAGCCAATCAGGAGGGACAGTCCCAGACAGCTGAGTCTCTGGTGCAACATCCCTGGATCAAGATGGGGCTCAGGTAAGCATTGGAGGGGCGGGGGCTGAGGGGAGCCTGAAATCTGAATGCATTTGGATAAACAACCTGCCTTTAGTACCACTTTGAGATGGTTTATTACTTGTGTAAATACATGCTCAGTGTGCTTAGCACAACACAATGCCTACATGTTGCTATGGGTGGTAAAGTGCACCAGTCCTGCAGTAAGCTGTGTCTAGAAACTGCCTGGTTATGTTGTCCACTATAACACAGCTTTAATGATAATTTTAGCAGAAAGACTAGCTGGTTCATACAAATGTATGCTAAGCACACCCTATTGCTCATAAATTGAGCTCTCCATCTCTAATTTCTTAATTAAAAACAGAACAAGCTTAAATGGTCTTTACAGAGTAAAAAAATCTATTAGAGTGATTGAAACCAGCTTTTAAAAAGATGATTAATCAGACTTATCTAATAACACAACACAAACAGAACTTAGTGTATATGTTAGCTTGAATGCAAATCAAATATTAGCTTCTGTCAGCCTAATGTAAATTAATGAAAAGAAAGTAAATAGCTGGTCACTGTAGGCCAGATCATCGCATTTGTGTGGCTCATGAAGTGTTTGAATTGTCTTATTAACTAGTCTTTAAAGTGTCTGCATTAATGTAAGCCCTACTGTCCTTAAGAGAAATCGTGCCTGAGAAAAACCGTCTGACTTTGCATTGCATTGGATTGCATAGACTTTCCTGATGTGAAACCAGTGACTCAGAAAGTATTGAAGCTAGAGCATCAGCACAATAGACAGACCACATCCTCAAAAGGAGAAGAGTGTTTCTTATTACACTTAATAACTAGCTAACTTTTTCTTAGTGTGCAATAAGATTGCCCTTATTGACCTCTGAGGAACTCTCACTGGATAGTGACAGCTGAGTAGGTAGGTCCATGTGGCTTATCTCTGGGGCTCAGTCAGAAAGTCAAAGAAGCACTTAGTGCATCCAAGAGCAGAGGGGCAGAAAAAGATATTCCGACTATTACAGAAAATCGCAGTGCTCTGTTTGGGTAGGATTTTAAGTTTTAATATTGCTTAACCACTCAACCCCCGGACCATATTGCTGCCCAAAGACCAGAGCACTTTGCGATTCGGCACTGCGTCACTTTAACTGACAATTGCGCGGTCGTGCGACGTTGCTCCCAAACAAAATTTGCGTCCTTTTTTTCCACACAAATAGAGTTTTCTTTTGGTGGTATTTGATCACCTCTGCGGTTTTCATTTGTTGCGCTATAAACAAAAATAAAGCGACAATTTTGAAAAAAATCATATTTTTTACTTTTGCTGTAATTAAATATCCCCCAAAAATATATAATTTTTTTTTTCCCTCATTTTAGGCCGATAAAAAAATCGCAGTAAGCATTTATTGATTGGTTTGCGCAAAAGTTATAGGGCCAGATTCAGAGAGCCATTACGCTTGTCTAACTGGTGTTAGACAGGAGTACTTTCAAATTACGCGCGTCGTATCACTAGTTTGAATACTCAAACCATGATACGGCGGTGTTGGGCTTCGATCTGACAGGCTTACGACTTCGTACGCCTTCGGATCTACGCTGCAATCTTTTTACGGCTGCTGGGTGGAGTTCGCATCGTTTTCAGCGTCGGGGTATGCAAATGAGCTTTTTCCGGCGATCCACGAAGTTACAAGCGTCGTTCGCAATCTGTACGTCATTTTTTGACTACGTAAAGTTAAACCAGCTATTAGCTGGTCTAACGTTACGCGGCCCATGTTAAGTATGGGCGTCGTTCCCGCGTCGACTTTCAATTTATTTATTTTTTGCGTAAGTCGTCCGGGAATAGGAATGTCCGTAAACGACGCTACTCAAAAAAAAATGACGTAACGACATGATTTCGCGCAATGCACGGCGGTAAATTTCTGAACGGAGCATGCGCAGTTCGATCGCCGCGGGAACGCGCCTAATTTAAATGCCTCATGCCCGCCGGGAGAAATACACTACGCCGCCATACCTTACGGGCCAAAATCTCTCTGAATTCCTCGTAGAGCCAGGTAAAGTACGGCGGCGTAGAGTATCTCTGATACTCTGCGGGAATCTAATTCTACCTGAATCTGGCCCATAGTGTTTACAAAATAGGGGGTATTTTTATGGCATTTGTATTAATATTTTGTTTTTTACTAGTATTGGCGGCGATCAGCGTTTTTTTCCGGTACTGCGACATTATGGCGGACACTTCGGACACTTTTGACGATCAGTGCTATAAAAATGCATTGTTTACTATTAAAATGCCACTTGCAGTGAAGGGGTTAACACTAGGGGGCGGGGAAGGGGTTAAGTATGTCCCTGGGTGTGTTCTAACTGTATGGGGGGGTGGCCTCACTAGGGAAAATCACTGATCTTCTGTGCATACATTGTATGAACAGAAGATCAGCATTTCCCCCCCTGACAAGACCGGGAGCTGTGTGTTTACACACACAGCTCCCGGTCCCCGCTCTGTAACTAGCAATTCGCGGGTGCCCGGCAGTGATCGGGCACGCGCACGGGACTCGGGCGCGCGCCCCTAGTGATCTGCGAGAGAGCCGACGTAGAGCTACGGGCTCTCGCGCAGGGGAGCCAACCTGGCGGCAGGTCGGCAAGCAGTTAAAGCATTTAACCACTTAAGGACCGCTCACTGTATATATACGTCATTTTTTTGTTAAAGATGGATACCTCGCTAATAGCAGCAGCTGCTGCCACAACCGAGATATCCATCTCTTCACTGAGCGGTCCTGTCAACGATAAAGGTGGTCTCCGCAGCGGATTCGCTCTCCCGCACCCTCCGCCTCTTACCAAAGCCGTCGGCAGCAGCGGAGGCGATCGGGTCCTCTCCCCTGCTTGGCTGGGATACGAGTGAGGGCAAGATGGCCCCCACCCGTCCCCGTAGCATAGCAGGGCGGAAGTGACGTCAAAATGTCACTTCCGCCCATGCTTCCTAAAGCAATATTTTCTGGTTGTCATTTTTTCAAATGACAAGTTTTATTATATTTTTTTTTTTTTGCATTTTAGTCTAAATATGAGATCTGAGGTCTTTTTGACCCCAGATCTTATATTTAAGAGGACCTGTCATGCTTTTTTTCTATTACAAGGGATGTTTACATTCCTTGTAATAGGAATAAAAGTGATCCAAATGATCCATTTTTTGTTGTTGTAAAAATTAATAAAATAAATAAAAATAAATAAGAAAACAAAACAATTTTTTTTGAAGAGCCCCGTCCCGACAGGCTTATGCGCAGAACGGACACATACGTGAGTAGCGCCCGCACATGAAAACGGTGTTCAAACCACACAAGTGAGGTATCACCGCAATGGAAATTTTTAAGGGTAAAAGTTTGATGCCATTCCACGAGCGGGCGCAATTTGAAGCGTGACATGTTGGGTATCATTTTACTTGGCGTAACATTATCTTTCACAATATATAAAAAAATTGGGCTAACTTTACTGTTGGCTTATTTTTTAATACAAAAAAGTGAATTTTTCCCCAAAAAAGTGCGCTTGTAAGACCTCTGTGCAAATACGGTGTGACAAAAAGTATTGCAATGACCGCCATTTTATTCCCTAGGGTGTTATAAAAAAAAAAAAATATATATATATATATATATATATATATATATATATATATATATATATATATATAATGTTTGGGGGTAATTTTCTAGCAAAAAAAAAAAAAAGTTTTAATCTTGTAAATGCCAAATCTGAAAAACAGGCTTGGTCCATACTATCGGAAATTCTGACAAGAAAACCATGGATTTTTTTCCGAGCATGTTTTTTTGTGCATGGGAATTGCATACAGACGATCGGAATTTCCGACAAGAAATTTTCCCGTCTGAAAATTTGAGAACCGGCTCTCACATTTTTGCTGTCAGAAAGTCTGGCAGAAAGAGTCCAATAGGGCCTACAAAGGGTCAGAGTTTCCGACCTAAAGCTCACATCAAACTTTCTTGCCAGAAATTCCGATTGTGTGTACGCACAGGGCCATCTTAATAACATCATGGGCCCCTGGGCAAAGTAATACCATGGGGCCCCTACTACCTTGCCCCAATTTACACACCTACTTTCAAGAAATAAAGATAAATAGTTGATAGAATTAAACATATACTGTATTCATTAGTACTTTCAATAAAATTGATTTTAGAAAAGGAAAATATTTTATAAATCAAAGACTTGTCAACACAAAGGGCACAGTACAGGGGGATTGCAGAAGGGCACAGTACAGGGGGGGGGTGCAGAAGGGCACAGTACAGGGGGGAATGCAGAAGGGCACAGTACATGGGGGGGGGGTCAGGAGGACACAGTACAGGGGGGAATGCAGAAGGGCACAGTATAGGTTCTGGGATGCTTCCCGGGACACGACCATATTGGGACAGTTTAGTAAAAAGCGTGACTTTCCCAACACATCCGGGACAGTTGGCAAGCATGATGTAATGCAAGATTATTGTGGGGCGCCTATGTACCTGGGGCCCCTGGGCGGTGCCCAGGAGTGCCCTTGCATTAATATGGCCCTGTGTACGCAGGATTAGGCTCTTCATCCAGTTTTTATCTCGCTCTCTTTTCTGTAATTCTATGATCTAAACTGTGGATGTTCATCAAGGGAAACCTTGCTGTGTGAGAGCTGTCTCACCAGAGCTATTGAACGTGTTTGAAGTTTTCCTTTATCTGACTATACTTGCAAGTCTAAACATTCCCAGTGCCTCTTTGAGTATGTTGTTCTGGAGTCAATGGGAAGTGTCCATGTCACCATTAAGCAACATGGGCACCCGAAGATGGGAGACCCCACTTGGCATTCCAAAAGAAAGGCGACTTGAAGTTTGGTACCGAACATAACTTTGAAATGAGTTGCATACAGTAAATCAGGCTTTTAGGTTGATTAACCACTTAAGGACCGGACCAATATGCTGCTAAATGCCCAGAGGCGTTTTTACAATTCGGCACTGCGTCGCTTTAACAGACAATTGCGCGGTCGTGCGACGTGGCTCCCAAACTAAATTTGCGTCCTTTTCTTCCCACAAATAGAGCTTTCTTTTCATGGTATTTGATCACCTATGCGATTTTTATTTTTTGCGCTATATACAAAAATAGAGCGACATTTTTGATAAAAACAACAATATTTTTTACTTTTTGTTATACGAAAAATCAAATAAACTAAATTTTAGTCAAATATTTAGGCCGAAATGTATTCAGCCACATGTCTTTAGTAAAAAAAAAAAACGCAATAAAAAAATAACTAGCTAACTAGCGGCAACAGTGACACTAATACAGCGATCAGAAAAATGATCGCTTAGTGACACTGGCAATAAGAGGTGAAAGGGTTAACTAGGGCGGTGATCAAGGTGTTAAAACTTTATTAGGGGGGGTACGGGGGCTACCCTGAACCTAACACTAACTGCCTGTCACAATAACTGTCACACTGACACTAAATGCAGTGATCAGTACATATATGATCACTGCATTCAGTGACACTGTGACAGGGGGGTGGGGGGGGTGTTCGGGGGGGTTAATGTGCCCGTGTGTACTGGTGTCAGTGTAGTGTTGTGTAGATTTACTGTGTGATGTCTTCTCTCCTCAGCGGTGGTTGAAAATACCGCCGAGAGGAGAGATTACATCACTTCCCCCTTCCTGTGTTTACACAGGCAGAGGAAGTGACACACAGGGGGAGGACGCGCGGATTGGCTGGGAGCGATCCGGAGGGGGCGGACAAAAACGAACAGCCGCCCCCTCATCCCGGATCGCTCGGACAGCCACGGGAACCGCCGCATGTACCGGGGGGGTCCCGATAGGACCCCCGACCCACGTCCAGGCAGGGACTTACAGGTACGCCAATGTGCCTGTACGTGCCATTCTGCCGACGTAAATGTACATGCGGGGGTCCTTAAGTGGTTAAAAAAAAATAAAAAAACCTTCAGATTAGTTAAAGGGGGTGGGTGAGAGGTGGTGTTAGCAAAGAGTACCTGCCATACTGTGAGTCAAGCAATGGGGATTTCACATTTTGTTCTTGCCACCATGGCTAGTTCTCAAGTCATTATGAGACTTGAGTTTCATTTGCTACAACATGATGCTGAAGGAGCTGCATGAAGGGAAAGGGATAGGGATTGCATAGGAGTAAAAAGAAAGATTGTATTGTCTGAAGGAGAAAAATTGCTGTGTTGAAGGTGCTCCACACTAGTGTTGCTCACGAATATTCGCATTGCGAATATTCATAACTAATATTGCATATTCGAGTATTCGCGAATAAATCGAATATCGCGGTGAATATTCGCTATTGCGAATATTCGTATTTTTTCAAATTTATTTTTAAAACGGATCACATCCTAGTGATCTCCATCGACGTCTAAAAGCATTGCTGGTATGATTAGAGACCCTGGGCCGAGTAGCTGAGGCGATCCTTTTATGTTGCCGAATATTCGCAATGCCAATATTCGTATTACAAATATTCACGAATACTTTCTCTGCCCTTCTGTGTTTTGTGTATATAAAAAAAAATAATTAGCTTTCGTTTAGTCATATAAGTTTGTGTAAATAGAGTTAGTGTTTAGTGCATATTAGTTTAGTAATCCAGGAAATGATCTCCGTTTTCGCGTGTTGATGAGAATTTCGCAATCAATTTCGCATTCGCATTAGCGAAATTTCGCAAAATTTATTTTTTTGATAAAATATCACGAATATTCGATATTAACGAATATTTCACAAATATTCTTCTATATATTCGTGAAATATCGCGAAATCGAATATGGCGTATTCCGCTCAACACAGGGAAGATAGAATTGTCTCTAGAAGAAAAGCTGCTAAAGACATGAACAATAAATGTATGCCATGTGTTTGGAAGGTTTTTCATATGTCATATTTAAAGTATATGTAAACTCAATCAGCAAATTGTCAAATATGTTTTAGCATGGTAATGTAGTTTCAAAAGTAAATTTTAATATTTTACAATGTGCAGCTTTTATTAAAATAATACCTGATAATCCTCAATGGAGCGTTTCAATAGGACCTTCATGTAGTCATATTAACACACGTTATACAGACATGGTTCACTGTTGCCACCATCATTTGTAGCCCATCCTGGCAAATTGCATACAGCCATCACTTTAGTGCATAAAGAGGCAAAATATCAATTCATTTTATATTAAAAGGAAACACCACAATTGCTTAACTACTGTTGCCCACCGCCAAACCGCGGTGCTGCTCTCATTTTGGACTGACATCATGTAACGGTGCCCAGTTTAGCTGTGGGCGTGCCATGTTCCTGGGACACGATTTTGGCAAAGAGATGCAGCAGCGGCTCTTTGCCCATGTGATCAGCTTTGGCCAATCATAGCCGATCACATGTATACAAGGAAGTGCCATTTACCAGCTCTCCTCGCCAATCCATGTCATCTCCTCACAGGGAATATGTGAAAACATAATCAGGGCACTGATCATCAATGCTCTGATTACAATGCAGCTCCAGCAGTGCCCATTCGAAATGCCACTCTGTGCACAACAGTGACACCAGTGTGCACCCATCAGTGACACCAGGATGTGCTCATCAGTGAGGCCAATCTGTGCCCATCAGTTATGCAAATCGGTGCTGCCTTATAGTGCCCATCAATGCCTGCCCATCAGTGCTGCCTATCAGTGCCCATCAGTGCCACCTATTAGTGCCCATCAGTGCTGCCTATCAGGGCTCATCAGTGCTGCATATCAATACCAATATCAGTGTCCATTAGTATTAAATATTTCTGCCTCCAGAAAAAAAAATCTTATTTACAATTTTTTTTGCCAGAAACAAATAATTATTTTTTGGGTACAGTGTAGCATGACCGCGCAATTGTCATTCAAAGTGCGACATTTCTGAAAGCTGAACAATGGCTTTGGGCAGGAAGGGGGTTAAATTGTCTTGTATTGAAGTAGATAATACACATAAGTCATTTACAGTTTTTTTTAATTAATAGTGTGTCATCTTGGCATATTTTAATGTAGTGGCATGTCTTAAAATGGAGTTCTTCTTTAAATTATATTGAGGATTTGATACACAGATAAATATAAATCCTCAAAATAATTTAATAAAACGTGTATTGGAGACATGTAAACTGAAGTAGGACAAAGTCAATAAACATTCAGTGAAAAGGAAAATTAAAGTACGTTGTAACACAAAATGTGGCCTGGGTACCATTTGTTACAAGTTGTTGTCAATAATCCATCCTTTGTACTGTTATATATTTTTTCTGTTTAATCTCTAGTCTACCTTTTTTTTGTCATTATATTTTCTGTGCTTCCTGAAAGCAATGACTTTACCATTCCTATAACTTTGCCCTTTGACACACTTGTGAAGCCACGACCGCTGTGTGAGAAGCATGCCTCCGATAATGCATTTTTTTTTTTTTTAAAGAAAAAGATAAGAAATTGTTTACTAGTGTATGTGGATAGAATGGTTTCTGGTCTTTGTCTGTATATTTCTTGATAATGTACTGCTTGCCTAATTAAACTCTATGGGCCAGATTCAGGATAGAGAGCGTATCTTTGTGCGGGCGTAGCGTATCCTATTTACGCTACGCCTCCGCAACTTATACAGGCAAGTGCTGTATTTGCAAAGCACTTGCTCCGTAAGTTGTGGCGGCGTATCGTAAATGGGCCGGCGTATCCGCGCGTAATTCAAATTGGGCAGGTAGGGGGCGTGTTGTATTTAAATTAACCCTGACCCCACGTAAATGACGCGCCGAACGAACTGCGAATCCCAGTGCGCATGCTCCAAATCACGTCGCAAATAGTCATTGAAAACGACGTGAATGTAACTTACACCCAGCCCCATTCTGAATGGGCTTACGTAAACAACGTACAATACGACCCTGTCCTGACCTCCATACTTAACATTGGGTGCGCCTCATATAGCAGGGCTAACTTTACGCCGGTCCGAAGCCTTACGTAAACGACGCAAATAGATACGCCAGCCGCAACTACGTTTGTAAATCAGCGTATCTACCTAATTTACATATTCAACGCATAAATCGACGGAAGCGCCACCTAGCGGCCAGCGTAAATATGCAACTAATATACGACGGCGTAAGAGACTTACGCCACTCGTATCTTAGCTATATCCTGGCGTATCTGATTCTTTGAATTAGGCGCCGAGATACGACGGCGCTGATTCGGACTTACGACAGCGTATCTGGAGATACGCCGTCGTAAGTCTTTCTGAATCTGGCCCTATGTTCTTTTTCCCACCTGTCTGGCTGTTGGCGGTGGACCTGATAGTTATGATTTAGGTAAGCACACCAGGCCAGACATCATTATACATTTAAAAAGGAACAGAGGTCCACGTAGTTTAAAACTGCTAAAATAACACATATTATAATTAAAGGGTTACTAAAGGAAGTGTTTTTTTCTTTAAAATAACAAACATGTGATACTTACCCCCACTGTGCAGTCCGTTTTGCATAGAGTGGCCCGATCAACGTCTTCTGGGGTCCCTCGGCGGCTGTCTCTGGTCCTCCCCGCAATTATTCACCACAGTCATGCGAGAGCTTGCATGGTGGTCAGTAATTGGGGGCGCTTTCCCGTGATACAGCGAGCGGCCGTAGCGGCTCACTGTATCACTCGGCCCCGCACCTTGGCACGCCGCATCACTGAATGTGATTGACAGCAGCGCCAGCCAATGGCTGCGCTGCTCTAAATCCATCCACTCTAGCCAATCAGTGGTCAGGCTGAGTGGCGAAGTGGATCTCAGGACCGCGCGGGACTTTCGAGTGGTCAGGTAAGTATAACGGGGCTCGGGGGGGGGGGGGGCGCAGCATCCAATGTTTTTTCACCTTAATGCATAGATTGCATTAAGGTGAAAATTATTTTTTCTTTACAACTCCTTTAAGACAGGGGTATTTACAAAAGTATCATAAAAACAACACACACAGAGAGTACCACACCTCCACCACTTGGCGGGTGTGATGACATCAGTGGTCAAGCTCCACCCAATGTCTTTCACCATCAAGCAGTTGTGTCAGAAGAACAGCAACTCTCTCTCGCTCTCTCTCTGCTGTGTTTATGATACTTCTGTAAGTACCGGTCTTATTTATAATAATAGTTATTTTAGTGGTTTTACACTAGGTGGGGCTCTGTTCCTTATTAAATGTATGGTGATGTCTGGCCTGGTGTGCTGACCTTTTGGATTGGATTGGACCTGACAGTGGGTAGTGTGCTGTGGAACACAGCCAAAACTTGTTTATAAGTGGCTTGTCTATATTACACTGTATTGATCTATTTTATATAAGGGATCAATACCATCTGGTAAGAGGCTCCTAAATCTTACGGTGGAGGGCACAAGGTGTTCAATCCAAGGTGTATTCATTTTCGCTGATGGATGGTTAGAGATTAATTTCTTTTTGGACGTTCCAAGTATGGATTCTCTATTTGGGAAACGTTCAATATATGAACTATAATCATTGAACTATTAAAAGAATATTGATTGCAAACTAGTTTATGGTGTTTGGTTTATTTTTTATTGATCGATTTTTGTTGTTGATTATTATTATTTTGTGTATATGCAAAAGTGAAATTGTATTTATAGCATAAAAGTCACCTCCATCAAGCAGCCCATGTTAAAGGTTCTACTCATTCTGGATTATGTTCAGCTTCCTCAACAATTCTTTCGGCTGATACAAGGAATGGATGTACACGTGTCTGTCTTCTTTTACCTGACACCCTTCTTTTATTAATGGGCCAATCCGTAAAAGTAAAAGAGTGATCTTTAAAGTGGAGTTCCACCCAAAATTTGATCTTCCGCTTTTTGGAACCCTGCCCCCATCCGGCGTCACATTTGACACCTTTCAGGGGGAGGGAGGAGCAGATACCTGTCTAATACAGGTATTTGCTCCTACCTCCGGGAATAGATGCCCGAGCCAACCCACTGCAATCTACGCTACTTCCTTCATCACACACAGGTCCCAGAAGACAGCAGGGACCATTGGTATAGCGCAACGCGAGTCGTGCATGCACAGTAGGGAACCAGGAAGTGAAGCCGCAAAGGCTTCACTTCCTGATTTTCTTACCGAAGGTGGCGGCAGCAGCAGCACACGAGAGTCGAACGATAGATTGGCTATGGGTGCCTACATCGCGGACACCCTGGAAATTTGGTGGACCTAGCAAATTCTTTAAACCATATCTGAAAACACATTTGGCATGTTACTGGAGCTTTACCTATATTAATCTCTCATCAGGTAAATGTCTGGGAACCATATGTTGTCTGTAGGCTTTAAGTCATTATTCTCTATTCCTCAGGTCAGCTGATCTTGATATTAATATTTTACATGGGCCAGCAACAGTTACTGTATTTATTGGCGCATAACACTCACTTTTTTACCCTAAAAATAGAGGGTAAACTGTGCCTGCGTGTTATACAGAGGGGGCTGTGGAAAGTTTTTTTCCTGAAACTTCCCTCTTAAAGTTAGGGTGCGTGTTATACGCCTGTGCGTGTTATACGCTGATAAATACGATATATATTGCTATTATTAACCTTATATATACATATTAGAGATGCACGATTAACTGTTTAAAAATCACGATCTCGATTCAACTCCCCTCACCATTCCAATCAGGCATTTCTGTAAACAGTGCAGACCCGAGCTGTCAAAAAAAAAAAGCCAGCAAATGTTTATAAACATTCCTTTAGCCCTGAGAGATAGAGAAGAGATACAAAGTAACATTATGTTCCTTTTAGATCAAAGGGATGAACTTTCGTCTGTAAATGAGGTCAGTTTAACCACTTAAAAACCAAGGCCCAGATTCACAGAGCAATTACGCCTGTCTAACTGGTGTTAGACAGGAGTAATTTCAAATTTCGCGCGCCGTATCACTAGTTTGAATCCTCAAACCATGATACGGCGGCTTCGGGCTTCGATCCGAGAGGCTTACGTCCTCGTAAGCCTTCGGATCTACACTGCGATATTTTTGCGGCCGCTGGGAGGAGTTTGCGTCGTTTTCATGCGTCGGGATATGCAAATGAGTTTTTACGGCGATCCACGAAGGTACGAGTGTCCCTCGCAATCGCCTACGTCATTTTTTGGCTACGTAATGTAAGAGGAGCTTTTTGCTGGTCTAACAGTGCGTAACCCATGTAAAGTATGGCCGTCATTCCCGCGTCGATTTGAAAATATATATTTTTTTTTAACGTAACTCGTTCGGGAATAGGAATGTACGTAAACGACGCTACTACGACGTGACGACGTGTTTTCGCGCAATGCACGGCGGGAAATTTGCGAACGGAGCATGCGCAGTTCGATCGCCGCGGGAACGCGCCTATTTTAAATGCTTCACGCCCCCTACTCGCGCAGATGGATTGCGACGGGAGAAATACACTACGCCTCCGTCGTTTACTGGACAAATTCTACCTGGATTCCACGTAGAGCCAGGTAAAAAACGGCGGCGTAGTGTATTTCTGATACTCTACGAGAATCTAATTCTCTGTGAATCTGCCCCCAAGCCTTTTTCTGACACTTGTTGCTTACAGTTTAAAATCAGTATTTTTTGCTAGAAAATTACTTAGACCCCCCCAAACGTTATATATTTTAGTAGCAGAGACCCTAGAGAATAAAATGGCGGTGGTTGCTATATTTTATGTCAAATTGTATTTGCGCAGAGGTCTTTCAAATGCAATTTTTTGGGAAAATATGCACTTCAATGAATAGAATTAAAATCAAAAAACAGTAAAGTTAGCCCATTTTTTTTTGTATAATGTGAAAGATGACGTTACGCTGAGAGAATCATGAGAGAATCATGATCTTTATTTCAAGCAAAAAAAACAGGATTCTCATTGTAGCCAGAATCGTGCAGCTCTAAGGCCGCGTACACACGAAGGGACATGTCCGCTGAAACATGTCCGATGGACCGTTTCCAGCGGACATGTCTCTTGTACACACCATCGGATGAAAATCCCCTCGGTCAGGGAACGCGGTGACATGGCGGTGACGTTGACGCCGCCACGTCACCAAACCCGGAAATAAAATGCTTCCGCGCATTCTCTATACATTCTCTATACATTTTTGCATACTATTGCAGTGCCTGCACCCAGGTGTTTGGACTCCACCTTGCAGTTCCCTGGGACCTCTGAGCGGTAAACTTTCTTTCTCATATTTTGGTTTATAGCGCAAAAAATAAAAACCGCAGAGATGATCAAATACCACCAAAAGAAAGCTCTATTTGTGGGAAAAAAAGGACGTCAATTTTGTTTGGGAGCCATGTCGCACAACCGCGCAATTGCCAGTTAAAGCGACGCAGTGCCGAATCACAAAAAGTGGCCCGGTCATTGACCAGCAATATGGTCCAGGGCTGAAGTGGTTAAACTCTACATTAATTTGTTAATCACTGCTTTAGTAAGACATTAAATACATGCTTAGAAACTTTTGTAAAAGGCAAAAAGCAGCTCTGGAGACTTGCTTAAGATGTTTGAAAACACTTGTTTATCTTCAATTTTAGTTCCACTTACATCTCAGTCATGAATTCTTTTTTTTATAAGTAAAGCATAAAAAGCTTAAAAAAAATGTATTTATGTATTCATATTTAAAAGTTACATTCTGTAAATGCTTTCTTGATGGTCACAATTGTAAAAGAAGGCACACAATGCATATATCTCCACAATTGCAAATTGCTTTTGATTGTTTAATTTCACTTTTTTTTCGATACATTTCAAGCCCCTCTGCCCCTTTTAGTTTTGCCACTGTTTTTGTTAGATAATGCTGACGGCCTCCTGTATTATCTAAGATGTCAGTATGTCATTATCACAATTGTCATTCACAATAAGGTTTTGCAGATCATAGTGTGAGAAAATGTACACGATTCAATTTGCAAAGCAGACAACCATTAATATTTTCATAAAGTACATTGTGTCATTGGGTCGCAGTTTGAATTATGTACTTGGTAAATGTATCCTTGATCTAGTTTCATTAAATAAAACTGCATTTAGCAAAGCATGGCCGTGTGCTAATCTGCCCCTGCTTGGTGTTGTCTAGCCTGCTAAGATTTTAAAAGAAGGTTAGAAAATGACAAGCAGGCAAAAATAAATCTCAGTAAAGATTTCCATGGAACTACTGTATAGGTAAGTAGTATACCTATTAGAAACATGCCCATAAAGGGGAGATTGAAGGACTAAGGATAGAACAGTAAATGTGCACTTATCTTTTGAAATCTCCATGCAAAGTAAGGTATATACAGTATATGAACATTTCATCAATTTACAGTGCATCCAGAAAGTATTCCCAGTGCTTCACTTTTTCCACATTTTGTTATGTTACAGCCTTATTCCAAAATGGATTCAATTAATACGTTTCCGAACAATACCATATAATGACAACGTGAAAGAAGTTTGTATGAAATCTTTGAAATATATTAAAAATAAAAACCGAAAAAAAAAATCACATGTACATAAGTATTCACAGCCTTTGCCATGTCACTCAAAATTGAGCTCAGGTGCATCCTGTTCCCACTGATCTTCGTCGAGATGTTTCTACAACTTGATTTGAGTACACCTGTGGTAAATTCAGTTGATTGGACATGGTTTGGAAAGGCACACAACTGTCTATATCAGGGGTGGCAAACTCAAATTCATCAGGGGCCGCATTAGCAGTATGGTTGCCCTCAAAGGGCTGGTTGTTTAAGACTATGTGTCCACTATTTATTATGGGATGGAATGAGATGGGATAGGGTGGGGTGGGGTAGGATAGGATGGGATGGGGTATGGTGGGGTGGGATAGGATGGGATGGGCTACCTGACATACATGGACCTACCTGACATACACAATGACTTCACCTACCTGACATACACTGACCTCACCTACCTGACATACATAGACCGACCTGACATACACTGACTTCACCTACCTGACATACACTGACCTCACCTACCTGACATACATAGACCTACCCAGTGGCGTAACTAGAACCTTCAGGGCCCCATTGCAAGAAACCATGAATGGCCCTCCCACAACCCCAGCCGGGGCCCTCTCCTCCGAGTCCAGTGGTGGAACTCCAGGGCCTGGTCGCAGGTACGACCTTTGCAAGCCCTGTAGTTCCGCCACTGTATCAGTAGTTTTTTATTATTTTTTATAATTTTTTAGAAGCCCCAGGGGCTTTGGTGAGATGTCAGAGGTCTAAACATGAGACATAGCCCCCAATCTTTCTCTGCAGCCTCAGCTACATACATATGTTGCATAATGTCAACCCGCTTTACTGGTGTTACTTTTAACAAAAGTAGAACAGGTTCCCTTGAGACCGCGTATACACGACTGGTTTCCTCGACAGAATCCATCAAAAAACTTGGTGGGGGAGCTTTTTTGCAGAGGAAAACGGTCGTGTGTACGCTTTTCATCGAGTAAATTGTCGAGGAACTCGACGAGGAAAAAAAGAGAGCAAGTTCTCTTTTTCCTCGACGGGAGTCGTTGTGTTCCTCGTTGGGCTGGTTTTCCATGAGGAACACGTTGGTGTGTATGCTTAGAAACCCATGCACCTTTAGTAAAAGTTGTATTTGTAATGGAAATAGCACATTTGTCACGCTGTAAAAGACTGAAAAGTGCAAATGTCTCTTACCAAACTTTTACCTAACAGGCAGTAACATGAGATTAGCAAAAGCAGCCCCTGCCATTGTATGTGTTGAAGTCACCAAGTTTGAGAACGAGGAGATTTGGTCTTGACAGTGTGTACACAGGGGGCGTGGCCGGCAGCCGGAGCGGATGGCTGTGTGAGAGAGGAGCTCCGTGAACTGAACCCACACCCAGCGACACTAAGCTACTGATCCAGCCCTGCGTTGTCTCCACAACACCGGCGGGACCTCCTAGCATCACCCGGGAACCATGGGGAAGCGCAAACAGGACCGCAAACCGAAGAAGCTTACAGACTTCTACCACGCGGCGAGCGCGCATAGGCCGCAAGATGGCGCCGGGGCCTCGGGCTTGCGTGAAGGAGGGAGCCAGCTTAGCCCGTTTCAGATGTCGAGCGGAGCGCCGACCCCCAGGACAGGAGGGAGAAACAGGGGTGAAAGCGGAGGCTCCACACCATCCCATTCGCCCATCTGTAGCCCGCAGAAGTCATCACAGCGGCGGTCGGAAGCACATAAATATGCAGGTGAGCAAGATGAGGCCTGCAACTCCCTAAACAGCACCAGGGACTTTATAGAGCAGATCCAGGAATTCCCTACTTCAGGGGCCCCGCTTAGTGACACTGTCATGAAGGATATGCTAGTGACCCTGAGAGGATCCCTGCATAGGGACATGGTACAGTGTGTCTCACAGTTAAAGAAGGAAGTCACAGCCATAGGGGAGAGGATTAGCCATGTGGAGGATAAAATGAGTGATTTTACCACAGCCCACAATGACCTAGTGGATGCACACTATGAAGCTGACGATGAAATTAATGCAATGCGCGAAAAATTAGCAGATTTGGAGGACAGGTCCAGGAGGAATAACATTAAATTGCGGGGGGTAGAGGAATCAATATTGCCAGTGGACCTGCGACATTATGTTCAAGATTTCATAGCGGCCATCTTGCCTGATCTCCCTACCATTGAAATAATTGTGGATAGAGCGCACCGCCTCCCTAAACCTAAATTCCTCCCTGAAAAGGTCCCAAGAGATGTCATAGCACGTGTACATTTTTTTCATGTCAAGGACGAATTAATGAGATTCTCAAGGAAAAACCATCCCCTCCCGGCCCCATATTCAGACATCTCCATTTATTCTGATTTATCGCAGTATACCATGATGGCTCGCAAAAGTCTGACTTCCATTACTAAATTGCTGCAAAATCATAAAATTACATATTCATGGGGCTTCCCTACCAAACTACTGATTAATAGAGACAACCGTACCTACGCTATCAGGAGCATCGAAGAAGGCTTAGACCTAGCAAAAAAATGGAACCTTCTCCCAGAAGAAGCTCCTACACCTCCATCAAAATTCACTCCTGCTCGGCTTTCTCCTGAATGGAGCACTACCTGATCTCTGTTAGTTGTTGCTCCTATAATCTCCTCTCTACGTCCCTGACCAGGAGGCTGGTCTACAATCACATTTATCCAGTTCTCTATGGGTTCTTCCGGAGCTCGAACCCCCCCCCAGAGAGATACAGCGAGATATGCTCGCACTTTGTGACCGTTGTCACCTTTTTATACCTTGCTTGACAGTATGGTTTTTCTTTTTTTTTTTGTTGTTGTTGTTGTTGTTGTTGTGTGTTTTTCTTTTTTCCCCCCACCTCTTCCCTCCTTGTCAAATCGCCTGAGGCCTTCACCTTCAAGTCTGCCTGCTGCTCAACTCATCCACAAAATGTACCTACAGCATCTCTCCTTGCAGATTCGATTCATGCTTCCACCACAAGGGGGTTGGCGCCATCTACAGGTAACACTTTTTTACTGCGTCTAATGACTTTGATTAAGGTTGTGAAAGATATAGCAAATTTTCCTCCCCCGCTATGTCTCTGTCAATAATCTCCATGAATGTTCATGGGCTCAATAGCCCATTCAAGAGGAGTGCTATGTGGAATGATGCCCATAAGCTTAAAGGAGAAGTATTGTGCGCTCAGGAAACTCATTTCGCCTCGTCTAATCCGCCAAAATGTACCCACAGATCTTTCCCTCATATATTCCAATCCATGGCACCTGTAAAGAAAAGAGGAGTCCTAATTGCAATCCATAAATCTGTTTCTTTCAAGTTACACGAAATAATCAGTGATCCAAATGGCCGGTTCATTATCTTGGTCTGTGACCTGAACAACTCCACCTTTACCTTGGTAAACATTTATGCCCCTAACCAAAGGCCCTTCTCTTTTATTAACTCCCTATTGAAAAAAGTCAACAAGATTAAAAAGGGCGCATTACTACTGTGTGGTGATTTTAACTGCGTCGTGAATAAACATCTGGACTGCTCTGGCACTTCACCGTCCTCTAGAACAGAACTACAACCTATACTGACAGAGCACAATCTCTATGACCCTTGGCGGTGTCTCAGCTCAACAGATAGGGACTACACCTATTATTCTTCTCCTCACCGCGTGTATTCAAGGATTGACTTTTTTCTTACAGACCTAGCCCTTCTTCGTAGAGTTGAATCGGCCAAGATTCATTCTATTACATGGTCAGATCATGCCCCCATATCTCTGACTCTGAAAAGTGTTTTTAATGTTTCCCCCACGTATCTTTGGAGAAACAACACCAGTCTCCTGGCCAATCCCACAGTTGTTTCCTCTCTCAAGAATCACCTGACTGAATTTTTTAGAATTAATGATACTGTTGATGTTTCTATGTCTACGCTATGGTGTTCTCACAAAGCCTTTTGTAGAGGCCTTCTTATCCAAGCTGCAGCAAGGGAAAAAAGACAGAGGGAGGCGTTACTGAACAACCTTCTTACAGATTTAAAGTACCTAGAAGATCTCCACAAAACAAATCCTTCACCTCAGGTAGATATAGAATTATTTGAATGTAGACAAAAAGTGCGTTTGGCTCTTCTTTCCAGGCATCAGAATAGTCTGAGGAGACTTAAAGCCCAGTTTTATGTCAATGGAAACAAGGCGGGCAAATTATTGGCTAGCTATATTTCTAGACGCCAACAAAAAACTAATTTGACATCCATAAGGGACCCCCATACCAATGTATTGGAACACCACCCTGATAAAATAGCTAATTCCTTTATGAAATACTATCGAGATTTATATAATCTAAGCCTAGATGGCAACACGCCACAACCCACTCCACATTCTATTAAATCCTTTCTGGACCCCTTATCCCTTCCTACAGTAAGCGAAGATGATCTAGCTACCTTAAACTCCCAGATCACATGTAAAGAAATATTAGACACTATTAAATCTTTGCCTAAACATAAATCCCCAGGGGCTGATGGCTTCACGTCCGAGTACTATAGCACGTTTTCTCAATCCCTTGTCCCATATATGGAACGGTTGTTCAGTGACGTCTCTTCTTCAGCCTCCTTCCCAGAGGAGATGTTACAGGCCATAATTGTGACGTTACCTAAACCAGGGAAGAAGCCGGATTCACCCCAAAATTTCAGGCCCATTTCCCTGCTGAATACAGACCTTAAGATCTATGCCAAAATTCTGGCAAACAGACTCGCATTAATTACCCCCTCTTTAATAAAACCGGACCAGGTGGGTTTTGTGAGGGGTAGACAGGCCCCTGATGGTACTAGGAGGGTGCTCGATCTATTACACATAGCTGAAACCAACAAACTCCCTACAACCTTTTTGGCACTTGATGCCGAAAAGGCCTTTGATAGGGTCCACTGGGGCTATTTAAGGGCCACGCTGCAAAAATTTGGCATCCAGGGACGAATCCTGTCAGCAATTTTAGCCCTCTATTCGACACCGTCGGCGAAGGTTTTCACATCGAGCACCCTCTCAGAAAAATTTTCTATTACAAATGGAACCCGCCAGGGTTGCCCACTTTCCCCCATCATTTTTACTCTTATGATGGAACCCCTGGCGGAGGCGATCAGGACCGATAGCACGATATCCGGTATAAAAGTGGGGAAAGACATTCACAAAATTGGCCTTTTTGCCGACGATGTGGTCTTGACACTTACGAGTCCGGCTTCTTCCCTGGAAGGGGTTTTTAGAGTACTGGAGAGGTATAGCAAAGTTTCTTTTTACAAATTGAATGTGGTGAAATCCTGCTTGTTACCTGTGAACATTCCCCAGAACCAAGTGAATTTTTTGAAAAGCAAATACCAATTCCAATGGATGTCCAAAGCATTTTCATATCTGGGTATTCGAATAGCCTTTCCTTCTTCCCAATCATACAAAGCCAATTATCCTAGCCTTATTCATACGGTTAAGAACGATCTCCAGCACATTGCATCCTATGAACTTTCCTGGCTTGGGAGGATTGCCGCTTTGAAAATGGTAGTACTTCCAAAACTGATTTACTACTTTAGAACCTTACCTATATGTCTCCCTGAATCTTTCTTCACCCTGATAGATAAACTTTTCAGACAATTTGTGTGGCAAAGAAAAATGCCCAAAATTCCCTTTGTCATAATCCAGAAACATAGGAAATGGGGAGGGGCGGGATTCCCAAACGTGAGGAATTACTACAGGGCGGCTATACTAGACCAGGTTAAGGCCTGGTTCGACCCACAGTCTCCTAAACTGTGGGTTCACATAGAGAGGTCGGTGGTATCCAATAGGGACCTGCCTTCCCTTCTCTTGGCCCAGTTGGTTAATACACCTTTAGACTGCCCTAAGTTTCCTTCCATAGAAGCAACTCTCCATACATGGAAGAAACTCCATTTACTGACTCCTCAAGAATTTTTAATCAAACACACTTTATCTAACCTCCAGATCTATGAGTTCCTGATACCCGACTTGAGAGTTTCCCCCTGGCTGAAAGATAATATTCTCACGCGAAATGACTTGTGTGCTAGGGACCCGGATATCCTCCGGTTTTCAGGGATACGAATCCACCACTTTCACTTAAAACACCCTGACGCGAATTACGCATTACATAATGAGGTATGGACATACCTCTTGACTAATCACAATGTGCCTAAGGGCCTGTCGTGGTTCTACCGTATACTACAAAAAAACTCTAGTCGCAACAAAACCTCCAATATGGTGAACTGGGAAAGAGACTTGGGATCGGTCCATTCTCTAGAAGAATGGAAAATGGCTATTAGTACCTGCTATAAGTTCTCTCACTGTACTGGCCACTGGGACATAATGTTGAAGACATTACATAGATCATACATGACTCCCGTTAGAATGTCTATGATATTTCCCACTGAGACCAGTGACTGTTGGAGATTATGCGGATCGAGAGGGAATATTTTCCATATTTTATGGGAATGCAAATGCATTCGCAGCTTTTGGCGTGAAGTATTCAAATTGATCTCCTCGATTACTGGTTTCTTTATTGCCCCGACACCCCAGCTGGCCCTCCTTTTTTTAAATATACAAAATATCCCTATGCAATTTAGGAGTATCATAACCCACGTCCTACTAGCTGCCAGGCTCACGATCACGTCTAGATGGAGATCTACCTTGGTCCCCAATGTCAGTGAGGTCATACAGCGGGTGACTGTTCAGCATTCATATGAAAGATTTTTCGCTTACCAATCCCAGACAGTGACTAAATTTCGTGAATTTTGGGAACCCTGGACAACGAGATTCCAGGTGTGACTCTAGATACCGTCCCTTTAAATTCTGACTAAAATGACTATCCCAGCAGACAGGCTAGTGACATTCTTATCCACTTCACTGCCAAGCCTCAGGTCCCCCCCCCCCACCCTTTCCCTTCTTCTGTCTTCTCCCTCTTTTTTCCTATCCCTTCCTCTCGCTCTCTGAACTCCCCCCTTGTCCTCACCCTTCTCCTTGTTACTGATTTTACTTTGTTGCTTTAGTTTTGGTTTATACAGTCCTTTTATGGGACTACATAACCCGGTTCATCCTTTGGGTGTGTATTACTTCTCAACTACATTTGGGATGCATTACTATATGTAGCTACCTGTTTAATGAATAGACCTGTTTGTTGCTGAATGCAGATTCGACTTACATAACTTGGTGGGGGTTCGTGGGGGCTGCCTTCCCGGGGCGCTGTGTTGGGGGGGTGACGCCCACATTTAGCGGTAGGGCGTGCTCCCTCGTGCATGGGGCGGCCGGGGTGGGGGTCCCCGGGAATCTAATCCCAAAGCTTGAATGTTTATCTTTATCTGTTATGATACCCACCTACGATATATGCAGAAATTTCTAATTGGTTCGGTAATAACAAAGATTGGTCATTGTATATGTTTAAGCTGTTTTGTTGTACAGTGAAATGTCACTCTATTTTTGAACCAATAAAAACTATTTGAAAAGACAGTGTGTACACAAAGACAGCTTGTCAAGTTTCTCAACAAGCCTAACAAGGAACTCTTCAAGGAAAACGATGTGTCTTTTCCGACGAGTTCCTCGGTCCTGTGTACGAGGCCTCAGTCTAAGGCCCCGTACACACGAGCAGACAGATTTGTTCAAATCGGTCGGACACACCGATTTGAACAAATCTGTCTGCTGGGATGTATTGGTTTGATCGTGTACACACACACGATCAAACCAAAATCCCCGCCGGCAGACGGCGCGCTGACGTGTCGGTGACGTTGACGCCGCCACGTCACCGCACCAGGAAGTGAATTACTTCCGCGCATGCGTCAAATCCATTCGACGCATGTGCGAGAAGATATGTCTGCTGGTTAGCGTACTAACCAGCAGACATATCGGGCCGACGGGTTCCCAGCATGCTTTCAAATCTGTCGGCTGGCCAAATCCGTCTGCTCGCCCGTACACACGATCAAATCTGTCTGCTGGGACGGTCGGGCCGTCCGTTTCCAGCAGATAGATTTGATCGTGTGTACGCGGCCTTAGACATTAGATTACTATGTCACTACATGGATATTTAAAGTGATTTTTAAAGTCACCTCTTCTGGGTAAACTATCATGGTGAAGCTGCTCTCAGATTGACACCTCTCACATCCATTATAAGGGTTTTGGGGCCTCTTCACTTTAATCATATAATTGTGTTGCAATGGGCTTTCATTAAATGATACTGTGGGTGGACAAACTGAATTATATTTAGAAGTATTCAATTCTCAGATAATATATGTTAGGGTGTAGTGTTTTTAACTATTGCCCACTCCCCTTGTCATATTCTTTGTAAATGGTTTGATAACTCTTTTCCCTCAGTGTTGCAAGCCAGTATATAAAAGTGGCATGTTGCACACTGAAAACAAATGGAAATATATATATATATATATATATATATATATATATATATATATATATATATATATATATATATATAAAAAAGCTGCATTGTAATTCTCTCACTGTTTCATCTGTCAGATGCAATTTCTTTGTTACACGTTAACGAGGCTTTGGAGGTTGTGCCACTGTCGCTGGAAAACTCATTAGCTGGCATGTTTACACAGTAACACTTCAGGCAATTGGATTGATTCCTTCTCTTATTTTGCCCAAATATTAAACAAACCATCCATCACTCAACCAACTACAAACAAAGGACGGCTTAACTTTTACATCCTAATGATGGTGTCGGGAGATACAGATTTAAATGTGATTTTATTATAAAGTCTAATTTGAACATTTTGCTTCATGAATGAATGATCACTTTTGAACTTGTTTTGCAATATACTGTTGGTTGTTAAAGTACAACCTCCTAAGATTCTTTCATCAAATGTCTAGATATTTGTTGTTTTTCCTACTTTTCCTATAGGTTTATCCAATTTAATCTTCAATCTCTTGATAGTTAAAAACAAACTCCAGTCAGAAGTTCAAATTAAACATTGAGGTATACAATAATAACCAGTAGGAGCTTGACCCACGGGAAAAGAGAAAGTGGAATTAAAAAAGGGAACAGATGTCTGTGATACTCCCTAACTCCAATACTCTGGCTTAGAACTTCGCGCTTTTCCATCTCTCTCTGTAGAACCCAACCTCGACACGTCCACCCTCATAAAAACCCTTACAATACTTCTTTACTCTAGGACAGTGTTTTTCAACTCCAGTCCTCAAGGCACACCAACAGGTCATGTTTTCAGGCTTTCCATTATTTTGCACAGGTGATTTGATCAGTTTCACTGCCTTAGTAATCACCACAGCCATTTCATCTGAGGGAAATCCTGAAAACTTGACCTGTTGGTGTGCCTTGAGGACTGGAGTTGAAAAACACTGCTCTAGGAAATCTGACACTACCCACTATATCCTTCCCATCTTCCTATCTACCCCCCCCCCTGGATTACCCCCAATACTCCCCCCCCATATCTTCGTTCTGGGGTAGGATATAGATTTAAGTGGACAGTTTTCCTCGTTATTACATTGTCTTCTTTATTTTTTTACTAAAAAATTCTCTACATTAAAACGCTCTTCCAGATGTTTAACTTTTTGGTTTTGTTTTTTTGCTGGATAACATACTGTACATGCCTTTGTGTTAGGTATATTAACTGTAACAACCTGAGTATGTGCTCATTGTTGTTGTTTAATGATGTGTTATTCTTTGAACTCATGTCTTACCTTGAATGTCTGTAACTGTTAGGCCTCGTACACACGATCAAATCTGTCTGCTGGAAACGGTCTGCTAGACCGTCCCAGCAGACAGATTCGATCGTGTGTACGACCGAGCCGACGGATTTGGTCACCCGACAGATTTCAAAGCATGCTTTGAAATCTATCGGGTGGGAATCCGTCCGCCCGACATGTCTGCTGGTTAGTACACTTACCAGCAGACATGTCGTCCCGCACCACCGCCGAATGGATTCGGCGCATGCGCGGAAGTGTTTTACTTCCTGGTGCGGTGACGTGGCGGCGTCAACGTCACCGCCACGTCACCGACACGTCAGCGCGCCGTCTGCTGGCGGGGATTTTGGTTTGCTCGTGTGTACACGCGAGCAAACCAAAATCCTATCAGACAGATTTGTTCAAATCGGTCGGTCCGACCGATTTGAACAAATAGATTGCCTCGTGTGTACGAGGCCTTAAACTTCAATAAAACTCTTTAAAACAAGATTAATCATTGAGGTGTATAGAGGAAGCACAGTCTGCCTGCTAGGTAGTTCAGTGATTCATGCAAGCATTGCTATACTTTACTATTTCACCCTACACCCTTTGGTCTTTAGCCATGTGATCCTGGAGCACACTTGCTTGTGATGCTGGAACACCCTCCCTGTTGCATCTTACACAAAAAGTCTGAGATAAAAAATGGCATTAAAAATACATTTATCATCTCTCTGAAAGTGGAACGTTGTGAAAAAAAGACAGCTGCTTCTAGTTTTTGCTATACAAACTTTCACAGGCCAGTAGTCATTTGGAATGTTGTACTTGTATTTGTTTGTTGATTAAAGTAGATGTCATGGTCAGGGGTCAGACTTAGAGATCAGTAGCGAGGCATCCATCAACACGTTGGATATGTACACAAGCAGGTCATCCTAGAAAATGAGGCAGGCCCCCCCGAGGTGTGGGTTCTAAGCTCTAACTGGTATTCACCAGAGCTCCTGATAATGAAGATGGTTTTGCTTCATGTTAGTACCAGGATCGCCGCACTAGGAGGTGAGCAAGCCGCGGTCCAGTAGCAAATATAATAGGAAGGGATCAAGCAGAAGCATAGTTAGTAAAGTCACAGTACGTTATAGGTCACTTGATTTCTGGCAGGATCGACAGGTACTTTGTACTTGAAGCATTTTTAAAGAGGCAAAGCATGGGGAAATGTGCATGTATTGAAGAGATATTATGAATATGTTTTTTGCCTAGACATATACTTTAAAAGCTCTAGTGCACTACAGAAGGTTCTCTGCTTTTTATAAAGACCAGCCATTAGATTGTCCCATCATTTGTCAGCCCCCAAAACCGTTTTAATTTAGCTTTGTATAGACTTGGGATGAACAAGTACATTTGCCATTTTTTATTGCTGCCCTTGACACTGTTTGGTAAATTTTACCTCACGTCCTGTCCCAAGTGAGAGCAGGACAAGAAATGTGGGAAGTGGTTGTTCCTTGGGAGAGGAAAACTTCTGTAGTCCACATAGGAGAACCCAGACAAGGCTGACAACACTTATGAGGGTTCACTGCAACAGAGGCACTGTGTCAAGCACCTGGTTGGAGGCCAAAGTGCTGAGAGGGCTTCCCTTGCAGCTGAGTGCAGGGCACCCCTGAAAGTGGTGATGCAACAGTGGAGTGCTATGTCCAAAGAAGTAGGGGTTGCCAGCTGCAACAGACTGGTTGATGAGATGTCCGCTATCTGACGGCATGATGAACAGAATGCATTGATGGGCAGGGGTCCCTCAGATGTACCATATGAGACTTGGCAGAAGAGAGAGCCAGGAGCAGGGTCAGGAGCCAGGCCAGTAGTCATACATGGAATAACAGCCAGTAAAGCAGTAAAGCAAGGTCAGGAGTAAGCCAGGGTCATATACTGGTAATCAGACAGCAGCAGAGTCCAGCAGAGCAAGCCAGAGATCATGGGTCAGCAGACAGGAGCAATAGTTGATATAACAAGCTGAGGGTCAAAGCCAGAAATGGAGACAAGACGGGTCAAAGGCAAGCCGAGTCGGTAACAGGAAATCCAATAATAACAGGAACAGGAACACAAGGGGGAGCTGAAGATCATCCAGCAACTAGTGGCTTGTGCTGTTGGCTTCAAATAGGCCACTGGGCCCCAAAATATGCAACGCATTGCTTGTGCCTTGGCGCATGCACGTACGCTGTTGCACAGTAATCTTTGCTGTAGTTCACTTGGAGGTGCAGTCACTGTAAATCTGTAAGGAGTAGATCTGAAATGAGGGGAAGCTCTGATGATTTTATTATTCAATCATGTGCAAGCGTGAATGCTGTTTTTTATTTTCCTTGCATGTCCCTCTCGGATCTACAGCGACTGCACTTCCAAGTGCACTTTCAGTGCAATTTCAAGTGTACTTTGCACTTGTAGTTTGCACTTGTAGTGCAAAGTGGATTTGCCTTTCGTAAATAACCTCCATTGTGTTGTCAGATTGTTACAGGAAGTTAGCAGCTCAGTGGATTTCTGGCAGGTCCAACATTTTCAAAGAGTCAACACATGGGGAAATGTGCATATTGTGTAGAATTTTTTTCCCCAGGTGAATACTTGATTGATTGTGATGATTTACTAAGAAACTTTACGTCGCAAAGTGAAGTTGCACTATGCTCCAAAGCTTAGTAAATATGGTAACGCTTCATTTTTGCTTGCACATGATTGGATGATGGAAGTCAGCAGAGCTTCTGCTCATTTACTATCTGGAGCAACTGCTTATGCAGAGTGCAACTGTACATTGAAAAGTACAGTCTATTTGCTTTTAGTAAATCAATCCCTTTATTTCTTCTTTAATAATCATGTAACATGGCACATGACAAAAATGCAAGAGCCTGTAATTAGAGGTGACATTTTCACATGCGCCTAGGGCAGTGTGATATCTGAATACAGCTCTGCCTATAAGACAATATCACATGGTGTTAGAAGGTTATTTTTGTTCATTCCTGTTTTATCAGTAGTAGTGATTAACCTCTTTACTACTGCCCGCCGTCAATTGATGGTGGCACGATAATGCTGTCGTTTTGGAAGGACATCATATGACGACGAGCCACCGCGCTACTGGTAATCTGATGCACGTGCCCGGTGGCCACAATGTCTGCCGGGCCACCCGCAATTGCCCAGTAACTGATCAGGACCTTGGATCTATGTGTGTAAATACAGAGATCCACACCCTGTCAGGGAGAGGAGACCAATGCTGTGTCCCTTGTACATAGATCGGTCAGATCGGTCACCTCCCCCAGTCAGTCCCCTCCCCCTACAGTTAGAATCACTCACTAGGGTACACATTTAACCCCTAGTGGTTAACCCCTTCCTTGCCAGTCACATTTACACAGTAATCAGTGCATATTTATAGCACTGATCGCTGTGTAAATGTGAATGGTTCCAAAGTAGTGTCAAAAGTGTCCGGTGTGTCCGCCGCAATGTCACAGTCACGATAAAGAACACTGATCGTTGCCATTACTAGTAAAAAAAAAATATCTATAAATCTATCCCCTGTTTTGTAGCCCGCTATAACTTTTGTGCAAACCAATCAATATACGCTTATTGTGATTAACAAAAATAAGTAGAAGAATACGTTTCGGCCAAAACTGAGGATTTTTTTTAATATATATATATATATATATATATATATATATATATATAAAATATATTATTATTATTATTATTATTATCATTATTATTATAATATATATATATATATATATATATATATATATATATATATATATATATATATATATATATATATGTGTATTATTATTATTATTATTATTATTATATTATTATTATTATTATAAATATATATAGCAAAAAGTAAAAAATATTGCTTTCTTTTCAAAATTGTCGCGCTTCTTTTGTTTATAGCGGGGGGAAAAACGCAGAGGTGATCAAATACCACCAAAAGAAAGCTATTCGTGGAAAAAAAAAAATTACAATTTAATTTGGGTAAAGTGTTGCATGACTGCGCAATTGTCATTCAAATTGTGAAAGCGCTGAAAGCTGAAAAATGGCTTGGGCAGTAAGGGGGTGAAAGTACCCAGTATTGAGGTGGTTAAATATTAAATCCAATTCATCTGCTCTAATGCCAGACTCCAGTTGCCATAGTTTGCCCATCCTATATAGAGCAATTGGCTGACTCACCGAACAACATCTTCTCTTGTATGTCCAACATTACAGCTGGCATCCATTATAAAGCTCAACATTTTTATTTTTGTTCATTGCTATGGATATGTATGCCTATTTTTACTGTGTATTGTATATCATTTCATATTGCAGTAATCTCAAGGCTGCCTAGCTAGACTTGGCTAAAAACAATATGACAACAGCTGTATTCTACTAATCCCTCTTTGCGTCTTATGTTCCACAGTTCATGAATGTATTTTTTTTATTTATTTTTTAACCAAATGATATCTACATTTATCAAAAACCACTGATATAAATGTATCTTTTCTGCTGAAGAGAAAAAAATGGACAGGGGGGGTTGAAAAAGTGGAACACCTGGGCTAAATCTGTCTTTTTTTACAGTTCAATAATTGGTGAATCTTCTGTACCTCGTTTATGCAATCTAAAACATTCTAAAACAGATGGGCATTACATGGCTGGGAGCACATCTATTGAACACATGCTATGGCGAAAAACAAAGGAACATATTTTAATCTTTTTATCAAACACCTTGCAACATCTTGAGATTTGAAATTTCCATCTTACGGAAAGGGAATGCATAATGGGTTTTGATTCATCCGATTTCAACAAAAATTGAGTATTACGGTATATTTGTAAGACAATGAAATCCACTTTATTTTAATATCTTTTCTTATTATCCTCCTCCTATCTTGTCAGTTATAATTTGTTAAGTAAACATTGTGAAAAGACGGTGATATACAGAACGTTTTTGCATTATCGTAATACTTTTTGTTTATGTGTCAGTGGTTGACAGGAAAGGAGTCAAAGCAGCAGAATACTTCTCAAAGTTGGTTCTTGGTGAACCGTTGGGGGGGGAGAGGAGGCAGTGACAGCTGGAGAAAGAAGGAGGTAGAGAACATGGGGGCTGAAGACTGGATATCTCAAGGTCAGTGTAGGTCAAATTGTGGTGAGAAGATCTTGATAGACATAGGAAAAAATTTTTTGGAGTGGGGGGTAAATTCTAGGGATAAAGAGAAAATGCAAACAACAGGGGAAACCAATCAGTGAGCTACTAATGCTATCCTAAAAACTGCAATAGAGGAGTTCACCTAATTTACAGTAGTTTTATGTAATCCACTGTAGCTAGGTTTGGCTTGTTAAAGTCAATGGAAGTGTAATCTATACTGTTAAACACATTTTATTCTACTGTCTATCTAATCACTAATTGCGCTTAACCGGTTCCCGACCGGTGCACAATGATGTACGTCGACAGAATGGCACGGCTGCGCAAATGGGAGTACAGTTATGTTCCCTTTAATTTGCGAGCCGTGTGGGCGACCATGCCCTGCGCTCCATGACCGCGCCCATGGGACTGGCGGACCTGATCGCCGCCGGTGTCCTGCGATCGAGTCACAGAGCTGAAGAACGGGAAGATTTTAGTGTAAACACAACATCTCCCCATTCTGCCAAGGTGACACTGTCACCGATCGTGTTCCCTGTCATTGGGAACAACGATCAGTGACGTGTCACGGCAAGCTACGCCCCCTAACAGTTACAAGCACTCCCTAGGACACACTTAACCCCTTCAGTGTCCCCTACAGGTTAACCCCTTCACTGCTAGTGTAATTTTTACAGTAATCAGTGCATTTTTATAGCATTGATCACTGTAAAAATGACAATGGTCCCAAAATGGTGTCAAAAGTGTCCGATGTGACCGCCATAATGTTGCAGTCACGAAAAAATTCACTGAACGCTGCCATTACTAGTAAAAAAAAATATTAATAAAAATGCCATAGAACTATCCCCTATTTTTTAGATGCTATAACTTTTGCGCAAATCAATCAATAAACGCTTATTGCATTTTTATTCCCAAAAATATGTAGAAGAATATGTATTGGCCTAAACTGAGGAAAAAAAAATGTTTTTTCTATATTTTTGGGGGATATTTATTATAGCAAAAAGTAAAAAATATTGCATTTTTTTTAAAATGGTCGCTCTATTTTTGCTTATAGCGCAAAAAATAAAAACTGCAGAGGTAATTAAATACCAACAAAAGAAAGCTCTATTTGTGGGAAAAAAATATGTCAATTTTTTTTGGGAGCCACGGCACACGACCGCGCACTTGTCAGTTAAAGCAATGCAGTGCCGAATCGCATAAAGTGGCTTAAGTGGTTAAAGAAGACATCTCGCCTAATTTTCAGCTCCCCAAGACAACAAGGTACCTGTAGCACTCTGGCCCATCTTTATGTTTTGTCTCGTTGCTATAACTGCAACGTGGAAAGGGCTACCCTTCACCCACCATTTTCCAACCATGCATCACTAGTTATGTATCACAAGTTATGCAGAGGAAGGGGTGTGTTAGTTCCTCTGTTCCACCTCTCTTTCTTTTTTGAGGCAGGCAGGCCCTCGCCACACAGCATTTTTGGGTAGTAGGACCCAGGCAGCTATCTGTATCTTAGAAAAAATGTACTTTGTGTGACCCACCTTGCAACCATGAATGCTAGGCTACAGGGGCTGCCTGCATTCTGGAAACCGAGGCACTAGGCAGAAGGAACCACCTGGTCTTAAAAACCAAGGACGATGAGCAGTAGGAGCTACAGTACCTGAATCTTAGCAACTATAGACGCTAGGCTGCAGGGGACACCTACATCATAGCAACCAAGGAAGCTTGGAGACAGGAACCGTTGTGTCCTAGCAATCACGCATCCCGCATACTAATCTGCAGGGGCTGCTTATGTCCCGGTAACAAATAAGAAGCCAGCAAGAGTAAAACATAACTAAGTGAAATACCTCTAGCTGAGACATTCCTTCCCCAGGCGTTCTCTCTGAACGGGGGGTGGCAACTGAGCTCAGCCTGAGCCTAGTGTTAGTATCGGACACAAATTGGGCTATTACCAGGGGAGGAGTAAATAACAAAGCAATAAATAAGGCAGTCTCTTAACATTTTAATAGAGAAAATAGTACAGGCATTTAGACATGAATGTATGGACCTTTATTTAATTTTTTGCTTATAAGAGTTCTTCTTTAATCTTTCAAAGCAGGTCAGGATATGATTTGTAACCGTGAGAATGACCTGGAGCTCAGGAACTAATTTCTGTTGATTTTTTTATACTGTTTTTTTATTTTTGGAAGGTTCTAATAATAGAAGAAGAATGTGCAGAACAGTGGTTGCGTATGCTGACATTTGATGTTGCTGTGCTAGGGCCCTGGGTTCAAAGACACTATTTTTGTAGAGTCGATATGATCTACCATTGTTTGTGTGACTTTGATTTTTTTTTTTCCAGAGTGAAAACTAATTTTTGCAGTTGAAAAGGTTTCTTACAAAAAATGTCCCTGGCATGTGTTCTATGTTTTTGTATGTCTGTGGCATTGTAAGCATCTGTTGCCAGGTCCTGGTTTGATTAGTACTCAGTGAAAGGCTGTGTTAAGACCCCCTTCACACTTATGCGTTCTGGTAATACATATTTTACTGTGTCTCACCACAAAACATGGTGATGCATGGCACAGTTTTTTGTTCTGTTACCATGTGTTGGCAACTGATTCTAATTGAATGTGTTACCTAAATGAAACTCATGTTAATGATCATGCAAGTACACACCACAACAGTAAAAAAGGGTATAAAGGGTTATATAGACTCCTAACGAAGAAGTAGTAGTGGAACATATTGGGCGGAGTTATGTTACCACACGTGTTACACGTGACATGCTGGTGGATTCCACTGGTGCTATGCAAGCAGTTCGAAGGGTGGGGAGGACATACAGTAAAATCCCCTCTATATTGGTGCTATTTTGTTATCAATTTACAATGGCCATATTGTGATGCTCATGGATGTGATATGTAGCATATATACATTATGGGCCAGATTCAGGTAGATGGGTGCATCTTTATTCTTGAGTAATGTTTCTCATTTACGTTACTCCGCCGAAACTTTAGGAGAAAGTACTGTATTCACAAAGCACTTGCTCCTAAAGTTGCGGCGGCGTAGCGAAAATGGGCCGGTGGAATTCAAATTGGGCGGGTAGGGGTGTGTAGTATTTAAACTAGGCGCGATCCCGCGGCGAACGCACTGCGCATGCGCCGGCCGTCAATGTATCCCAGTGCACATGCTCCACATTAGGACGGTGTTTTCTACGTGAACGTCAATGACGTCAATCCCCATTCACGGACGAGTTACGAAAACGACGTTCAACTTTTTCAATTCGACGCGGTCACGACGGCCATACTTAACATAGGATACGCGTGCTTTTTGTTGCTTTATCTTTATGCCGGGAAACCCCTTACGGAAATGTCGTAAAGTGACTGCATCGGGCCCGCGTACGTTCGTAAATTGCCGTATCTCGCTGATTTACATATTATCGGCGTAAATCAGCGGGAACGCCCCTAGCGGCTATTTTAAAATTGCAGTTCCGATACGACGGCGAAATACAATTACGCCACTCGTATCTGAACTCAATCCCGGCATATCTTGTTTTCTGATTACAGAAAACAGATACGACGGCGTAGGTTAGAAGTTACGCGGCTTATCTACAGATAAGCCGCGTAACTTCTACCTGAATCTGGCCCTATGTGTATAAGGTGAGTGCATTATTAGTTGTTTTAACATTTATTACATAAATACAAAAAAATTACACTATATAAGGCCATTTTAAATTTTTGCACCTTTGTGATGATTGTGGACTGTTGGTGAGACAGGGAGTTTTTCTAGGGTACAGACCTTTGTCTCTTTCCTACAGTACTTGACCTGCCTTTGCCTATTATTGTAGTAATATGAGCGCTGTTCTTTTATGGTGACGGTATGAAGGGGCTTTTTACGTTGAATCGTTGTACATTGTAAATTTCAAGATATTTCGCACCACTAGCAAAAATTATTATCATACTTATAGGAAACACTAGACAAAGGAAATGGAGCTAAAACTCTTTATACAAATATAAAAATGCAACACAAATAACTTGATACAGAAAACAATGCACTTATCAAATAACATTCTTTACGGATGCTATACTGTCTTCTATACATTGACTGTAGGCCTAAAATAATTAGAAGAGAATTATGGTATGATCATAGCAATCAAATAGAGGACTATAGCTGGTTATGGTCTAAACTTATAGTAACATCAAATCAAAATATATATCGCAAGTCACCAAACATAAAACAATTGGCAGGTAACTTTTATTTATATAAAAAGCCTGTTGATTTCTAGAAGAGGCAGGAAATGTGAAATTCTCCTCTAAAAGGTGTGAAGAATAACAAAAACAATATATTGCTCCTCTCACTGGGGGTTTTAACGCTGAAATAGAAAGGTGGTTTTGCCTACTGAAGCTGTAAGTAGACTTCACACTCAAAATGTCCACATTTTAAGAACAGACACAACCTATTTAAACTTTCAACAATTTGTAGGGAGTGTATTTCATAATAATTTAATGCTACAGTTTTCAATTAAACATCTATATACAATACTATAAAAGTAAATATAAAAATACTATACAGCAACATTAGCAAAGCACAGCTTGGTTTCAACTAATCAACAAAGTGAGTGCGAAGAATAATTTTGCCAGATAGGTATTCCCAAAGTATATATAATTAGTACATAACTCTTTACAAGGTTACATAGGGATTTCCTGGGTGTCTAGAATCCAGAGAGGATCTTACTTTAGGCTTAAGCAGACCATACATAGTTGAATTAAAAAAAAAAAAAAATATATAGATATTTTTTTTTTGTGATCCTATGATGCCACCATTGATTTTCGAAATTCAGCCAACCGAGCCTTCAATTTCACCTCTTGTTCTTACAGAAAATAATTTTTGTGGTTGGGAATTTTCTTTTCTTTCTAGGAATTTTCTTTTCTTGCACATGTGCATTCCTTTTTCTATTACATATCTCACACGATTAGTGGGCTGCAGCAACAGCCACTAATAGTACCTTTTGTTGTTACAGAAAATAATTTTCGTGGTTGGGAATCTTCTTTTCTTTCTGGGAATTTTCTTTTCTTGCACATGTGCATTCCTATCCTTTTTCTATTACATTTCTTGCACGATTCTCCCATCATTGATTAGAAAATCCTTAATTTTTCAAAACATTTCCAACATGTCCAATTTCTCAAATTTGATTGTCGCACACAAATTGGCTGTTGCTGCAGCCCATTAATGGTGCACATTTTTTTTTGTGATCCTATGATGCCACCATTGGTTTTTGAAATTCGGCCGACCGAGCCTTCAATTTCACCTCTTGTTGATACAGAAAATAATTTTCGTGGCCGGGAATCTTCTTTTCTTTCTGGGAATTTTCTTTTTTTGCACATGTGCATTCCTTTTTCTATTAGGCCGCGTACACACGATCAAATCTATCTGCTGGAAACGGTCGGCCCGACCGTCCCAGCAGACAGATTCGACCGTGTGTACGGGCGAGCCGTCAGATTTGGCCACCCGACAGATTTCAAAGCATGCTTTGAAATCTGTCGGCTGGGAACCCGTCCACCCGACATGTCTGCTGGTTAGTACGCTAACCAGCAGACATGTCTTCTCGCACACGCGCCCAATGGTTTCGACGCATGCACGGAAGTATTTTTCTTCCTGGTGCGGTGACGTGGCGGCGCCAATGTCACCGCTACGTCACCGCGCCGTCTGGCGGCGGGGATTTTGGTTTGATCGTGTGTACACAATCAAACCAATACATCCCCAGCAGACAGATTTGTTCAAATCGGTCGGCCCGACCGATTTAAACAAATCTGTCTGCTCGTGTGTACGCGGCCTTACATTTCTCGCATGATTCTCCCATCATTGATTAGAAAATCGTTAATTTTTCAAAACATTTCCAACATGTCCGATTCCTCAAATTTGATTGCCGCACAAAAATTGGCTATTGCTGCAGCCCACTAATGGTGAAAAATTCGTATGACAATTTCTGAAAGAAAATTCTTTTGAAATTTAAACCTTGTATGGCAGGCATTAGTTTACACTTGCAGTTGGGAAGGGGTAAGGATGAAAGCAATCAAAGTAGGCAGTTAAGCTGTGGACTTACTGCCCTCCAACCATCCCTTAAGCTACAAAGGCATCTGAATGAAGTTGTGGACATGCCACATACAGTGGTGGAAATAATTATTTGATCTCCAGCAGATTTTGTAAGTTTGCCCACTTACAAAGAAATGAAGGGTATATATTTTTTTATCATAGGTATATTTTAAATGATAAAGACAGAATATCAACCATGCTGGATGCATGGATTCCAATGTTTTTTTCTTTATTAATTTAGAAGCACATGATTAGAGCCAGAGGCTTTAATAAGCTTCAAAAAAGGGTGGGCCCGGAGTGCAGAGCACTGCACCAGAGCCCACCCAGTTATGTGACATTAGCAAATTAATATTTGCTACTGTCTTTCTGATTCACCTCCTGGCCAATCAGGAAGTGGGTCCTGAGACCCGTCATCAAATTGGCAGAGAGGAGAAGGGATCCTATTGGCCACCGAGGAGGGGAGGAGACGCAGGGGAAGTCGCCATTAAGCACCAGGAGGAGAAGATGCAGGGTGAAGTGCTGATGGGGCAACGCGACCTAGATGGGGCAAGTGCGGGGCTGGTGACTGCCTGACCGAGGTGGGGTGCCTGTGACCCGACCGACCACCAGCTGCCACTGATGTAGGCAAAGAACACATTCCTGCCACTCCTCCATTAATGCAAACTATGATAATTGATGCATAAAAATGATTGGTTTATCCCAAAATGTTTTTTTCTTTTTATCACTGTTTTTTTTATTTTCAAAATAACAGAATAATTCAAAGCTTAGATAGGCTTATTGCAGTAAAACACTTTTGATAAAATAATAAAATAAAATAATTAGTTAAATAATATTTTTTATAGATATCTTTGAATCAACCAAAAAAACAGGGCGAAATGAGAAGGAAAAAGGGGCAGAGGGGTTTGGTTCTAAAAAGAGGCCAGTCCCCCTAGAAAAGGGACAGTTGCAAGATATGCCTGTTGGGTAATTTACATTAGAGAGCAATATGCAGGACCCTCATTGGATCTCATAAACTCATTTACTGGAGGTATGTGGGTTCGAGATGAGGATCCCGTGTTTTACATAGTGTTATTGTAAAATGTCTAATGGTACAAAGGTGCCATTGAGAGAGTGTAAAATTATGCAAACAGCTGTATAAGGAATACAAATATTGATTTATTTTGCTTTTGTAAATTGATATGTATTTAAATACCAGTGACATGTTACATGACGACTTGTCACTTACTCAGATAAAAGGCTAATAAATTTAACATAAAATGGAACCATTGATGTTTAGCTAGTATAAATATACAAAAAAAAAGATAAAAAATCAGATAAGAAAATCAGGTAAACATAGCAGAGAAATGTTAAAAAAAAGTGATACTGACAGTAATGATAAAAGTCAAAAGATCTTCATGATAGAGTCTGGCGTTTCAGTTCAATATTTTTATTGAAGGTTTTCAACAAGAACAAAGACAGAATAAGAGTTTATTCACATTGGTATACTAAAGATTGTACAGACAATGACTAAACAATAACACGCTGCATTATGACAGGTTCAATATCCCTCAAAGTGATAGAATGACAATATAGTGATTTTGTAGAGATAATGTTTACTAATGCATCCTGGGACTTTCAAAATTTTTATATGTTGCTTTTGGTTAGCTCTGTTCTAGCTGTATGTAATTCTTAGTAAGTGTGACATAAATGATTCACACCTGGACAGATAAGATAGACAAGGGCAGATAGTGTTGAACCCACCCTTAAGGTACTTAAAGCGTAACGCCACTTTTGTTGAGAAAAAAACATTCCCCTCTGGATGATCTATGTACATTACAAGGATTATAACAACCTTTGTTGCAGATTCCTATCTGTTGTTATTCTGAAGAAATCCCGCTGTGTTTGTCTGTGGCTCTGTACAGAGTGGGTCTAATGGGAGTGGTTTCATAATTAACTGTCAGGTGCGCAGCTGCAGAGCACTAATGAGGAAATCTGTTAGGCCTGCATCTCTTTAGACGTATTGAAAGTAATTCTCCAAAAATGGCATTTGTGTTGCAGTGGATGCCTGAAATCTGTCTTGAATCTTAGTGCATACTTCTGAGAAAATTGCCAATCACACAAGCAGGAAATAATGTTTCTGGGGTGTGGTCTGTACACATTGGAGAACAACTTCATGTAGCCACATTGCATTACATTCTCAGAAAATTACAGCAGCTGCAGATTGACAAGGAAGGGTGATTTTTAACAACATTCAATTACAATCTGATTAATGTCGCAATTATATGTGCTATATTATTTTTTCTTTAATTGCTATTTTTTTTCATACAAAAGTGGAGATACCTTTTAAGGTTAGTCAGTTAGGACAAATTTAGACTAAAAAGTCTACACAGGTTTTTTTTCTTGCACCTGAAGACTAAACAGAGTGAAGGAAATGCGACAACAAGCTGCTGGAGAGGCAGGTATTAAGGCTCCATGCACACAGAAGCTAAAAAAAGCTATAAAAAAAACACCAGTAGCTTTGCAGGGAACCTATCAAGTTTTTTCTTTAGCATTTTTGCAATAGCGTTTTTCAGTGTAGCGTTTTTTTAACTTTTTTTTTTCATTTTTTTTTTTCAATGGATAAAAAAACGCAATAAAATGCTGGCGCCGTTTTTTAGCTTTTTTTTCCACAGAAAAACAGCACTTTGAATGCAAATTTTGGGCGTTAAGTAAAAAAACAGTAAACTCCAAAGCTCAATAAAACTAAAAAAAACGGGAAAACGGGAACCACACATGGGAACCTGGGCTAACATAGAGTCCAGTTTATGGGCTTTTAAAAAAAAGCCCAAAACGCCAATACACTGCAGTTTATCAGCTTCCGTGTGCATGGATCAATAAATGCTTATTGCAATTTTTTTTACCCAAAATATGTGGAAGAATATGTATCGGCCTAAACTGAGGACAATTTTTTTATTTTTTTTAATATTTTTTAAGATAGTAAAAATCTTAGTAAAAGATATAGGGCCAGATTCAGGATGGAGAGCGGATCTTTGTGGCGGCATAACGTATGTGATTTATGTTTCGCCACCGCAACTTTACACGCAAGTGCTTTATTCACAAAGCATTTGCCTGTAAAGTTGCGGCGCCGTAGCGTAAATGGCCAGTCGTAATTCAAATTCGGCGGGTAGGGGGCGTCTGCTATTTAAATTAAGCGCGATCCCGCGCCGAACGTACTGCGCATGCATGATCCATTGAGGTATCCCAGTGCGCATGCTCCAAATTATGACAGTGTTTTTGACGTGAATGTAATTGACGTAAATCCCCATTCACGGACGAGTTACGCAAACGACATAAACATTTTCAAATTCGACGTGGTCACAACGTCCATACTTAACATAGGATGCGCCTGCTTTTTAGTGCTTTATCTTTACGCCGGGAGACCCCTTACGGAAACGGCGTAAAGTCACTGCGTCGGGCGGGCGTATGTTCGTGAATTGGCGTATCTCGCTGATTTACATATTCTCATCGTAAATCAGCGGGAACGCCCCTAGCGGCCATTTTAAAATTGCAGTTAAGATACGACGACGTAATACAATTACACCGCTTGTATCCTAACTCAATCCCAGCATACGGTATCTTGTTTTCTGAATACAGAAAACAGATATGCCGGCATAGGTTAGAAGTTACGCGGGCTTATCTAGAGATAAGCCGCGTAACTTCTTACTGAATCTGGCCCATAGCTTTTTCTTCAAAATTGTTGCCCTATTTTTGTTTATAGTGCACAAAATAAAAACTGCAGAGGTGATCAAATACCTCCAAAAGAAATCTCTATTTGTGGGGAAAAAAGGACGTCAATTTTGTTTGGGAGCCATGTCGCACGACCGCGCAATTGTCAGTTAAAGCGACACAGTGCCGAATCGCAAAAAGTGCTCTGATCAGGAAGGGGGTAAATTCTTCCGGGGCTAAATTGGTTAAAGCACAAAAAAAATGACAGATGCGATCAAATTCCACCAAAAGAAAGCTCTATTTTTGGGAAAAAAAGGACATATATTTTATTTGGGTAGTGCGTCGCACAACCGCACAATTGTCAGTTAAAGTAGCGCAGTGCTGTATCACAAAAAATGGCCTGGCCATGAAGGGGAGTAGATCTTCCGGGGAGCAAGTGTTTAAGGGCCAATACACATTTTTCCACTGCAATACAAGTTAATGGGCATTGTAGTGCCATTCATTTTGATTGGAATTCCAACACATTTCATACATTGCAGCACAACCCAATACAGGTTAACACACATTGCGGTACCATTGTGCGTGTTGCAGCACAACACAATATATGTGCCTATTTGAATAAAGCAGACATGGCCGCCATCAGGAGGGTACAGGCAGTACACCTGTAAGGGGACTGGGGGTCCCCAGGGGCCCGTATGGGAACCCCCTTTAAAAAAAAATATATATATATTTTTTTTAGGGGTCCGGAGGCCCCCAGGGCCCCAGATGACAACCCTCTCTTTTTTTATAAAAAAAATATTAAAGGGCCCAGAGGCCCAGATGGCAACCAACCAATATATATATATATATATATATATATATATATATATATATATATATATATATATATATATTTCATATATATATATATATTCTCTCTTTTTTTTCTTTTTATTAAAGGGCACAGAGGTCCCCAGAGCCCTGGATGGCTACCCCCCTTTTTGATATATATATATATTTTTCTTTATTTCTTCTTTATTTTTTGTAAAGAAGGCCCCCCGCTTTTCGCCGCAGCCCCCCCTTCTCAATTTCATGCGGAACCCCCCCCGGTTCTCTGCTCCAGGGGGCCCATGCCTGAAGCTGTGTAAGGGGCCCCATAATTCCTGATGGCGGCCCTGAAAGCAGAAGATCTATAGAAGTATTTTAGGGCCGGTTCACAATTTCCAATAAATATGTTTACGTTGACATGCAACAAACAAGTGATGCACTTCCCTCCACCTCTACCTGTGTTAAAGGAAATACAGAAAATATTGACACTGTTTCAATTAATTAATGAACCTTTATTGTTACTAAGTGGATGCAGTTCATTAATGATGTCTCCTTATTTACATAACCTATGCATCTCATTTTCCCCATCTCCCCCTTGCTTCTAGTGCTAATCTTCCAATGCTATGTTAATCATTTTAGAATATCATCTTGTGCAGATGGTGTTACTATTAACATGGTGTTAAAGAAACATCCCCATCTGTTTTTATTTTTTTAATCAATCACAACAAGTGCCTTTCCTCTTGATAAGGGTGTTTCAGGTTTAGGTATTCTTTTAACCTCGTGAGCTGGCTTAAATCTTACAACAAACTAATTGCAATCCAGGGACCTGCAAATGCTGAGTGTTCCAGACAGGAAGTTGTCGGTGCTCCTTGTGCTTATATATTCATGAATATTCATGAAAGATTGACAGATCTACTCTAAAAGCATTTTAATATGAGTGGATGACTAGAAGGTTTTAGCACAAAATGGCTTTGTTATTTTTTTACCTGTCATCTTGCCAAGCCATGAAGAGAAGAGGCTACTTTGTGGAAGCTAGATAAGGAAAAACCATGTGGTGCATTGTCGGCAGACTGATCATGGTATCACATTTATACATTGCAATCTATTGTTCTGAAGAAGTTTGCACTTTGTGTGTACATTCATTGGGGTCCTAAATACTGGCTGTACCTAAATAGGAAAACAACAACAATTTGTATATAGAAAAAGGAAGCCATTTTTTTTTGAGCCCTGGATATGTTGGAATTTTTTCGTTTACAAACTTTTTTTTTATTAGAAAATTACAAAAGGTGGTACAAAGAGAATAATACAATATCCGCATAACATAAATTTGGAGGGATTGCGTGTATACCGGTCTTGTCCAATCCATATAGTCAGAAAAATAGAACTAGTAGTAAACCAAAACCCCTCACAGATTTGACAAGGGACAGACCGGGTAGGTAAAAAAGTACAACAACAGGTGACGGAGCAGGTTATAATATATAAAACAGCAAACAGCAAATTCATAAAGTAGTCCTTTGAGCATGTATGACTCTATGTGGAGATATACAGTCTTTATGGATAGGGCAGCCTTGTACAGGGAGTTGAAGCCACTCCAGATATGTAAAGAGAAAAACAAAGCAACAGGTTACTCTTAGTAAGACTGTTAAAATTTAATAGCCAAATGCATTAAAAACACTCACATTTAAATATCTTTATATTCAGCGCAGGGGAGTCCAGTAGAGTCAGTCATAGATCTCTTTAGAGTCCAGTGGGGTGAATGACTGTACTGCCATAAAGCGTTGCTTTACAGCATTACAGTCATTCACCCCACTGCACTCTGCACAGTGCCGACAGCATGGAGTAATTCAGCTGAAAACAGCATCTAAACTGCAGAGATCTATGACTGACTCTACTGGACTCCCCTGCGCTGAATATAAAGATTTTTAAATGTGAATGATTTTAAAGCATTTGGCTATTACATTTTAACAGTCTTACTAAGAGGCACCTGTTGCTTTGTTTTTCTCTTTAGGTAAAAGAGTACAAACATGAATATCACATAGAAAAAGTATACAAATTAAAAAATATATATATATAAAAGCACGCAGTAAGGTACCCAACATGCACGTCAAGGATAAAAGACGTTTTCATCGGACATGTCTCCTGGGATGTTTTGGTCTGATGTGTGTACACACCATCAGACCAAAATCCCCGCGGACAGAGAACGTGGTGATGCAGAAGACGCTGACGTCCTCTAACCAGGAAGTTCAATGCTTCCACGCATGCGTCAAATCAATTTGACGCATGCGCAAGGTTTCGGTCTGCTGGTTAGGCGTACTAACCAGTGGACATGTCCTACGGACAGGTTTCCAGCGGACAAGTTTCTAAGCATGCTTAGAAACTTTTGTCTGCTGGAAACCTGTCCGCTAGGCCGTACACACGTTTGAACATGTCCGCGGAAACTGGTCTGCGGACCAGTTTCAGCGGACATGTCTCCTGGTGTGTACGCGGCCTAAAACATAACGGTGACACTGTGGGAAAAATAGAGGGGATTTTAACTGGGGTCTGATACCATCTTGTATGGAGTTTAGGAGCTGTTTCTCTGATGTTAAGAGACCTTGTACATTTCTTTAGGTTGTCTTTACAGTCATTCCAGTTCAAGATACCATGCTCCAGTGAGCATTAAGTTTGCCATTTCACTCTGTAAGGAAAGGGATCTGAGGCGATTTGATTATTCAGGTAAGTATACATTTCAGAAATGAGACCTTTACCTCTAGGATTATGCAAGCAAATATCCTCATGCAGAGATGATTTTGACATTGTGTCTATCTTAAACTGAGACATGAAGAAATGTTTGATCTGTAAATAATGACATGTTTCTTTGTTCAGGGCAAGATATTTAGCTTGCAGGGATTGGAAGGAGATAAACTCAGAGTTCTACACCAGTTTGTGTAAAAAGAAGACATTCAAATTTATCCATCAAGCATAATCCGAAAGGTTAGTGAGGCCCAGAGGGAAGGCTGGGTCTCCCAGGAAACAACAAAAACCTGGGGAATGCCCAGGGAATAACCAAGCCTACTTACCGACCAGCTAGCAGAACAACCAATTAACCTGTCTAACAATGTGCGTTAAAAACAGGGGTTTTGTCCGCACGCATTTGCAAACGCATGCGTGAGCCACAGAGCCGCGCCAAGGCACCCCATAATTCTGTGGTCCTAACACTAACAGTGAGTGTCCTCACAATGGAGGCACATGCATTTTAATGGATAGATAGGGGCAGGTGGACTGAAGGGGAGCCACCCCTCCTTAACCACTTGCATACTGGGCACTTACACCCCTCTCCTGCCCAGGTAAAATTTCAGCTTGCGGCACTGCGTCGCTTTAACTGACAATTGCGCGGTCGTGCGACGTGGCTCCCAAACAAAATGTACGTCCTTTTTTCCCCACAAGTAGAGCTTTCTTTTGGTGGTATTTGATCGCCTGTGCGATTTTTATTTTTTGCGCTATAAACAAAAAAGAGCGACAATTTTGAAGAAAAATACAATATTTTTTACTTGTTGCTATAATAAATATCCCAATTAAAAAAAAAAACACATTTTTTTTTCTCAGTTTAGGGCGATACGTATTCTTCTACATATTTTTGGTAAAAAAAAAAAAAAATCGCAATAAGCGACTGGTTTGCGCAAAAGTTATAGCGCTTACAAAATAGGGGAGAGAATTATTATTTTTTATTATTTTTTTTTTACTAGAAATGGCGGGGATCTGCGATTTTTATTGGTACTGCGACGTTATATCGGACACTTTTGACACATTTTTGGCCCCATTCACATTTATACTGCGATCAGTGCTATAAATATGCACTAATTACAGTATAAATGTGACTGGCATTGAAGGGGTTATCACTAGGGGGTGAGGAAGGGGTTAAATGTGTATGCTAGGTGTGTTCTAACTGTGGGGGGAGGGGGGGTGACTGGGGGGGTGACCGATCTGTGTCCCTATGTAAGAAGGAACACAGATCGGGCTCCTCCTCTCCAGAGACAGGACGCTGTCTCTGTGTAACACGGCAATGAGAGATGATCTATGAGAGATCATCTCTCATTGGCCCACAGATCGCATCGCAAACGGCCACTCTGATTGGCCGTTCGCCGCGATCTGTGATTGGCCGTGTCCAAGGGACACGGACAACACTGGGCTTCCCCGCAGCGCGCTCTACAGCGCGCGCTGGGAACGCCAGAATGACATGCCGTCAAATGACGGCATGTTGGATATTCAGGCCCGCGCTGTTGCCGTCATCCGACGGTAGCGCGGGCCTGAAGTGGTTAAAGGTACATAAGCACACCAAGCGCGGGCCTGAAGTGGTTAAAGGTACATAAGCACACCAAGCACCCAGCATATAGCACAATGGCTGCAAAGGTGTTGGTGCACTGCTGGACCAATATAAACACCACAGGTGAAACAAAACGTATCCACCGCCCCCATCTATGGCTGGCAATCACAGTAAGTAGCAATGGAAGGCTAAAGCAGATAACAACAAGAACCTGGGGAATGCCCAGGGAATAACCAAGCCTACCTACCGACCAGCTAGCAGAACAACCAATTAACCTGTCTAACAATGTGCGTTAAAAACAGGGGTTTTGTCCGCACGCATTTGCAAACGCATGCGTGAGCCACAGAGCCGCGCCAAGGCACCCCATAATTCTGTGGTCCTAACACTAACAGTGAGTGTCCTCACAATGGAGGCACATGCATTTTAATGGATAGATAGGGGCAGGTGGACTGAAGGGGAGCCACCCCTCCTTAAAGGTACAGAAGCACACCAAGCACCCAGCATATAGCACAATGGCTGCAAAGGTGTTGGTGCACTGCTGGACCAATATAAACACCGCAGGTGAAACAAAACGTATCCACCGCCCCCATCTATGGCTGGCAATCGCAGTAAGTAGCAATGGAAGGCTAAAACAGATAACAACAAAAACCTGGGGAATGCCCAGGGAATAACCAAGCCTACTTACCGACCAGCTAGCAGAACAACCAATTAACCTGTCTAACAATGTGCGCTAAAAACAGGGGTTTTGTTCGCACGCATTTGCAAACGCATGCGTGAGCCACAGAGCCGCGCCAAGGCACCCCATAATTCTGTGGTCCTAACACTAACAGTGAGTGTCCTCACAATGGAGGCACATGCATTTTAATGGATAGATAGGGGCAGGTGGACTATACAAATTAAAAAAAATATATATATAAAAGCACGCAGTAAGGTACCCAACATGCACGTCATGGATAAAAGACGTTTTCATCGGACATGTCTCCTGGGATGTTTTGGTCTGATGTGTGTACACACCATCAGACCAAAATCCCCGCGGACAGAGAACGCAGTGATGTAGAAGACACTGACGTCCTCTAACCAGGAAGTTCAATGCTTCCACGCATGCGTCAAATCAATTTGACGCATGCGCAAGGTTTCGGTCTGCTGGTTAGGCGTACTAACCAGTGGACATGTCCGACGGACAGGTTTCCAGCGGACAAGTTTCTAAGCATGCTTAGAAACTTTTGTCTGCTGGAAACCTGTCCGCTAGGCCGTACACACGTTTGAACATGTCCGCGGAAACTGGTCTGCGGACCAGTTTCAGCGGACATGTCTCCTGGTGTGTACGCGGCCTAAAACATAACGGTGACACTGTGGGAAAAATAGAGGGGATTTTAACTGGGGTCTGATACCATCTTGTATGGAGTTTAGGAGCTGTTTCTCTGATGTTAAGAGACCTTGTACATTTCTTTAGGTTGTCATTACAGTCATTCCAGTTCAAGATACCATGCTCCAGTGAGCATTAAGTTTGCCATTTCACTCTGTAAGGAAAGGGATCTGAGGCGATTTGATTGTTCAGGTAAGTATACATTTCAGAAATGAGACCTTTACCTCTAGGATTATGCAAGCAAATATCCTCATGCAGAGATGATCTTGACATTGTGTCTATCTTAAACTGAGACATGAAGAAATGTTTGATCTGTAAATAATGACATGTTTCTTTGTTCAGGGCAAGATATTTAGCTTGCAGGGATTGGAAGGAGATAAACTCAGAGTTCTACAACAGTTTGTGTAAAAAGAAGACATTCAAATTTATCCATCAAGCATAATCCGAAAGGTTAGTGAGGCCCAGAGGGAAGGCTGGGTCTCCCAGGAAGGCTGCTAGTGGTGGAGCCTGGATAGGTAAAGAAAATGTGGTTTTATAGTTTTTCCACAGGTGGAATGAATGTGCCACTAGGGAGTTTAAACAGTGTAAATTAGAGAAAGAGACTCCCTTAGACCATAGTAGGCCTGGTAGGAAATGTGATTGCATTCACAAAATACAAAGGCTTCTGTGAATTGGCAGCAGAGGGAAGGGGCAGGCAGAACCGCTGTGTGTGCTTCTCTCCTTTTAGAGCCCATAGTGTCTTCTCTGGGAGTGCCGTAGACCTGTCAGATGTATATAATAAAGCGAAGTCCAGGAGGTTGCAATTTGCTTAAGAAAACTGTAATGCCGCGTACACACAGTCAGAATTTACGTCAACAAATGTTCGATGTGAGCTTGTTGTTGGAAAATCTGACCGTGCCTATGCTCCATCGGACATTTGCTGTCGGAATTTCTGACATCAAATGTTTGAGAGGTGGTTCTCAATTTTCCCGACAACAAAAGTTGTTGTCGGAAATTCCAATTGTCTGTATGCAATTCCGATGCATAAAAATCCTACGCATGCTCGGAATCAATTTCACGGATCCACTGAATCATTGAACTTAATTTTTCTCTGCTCGTTGTAGTGTTGTTCGTGATCGCGTTCTTGACGTTCAGAATTTCCAACAACATTTGTGTGAACGTGTGTATGCAAGACAAGTTTCAGCGAACAATCCATTGAAAAAAAATGCACTGTTTTAATGTCAGAATGTCCAATTGTCTGTGCGCGGCATAACACAATGAGGCATAATGCTAACCAATCTAAACATAATAAAAAAATCTGTGCACATTGAGGCATGATGCCACAAATACTAAAGTCGAGGAGGTGGCATGTACCTTGTTGGACTTAACACTTAACAAAGTGGCTGAATTCCTGAAATTCGGCTTTAAATGCTCTCAGGCTGTTCTCTGCAGATCCAATGTATGAATGGGAAAAATTCTGCATTAAGAATGCTGAATGGAGCTGAGGAGAGTACCGTTTTCAGTGCTAAATGGGGGCCATAATGAGGTATTTTTCCCATTCCCACATTTGATCTGCAGAGAATAGCCCGGGGACATTTGATTTTGCCCAATTCATACAGAACAGATTTACATGCAGTTTCACTGGATAACAGCTATGCAATTTTTATTTCTTTAATTCAGCCCTAAGTACAAATAGTTTAGTAAAATACCGTTCAAAATGTTTTGAGCCTAAATATATTATGCCCAAAAATGTGCGATGGAAACTCTGCAATGGCACTTTATCATGTAAAACGAATGATCTGTGTCTATACTTAGCCAAAGTGATAACATTTTCTACATGATGCTTTTTATATATAAAGTTCAAGTCTAACATTTGGCCAGTACAGTACTGTACAGTTACACGAGTCGGCAGACTTTTATTAACACCGATGACTCCAAAGCCGTTCACTCATGTCTCAGTGGATATTCAGCAAACCTGGAAGTACACCAAGTGATATAATACCGGCAATGATACTATAGAGGCTGCTGTAAAATATTTGGAAATAATTTATTCCTCCGCGCTATGACAAAACGCTCTGTGGACGGTGGAGAAAAAGTTGTTTTGAATGTAATAAATGAGCAGGTGGCTTAGAAAAGCATGTTGACGGAGCATAGTGGATTCACACTGAGGCTAACAACGCTTTTTATTGATAATCTTCCGCCATCTGTTCCGCTGATTTATTCATGCTACCAAAAAGGCAGGTGAGATGAGAGAATGCAAATAGAAGTAAGATCTGAATCAGCTTGTGATTGCAGAAAAGATCAATGCCAGAGAAACCCTTCAGTGATATTAAAAAAAAAACTTTTACTGGAATATTACTGTCAGCATTCCGATATGTTTCCCCCCCTTCCTGACGGAATGTGTTAATGGGATTTAACAGGTCAAGGGCTGTTTTGTAATGACGCATGTGGGGGGTTACTATAAAAAAACAAAAAAACGAATGTGGGTAAAAATCCATATGTTCTCTAGTTTCCTTGAAAACTATTGGTTCAAAGTACAGTACTTTGTAATCATTAGTATCAGCGAAGTGGACACTGCTATCTGCTCTATGCAGGACATCAAAATTGGTATCCTACGTTACAATTTTTCTATAAGAACCCCTTCAAGCATATGCATTGGGTTATGCATATTACCATAACCTATGACACTTTGTTCTTTACAATGGCACCCCAACATACAAGTACAATAGGTGCCAGTTGAGTGAGTGAGTGAATAACTTGTATAGCGCTGCAAATGCGAACTGAATCGCCTCAAGGCGATTGGCATCCATTCCTTCTATTTTGCCTTCAGAATAGGTAGGTCTTGAGTTTTTTCCTAAAGGCCTGGTGATTCCCTTCCGTTCGGATATTTGTTGGTAGTCGCGGTTCTTGGACTGCAAATCATTGTTCTCCTTTAGTCTTGTATCGGGCCTTGGGGATTTGTAGTAGATTTTGGTTAGCTGATCAAAGAACGCGATTGTGGTTGTGATAATTTATTTTCTCACATAAATATTGGGGGGCCGATTCCATGTACACATTTGTGTGTCAGGCAGAGGGCCTTGAATGTGACTCGATCCTTTATGGCCAGCCAGTGGAGTGACCTCAGGGAGGGGGTAATTGATTCCCAGGGTTTTTTCCCTGTTATCAGTCGTGCCGCCGTGATCTGAACGACTTTTAGACGGGCAATCTGGTATTTTGGGAGTCCGAGGTAGAGGGAGTTTGCATAATCAAGCCTGGAGTTGATTATTGTTTCCACCACTACTGTCTTCTTTCGGGATGAAAGGAACGAGTTTTCGATTGGCCACAACCATCATATACAGGTGGTTTGTTGTGGTGTATTGCATTAAAAAAATTGTTTTTGGTCCATTGCTTTGCAATATTAGCCCAATCATACTCAACGAAACAAGTGTTACCACATCACATCATAATGCATAGCACCCCAGGGCACAAGTGCCACTGTAAAGTAAGTACAGTAGAGTGCATAGTACAACACAACACAATTTGGGTTGTGGTTAGACACGTCATTTTGTTACGGATTTGTTTTCGAACAAAATTCTGCATATTCGTTCATTCGGTAGCATCCGCATGAACAAAAGACTCTTTTGACGAATGCATACGAAAACACATTTTTAGAAAGAATGAAAATCTAAAAGAATGAAAACCCAAAAGAACAAAAATCTGAAAGAACGAAAATCTGAAAGAACGAAAATCCAAAAGAAGGAAAAACAATTCAACCTACGATTTTAAACAAATCGATTACAGTCTGATAATTTTGTTTTTCGCAATTTCTATTATAATAAAATTATTAAAGTGGTTGTAAACCCACTTTTTTTTACTTTTACCTACAGGTAAGCCTATAATAAGGCTTACCTGTAGGTATAAAGAATATCTCCTAAACCTGTATGGTTTAGGAGATATTACCCCCGCAATGCGCCGCATGCGCAGGGGGACTCCACGGCGAAAGAATCCGGCCAGCTGGATTTAAATCTCCCGCACGCACGCGCGGGAGTGACGTCATCGCCGCTCCAGCCAATCACAGCGCTGGAGCGGCGATACCCGGAAGACACGCCGAGTCAAGATGAGATCTCGCTCGGCGTGGACCAGGTAAGTTCCCTACACCTCGTTCCGAGGTAAGTATTTCATAATGCGCTAATATGCAGTGCATATTAGCTCATTATGGCTTTTCCCTTGCAGGTCTAAAAAAATTTACAACCGCTTTAACTATTATTATATTTATTATTATTATTATTATTTATTATTATAAAGTATTAAATTATCGGTAAAATATCTGAAGTCAGTAATTCTTCTATTCAGGTGTCTGCACCATAGCAACTCATTTGGGATAGATTAGATTTAGAACACAATGATGTACAACACTAAAACGAGCCAAGAAATATTAAGTTCAAAGCTTCAGAGAATGCGTCGACTTGATTCTGAGCATGCGTGGTTTTCCGATGGGAATTTTTTCCGTTGGTAAAATAGACATGTTCTCTATCTAAGTCCGTCAGAATTTTGGATGGAAAAAGCCAGATTGGGCATACACACGGTCGGAATATCCGATGAAAAGCTCCCATCTGACTTTTTCCATTGGAAATTCCGACTGCGTGTACAGGGCATTAGTGAATGTAACGTGAATGCATCGGAGGTTACAAATTATCCGAAGTAGCGAATGCCGATCATAACGAATGATCTGATAAACAAAAAAATAAAAATAAAATTAAAACAAAACTAAACACATTTTTTGGTAGTGCACCATGTCTAGTTGTAAGCTTGTAAAGACTAATGCCGTGTACACACGACTGTTTTTCATGGCGAGAAAATGCCATTTTTTATATTGGTCGTGAAAAACAGTCGTGTGTAGGTCCCAGAGCATTTTTCTCGACAAGAAAAATGGCCGTTAAAAATCTAGAACCTGCTCTATTTTTTCTCGTTTTTCACATCCTCGTTTTTCACGTTGTCGGACATATGTACGGTTAACGTGGGGGGGAAAAAACGTGCATGCTCTTAAGCAAGTTATGAGACAGAAACAATTGCATAAGTAGCCCAAAGGGTGGCGCCATTAGAATGGAACTTCCCCATTATAGTGCCGTGGTACGTGTTGTACGTCACCGCGCTTTGCTCGAGCATTTTTTTTTTCACGATTGTGTGTATGCAAGGCATGAAAAACGGTCGTGTGTACACGGCATAGCTCCATGTTCATGGGGGAAAAAATAGCAAAAAAAAATATATATATATATATATATATATATAGCATATACAATTGAGACACAAGTTAGTTTGAAATTGAGTGCTTTTAAAAATGACCTTTCCTTTTAAATCTGCAGCCACTGTAATTTTCTGTAAAATGGAATGCAATATGGTTACCTGGAGGTGGTGTTCTATACACAGAATGTGTATATAACACCCCACCCCCCAGAAACATACTTTTTTGCCTGTGTAATTGGCTCACTGATTCTCCCAGAAGTCTACACCAAGATACAAATCAGATTTTTGGCATCCTCTGCAACAAAAATCGAATTTTTGGTGAGATACTCCCAATAGGAAATCACATCTAAAGAGATGCAGACCCAGCAATTTTCCTCATAAGAGCTCTACAGCTGCAGCAGCTGGTTGATAATTATGAAACCATTCCCATTAGATTCACTCAGTCTAGAGGCACAGAGGAACAAACAGGAATTTCTTCAGAATAACAAAAGGTAGGAATCTGCAACAGTTTGTTTAAATCCCTGCAGTGTACATAGATCGCCCAGAGGGGAATGTTTTTTTCTCAACAAAAGTGGAGTTACATTTTAATTAAACAAAAACATTGGGTGATATGGTGCACTCTGGTTAAAGGGTTTTGTAAAGGATTTTTTTTTATCTTAACCCCCTTAGCGGTATTCCCGAGCGTGACTCGGGGTGGTTTTTCCATGTTAGGATCGGTAACCCCGAGTCACGCTCGGGGTAGATGTGCAGAGTGTGCAGCGGCGCGGCTTACCTTCTTGCAGCATCCAGACAAAGTTACTTACCTTGTCCGTGGATCCTGCGATGCATCCCCGCTGTGTGAGCGAGCGGGTCCTCGCTCGATTCACACAGTGCCCGTGTGCCGCCGATCTCCGTTCCCTGCGATGTTACGACGCACGGGGGCGGAGAACGGCGCCAAATTCAAAAAAGTAAACAAACACATTACATAAAGTATACTGTAATCTTATAGATCACAGTACTGTATGTAAAAAATACACACCCCCCTTGTCCCTAGTGGTCTGCCCAGTGTCCTACATGAACTTTTATACAATAAAAACTGTTCTTTCTGCCTGCAAACTGGAGATTGTCCATAGCAACCAAAAGTGTCCCTTTATGTCAAAAGTGGTTTTCGAGCAGCTAGAAAACAGCGATAATAAATTATAATCACTTGCAGAATTGAGCGATAGCGATTTGTGGGGAAATCCGTCATAAAATATAAAAGTAATGAAAGCGACAATTCTGCAACTGAGCAAATTTCAGTGATTTTAAATTGATTACATTATTGAATAATTTTTATTATAATTACATTATCATTTGTTATAATTATTTATAGTTATTTATTATATTAAAATTTATGATTTTGTTTTTCAAACTTTATCATACCCGGGATGTCTTGTTTGGACAGATTTAAGCGAGTTATTCCTAAGAATTGCAGGCCTACAGTATAAAACGCCAAATTTCCATGCAAAAAATGTTACCGCTTTTGGTATGTAATTCCAGACAGAATCATACCGCCAGGGAGGTTAATAGATTCCTTTACCCTAATGCAGTGCTGTTTTCATGTCCTCGTTGTTCGTTTTTGCTCTCAAGTTGCTGTAATTCTTCTCTGATCTCCACACTTCCTGGTTGTCTGTTTCCTGATAACCACAGTGCTGGGAGCTTTCTCTCTGTGGTCACTAATCAAGGAGGTGTGATTACTGTGTGTCTAAAACCCCTCAGCACCAATCAGTTTCGTTTTCCAAACCATCACTGCCCTGTATTGGCTCTGTGGCTCTGTGGCTCTGTACTGCACAGGCAGGAAACAACATGCAAAAACTAAACTAGAAACTGCAGGTACATTATATGATTGATTTTTATCTATTTTTAATCATTTTTAAAAGGAATCAGTTAACTAGTATGTCTCTATGTAAACAGTCATTGTAGCAAAAAACATGTTTTTATTTACAACTCCTTTAAGATTCAATGATGAAAGGAGACATATTGGGAAGGGGAGAGAGGACTGGGTGGTGGAGGTAGTTTGTTTAAGAGGCAACTTCAACACGACTTGAGCATGAACCACAGGGCGATCTGGGGCGATTTACAACACTACTTGAAGTCATCTCCAGGACAGGAGACATTCCAGCGGCCAATCAAACAACAATCAGCTCAGGGGGAGCCTGAGAAATGTATGTTATCTTCCTGGAAAGTTGCTTCAGTTAAGACAGTGATCAGACTTCTGAGGCGACTTCCATTGAAATCAATGGGTACAAATCGCCTACAAGTCTGATTGAAGTAGTACAGGAACCTTTTCTGAAGTCGGAGCGATTTCAGTAGTGTGTATTAAGACGGCTCCATTAACTTCAATTGATTTTCTCAACCACACGATTTGGGGCAACTTCAAGTCGGATCCCAAGTCGCCCCAGTGTGAACCGGCTCTTAATCCATGTAAGGTAAAAGAATAACTGTTCAAAGAAGTCTGCCTGTTCAAAACAAGTGTAGGAGTAAAGAACTCTGTAATAAAAGAAGGGGAGAGAGAACAGCGCCCTCTAGGTGCAGTAATTACGTTTTAATATGACACAATAGAAATGATTGCACTCACAGAAATGTTGTGGAAACAGGCATGGTAAAGATCATCCGCACCGACTTCCGGGTGCAAAGAGAAGAGGAAGGTGAGTCCGGCGTCGCTGTTGTGAACGGGTGTCAGCAGTCGGGTCTGTCCTCTGGGAACAGAGCTGGAGACGATGCTGCCAGATGGATGGAACACAATCTGTGGCGCACAGTGAACAACTAGGCCACTCAGGCAGCCATGTCATTCATTCACAGGAATGAACTACTGTGGCAGATGGCTTGTAGTTCTCTTTGAAAGGCGAGGGTGCTGAGGAGCACTCTCATAGTTCATTGACACTTCCTTAAGCTTTTTAACTGCTTGCCAACCAGCGCACAACTATATGCGACGACAGCATGGCACGTATATATTCGCCCCCTTTAAGATGACAGCATTGTGAAAGGGTGCCCGCCGCGAGCTCTGTGAGCCCGACCGCGGGTTGCGTGGACTCGATTTCCGCGGGGGTACCCGCGATCGTCTCACGGTGAGGAAAACGTGGAGATGGTTATGTAATCAAGCATCTCCCTGCTCTGCCTAGTGACAATGACAGTGTTCACTGCTTCCTGTAATCGGAAGCGGTGATCACTGTCTTGTCACACACAGCCCATCCCCCCTACAGTTAGAGTCACTCACTAGCGCACACTTAACCCCTACAGCTCCACCTAGTGGTTAACCCCTTCACTGCCAGTGTCATTTTCACAGTAATCAATTTTTTTCTGTCAAAATGACAATGGTTCCAAATGGTTCCAAAAATGTGTCAAAAGTGTCCTATGTGTCCGCCCTAATGTCGCAGTCAGGATAAAAATCACTGATCACTGCCATTACTAGTAAAAAAAAATATATTAATTAATGTTATATCATTTTTGGGGATATTTATTTTAGCAAAAAGTTAAAAGATATTGCATTTTTTTCAAAATTGCCGCTCTTATTTTGTTTATAGCGCAAAAAATAAGAAAACCGCAGAGGTGATCAAATACCACCAAACGAAAGCTCTATTTGTGGAAAAAAAAGATGTACCCTATTTATCGGCGTATAACATGCACAGGCATATTACACGCACCCCAACTTTAAAAGGGAAGTTTCAGGAAAAAATCTTTCCACAGCCCCCTGCGTATAACACGCAGGCACAGTTTACCCTCCATTTTCAGGGTAAAAAAGTGAGTGTTATACGCCAATAAATACAGTAAATTGTGTTTGGGAGCCACGTCGCACGACCCGCAATTGTCAGTTAAAGCGACACTGTGCTGAATCAAAAAAAGTGGCCTGGTTTTTGACCAGTTAAATGGTCCAGGATGTAGTGGTTAAAGACCCATCTAAACTTTGCAATGGGGCCACATGGATTGTAGTTATGCCCCTAAAAGTGTCTTCTGAAATATGGCAGATCGTTTAAAAAAAATGACTAACAAACCAACTGCCTGCTACTTTATAAATATGCCCCAGAGCATTTTGAGGGCCAGCAAAGTACACAACCTCCATCTGCACGCTATAAGCGACCTTCATCCAGAGAATAAACACAGCGTTTTGTGCAGCTGAGTTAAATATATTGAATGCATTGTACCTACTGTGATCAATTTTGCTTTGTAAAAGTCACCTATGCACAAAACTAGCTTCATATTAGCCGCCGGGTGACCCTGCGCCTTTCAGGCTCTAGAAGAATGTTTCAGCTGCCATTGCTATTTGTTCTCCTCACAAGGCTGCACAAATCTGATGTTCCTGGAATATTTATTTTATTCCTCTTCTTAGAAAGCTCAGCATGGTAACACTGTGAGATAACAGAAAGTTTATCTTGTTGTGAAATGATTGGTATGTTTAATAAAGATGTTGAATTCAAAGTAAAAAAATAAGTTCACATTGTGTGCCCCTGGTTGACCCAGTTTTGTATCCTTCATATGTACAGAGCATTGTTAGAAAACTCTTCAACGGGAGGAAGAGGATCAAAATATACCACCTTTCTTAACCTTCGCAACACAGAGGAACCCATGAAATAAATTTCCGGTCTCAGGGAACCCCTGCTAAAAATTACTATATCTACAACTCATGATACATTAGTGTGATGGTCACTGGGAAGAATGCTCCTTACACTTGTGGTCATTGGGTAGAATTACCCCCTTACAGATAGCTAAAGAAGATCTGTAGTGTTGGAACTTATCTGAGAGGAAGACATTTCTCATTGCTCAGGAAACCCCTGGTAGCCTCTGGAGGAACCCTAGTTGTGAAACCATGACCTAGAGCAGGAGTCTCCAAACTACGGCCCTCCAGGTGTTCAGGAACTACAATTCCCATCATGCCTAGTCATGTCTACGAATGTCAGAGTTTTACAATGCCTCATGGGAAGTGTAGTTCCACAGCAGCTGGAGGGCCGTAGTTTGGAGATCCCTGACCTAGAGGAAGAGATACCTGCTGCAGCTTCCCAAACCTTCCTGGCATGGTTGAATTCCAAACTATTTTGGCAGACAAATGTAGCATTGGAATAAATCCCTTAATCCTCTTTTAACTCCAGCAGAGAAAAGTCAGAGAAGGGGTATGCAAATCCCAGAGCTGGAATAGACATACATACAAATTCTTTGTCTGAATCTCCCCTATATATATATTTTTCAAATTTTTATGCATTTCAGCTTTAACTCTTTAAACTTTAAATCCTAGTAGCTCTGTGAAGTGTTATTGGGACCATAGGTGTGTGCAGCTTATTGCATTAGAGTGTGCACCCCAAAGCTGCGGTGAATGGTGGGTGTGACCAAAATGTGTTCACAGTGGCAGGGTCTCAGGCCGCGTACACACGATCAGACCGGTCCGATGAAACTGGTCTGAAGACCAGTTTCATCGGACCAAATTGATCGTGTGTATGGCCCATCGGACCGTTGTCCGTCGGACCAAAGTTTTAAAACTTGCTTTAAAATCTGTCCGACGGACACCTGTCCGTCGAACCAAAACGATGGTAAGTACACAAAAGCATCGGACCAAAAACCCCGCGCATGCTCAGAATCAAGTCGACGCATGCTTGGAAGCATTGAACTTAGTTTTTTAAGCACATCGTTGTGTTCTACGTCACCGCGTTCTGGCCCGATGGGATTTTGGACTGATGGTGTGTACGCACATCAGACCATCAGACCACTTCAGCGTGGTCCGATGAAAACGGTCTGTCGGACCAGTCTCATCGGACCGGTCTGATCGTGTGTACGTGGCCTCAAAGGACAGTGGTAAAAAAAAAAAGTCTTCCTGTACCTATAAAATTTACTTTTGGTCTTCCCTCCCCCAGTAGGGCGCTTTCAAACTGATGGGGTCCAGTTTTCCTGCACCATGGGAGCAGCACAGTGTAACCGTTGTTTTTGTGTGAGTTAGATGCACTGTGCCATAGATTACGTGCCGCTGTTTTGGTTCACTTCCTAAAACCAGAAATTGAAAATTTGGTACGCTTTCAGAAAGCACTTCAAAACCATAGAATATATTATAAGTCTATGGCAAACCGCAGCTAACCCACAGCTGCCCTCAATGCAGCAACGCCCTTTAGCACTTACCCCTCCCCCAAATACAGGCAAGCATAGCCCCACCTTTCTACTCCCTGTTTTGGCCTTTAGTACTCACCCCCTTCCAGGAATAAACAGTGTTTCTTTCTGTAGTTGCCTTTGACAAGCGCAGGTGCAGGGGAGACACAGAGAGGGGGAACTGAGCAGCGTTTTGTGCCGGAACGTGTTCCAGCACCGGGCTCTGGTATTCAGCTTGTGTTGGTGAGACACCAGAATTTAATAGAAATCTCAGGTTGGTTCCACCTTATCCAGGGCAGTTAACCACTTAAGACCCGGACCAATACGCTGGCAAATGACCCAAGGGGTTTTTGCGATTCGGCACTGCGTCGCTTTAACAGACAATTGCGCGGTCGTGCGACGTGGCTCCCAAACAAAATTCGCGTCCTTTTTTTCCCACAAATAGAGCTTTCTTTTGGTGGTATTTGATCGCCTCTGCGATTTTTATTTTTTGCGCCATATACAAAAATAGAACGACATTTTTGAAAAAAAATCAATATTTTTTACTTTTTGTTATAATAAAAAACCAATAAACTAAATTTTAGTCAAACATTTAGGCCAAAATTTATTTAGCCACATGTCTTTAGTAAAAAAAAAATCGCATTAAAAAAAATTAGCTACCTAGCGGGAACAGCGACACTAATACAGCGATCAGAAAAATGATCGCTTAGTGATGCTGGCAATAGGGAGTGAAAGGGTTAACTAGGGCAGTGATCAAGGGGTTAAAACTTTATTGGGGGGGGTGGGGGGGGCTACCCTGACACTAACACTGACTGACTGTCACACTGTCTGTCACACTGACACTAAATACAGTAATCATACATGTATGATTACTGCATTCAGTGACACTGTGACAGGGGGGAGGGGGGGGGGGGCGATCACGGGGGTTAAATGTGTTTTTGTGTGTGTGTAAGTGTGCTGTTAGTGCAGACTTACTTGTAGTGTTGTGATCTCTCCTCAGCGGCGCTTGAAACAAACGCCGAGGGAGAGATCACGTTGCTTCCTCCTTCCTGTGTTTACACAGGAGGAGGAAGTGACAGGGCAGGCGGGCGCGCGCATTGGCTGGGAGCGATCCGGAGGGGGCGGGTGAAAACGGATAGCCGCCCCCCACTTGTCGGATCGCTCCTGCAGCCGCGCGGACCGCCGCTCCCCCCCAAGGCACCAACGTATATATACGTTGATGTGCCTGTCGGTGCCATTCTGCCGACGTAAATGTACATGCGGCGGTCCTTAAGTGGTTAAAAGGTATGCACACAGGGTAATTGGGGTGTACCCAGGCACACCCGGTACACCCCGTGCACACGTCTATGATTGAGACCATTTGGGTTCACTTTCTATCTCAGTGATCAAATTAAATTTCCCGAAAGGAAATGCAGACAGCCTTAAAAGTTTGACCCTCAATCCAAAAGGAAAGAGAAAAGTTTCCCCTGAAGTATTAGTTTAAATGTCTGAACACATGAAAAGCATTTGTGATTTACAGGGCCAAGTCTCACTTTAAATGACCAGCATGAAGCTTCTGAGGAGCGATAAACTATATTTTCGTCTTTCCTCGTTCTATCATCCTCTGTGCCACAGACCTGAATGAATATCTGTCAGGTTAAATGTTCCTTGAATCCATAAGATTTTGTTATATAATCACAGTTCTGGTGGATGGATGAGAGGTTTTTTTTGCATCCCAACAGAGAAGTGTCCTATAAAAAATTCATAAGGAAACAAGCAGTTAGGCAGAAGAAGCCATTGGCACATAGAATTGTGTGCTAGACGTCCGGGTGGTGTGATGCTGCTGGCTGGGAACATGATTCAGGACTTTTTTTTATAATGTTGAAAAAATAAATGGTGTGCTTTTGTATGCCAAAAGAGATAGAGTCTATATCTGTATTTACAAAGCTGCTTGGTATGGTGTCATATTGACCTTCATTATTCACTTTTCGTGTTTAAAAGGGATTGTATTTGGTCAGTATTAACCCTTTTTTTGGCTGCCAAAGCTATTTTTTAATTGTTTGTACATGTGTTTATAAAATGCACAACCTTGACCTGAAGATTAACCAACACCCCTATATTTTCTGATAGCAGAGACCCTGGAGAGTAAAATGTTGGTAGTTGTAATGTGTTATGTTAAACGATATTAGCACACATTATTTTTACATATTTTCAGTAAATAATTCCTGAATGTTAAAGTGATTATATAGGCTAGTTTGTTTGCTATAACAATAATAAACATGTTATACTTACCTGCTCTTGCAGTGGATTTGCACAGAGCAGCCCAGATCCTCCTTTTCTCGGGTCCCTCTTCTATGCTCCTGCCCCCTCCCTTCTGTTCAGTGCCCCCACAACAAGCAGCTTGCTATGGGGGCATCTGAGCTGAGTCACAGCTCCCTGTGTTTATTCAGATACGGAGCCCCAACCCGGCCCTGCCCCCTCTCCCCTAATTGGCTAGCTGACTTTGATTGACAGCAGTGGGAGCCAATGGCATTGTTGCTGTGTCTCAGCCAATCAGGAAGGAGAATTTAAGAGGGCTGAGACACTTGTGGACATTGCTGGACAGAGTGAGACCTCAGGAAAGTAATTAGGGAGGCTACTGCACACAGAAGGCTTTTTATCTTAATACATAGAATGCATTAGGATAAAAAACCTTCTGCCTTTACAAACCCTTTCATTTTAGGGCACACAAACCCAATATATTCTTTACTTTTTTTTGAAAACATGTAAAAGATGAGGTTGCGTTAAGCATTAAAATTGTGCATGCCCATGAAACAAACTACGATACTCAAAATTGTCCATGGCGGCTTTTGAAATGTTCTTACAGGGCATCAATTTAGAGTTAACCATGAATAATGGCCCTAGAATCTTTGGGCCAGATTCAGAGAGAATTAGATTAGCGTAGAGTAACAGAAATACTCTACGCCGCCGTTTTTTACCTGGCTCTACGTGGAATCCCGGTAGATTTTGTCCAGTAAACGACGGCGGCGTAGAGTATTTCTCCCGGCGCAAGCCATCTACGCGAGTAGGGGGCGTGAAGCATTTAAAATAGGCGTGTTCCCGCGGCGATCGAACTGCGCATGCTCCGTTCAGAAATTTCCTGCCGTGCATTGCGTGAAATCACGTCGTTACGTCATCCGTTGTTTGAGTAGCGTCGTTTACGAACATTTCTATTCCCGAACGACTTACGTAAAAAAAAAAATAATAATTAAATTTGACGCGGGAACGACGGCCATACTTAACATGGGCTACGCACCGTTAGACCAGCAAAAAGCTGGTCTAACAGTACGTAAAAAAAAATAGACGTAAGCGATTGCGAAGACCGCTCGTATCTTCGTGGATCGCCGTAAAAACTCATTTGCATATCCCGACGCATAAAAACGACGCAAACTCCTCCCAGCGGCCGCAAAAATATCGCAGCGTAGAGCCGAAGGCTTACGAAGACGTAAGCCTCTCGGATCGAAGCCCGAAGCCGCCGTATCATGGTTTGAGGATTCAAACTAGTGATACGGCGCGCGAAATTTGAAATTACTCCTGTCTAACACCAGTTAGACAGGCGCAATTGCTCTGTGAATCTGGGCCTTTGCTTTTACCCTGGTGTGTGCCGAGATACCTATTACAGGTTGCACTCGCTGCATGCACTTATGATTATGTGTCTATAGGGGCAGGAACTTTATGATTTTTTTATTATTTTTTTTTTTTGGGGGGGGGGGGTTGATTTAGTTTACTTTACATTTTTTTTAAATCTTTTTATTCTCTGAACTTTTTTCCACTGAAGCTGATAAAGCACAGTACTTGATAATCTTCCATACCAAGCCACAGCAGCCAGTGAATGACAGCTCTGAATCCAGATGTGATGAAATGCTCATCACTTCTGGGTTTATTCACTGCTGAGACAATCAGTGAACACCTTCTGTTCCTCTAACCAACACCCACCATGATCATCCTAGTTACCTAAGAGGGGCAGTGGACAATAGGGTATGGGCCACAATGTCATAATTTACAGACAACAGTTGGCTGAAGACATACATACATATTGCCAGCTGATATAGCACATAGTGATGGCATTACTGTGTCTAAAATAAGGGAGGTAAAAAGTAGAAAGATGTTAATAATATACAGACACAGAGCAATATTCTTGTGTTAGAAGTTAGACATGACATATAAATGCATTATCCAAGATGATTGATGTTTCTACCTTGTAACCATATGAGGAATGGCAATTTTTTATTTTTTTTTGTTATAACACTAATTATGATAAAAGGACTGATTACCCAAATACATAATATACACTATATTACCAAAAGTATTGGGATGCACATAAATTTTAATGGCATCCCAGTCTTAGTCCATAGGGTTCAATATTGAGTTGGTCCACCCTTTGCAGCTATAACAGCTTCAACTCTTCTGGGAAGGCTGTCCACAAGATTTAGGAGTGTGTCTTTCCTTTGAGTGTTTGACCATTCTTCCAGAAGTGCATTTGTGAGGTCAGGCACTGATGTGAACGAGAAGGGCTGGCTCGCATACTCCACTCTAAGTGATCCCAAAGGTGTTCTATCGGGTTGAAGTCAGGACTTTATGCAGGTCAGTCAAGTTCCTCCACCCCAACCTTGCTCATCCATGTCTTTATGGATCTTGTTTTGCGCACTGGTGCACAGTCATATTGAAACAGGAAAGGGTCATCCCCAAACTGTTCCCACAAAGTTGGGAGCATGAAATTGTCCAAAATGTCTTGGTATGCTGACACCTTAAGAGTTCCCTTCACTGGAATTAAGGGGCCAAGCCCAACCCTTAAAAAACAACCCCACACCATAATCCCCCCTCCACCTAATGATTTGGATCAGTGCACAAAGTAAGGTCCTTAACGACATGGATGAGCGAGTTTGGGGTGGAGGAACTTGAATGATCTGATCTGACCTCAACCCGATTAAACACCTTTGTGATGAATTATAGCGGAGACTGCCAGCCAGCCCTTCTTATCCACATTAGTGTCGTGTCTGACCTCACAAATGCGCTTCTGGATGAATGGTCAAACATTCCCATAGACACTCCTAAACCTTGTGGACAGCCTTCCCAGAAGAGTTGAAGCTGTTTTAGCTGCAAAGGATGGGCCAAGTCAATATTGAACCCTACGGACTAAGACTGGGATGCTAGTAAAGTTCATGTGCGTGTAAAGATAGGTGTCCCAATACTTTTGGTAATATAGTGTATGTTTCAGATCTCCAGAATTCTTAAATGTTCCTGTGTATTTTGGAGGCAAACCTTTAAAAAATACAAGTATATTTGCAGGTCAATGGGCTAAATAGAGAAATAAGTTTCCAATGTGTCTCACTTATTGGAATAAGGAATTGTAACTACCTTGTTTTTTTTTGTCCTTCTCTTTTTTTTTTTTTCTATTTAAATTGTTTTCATTTTTTTTTTAATCTCTTTCCCTGTTTTGTATGTTGAATTTCTAATTTGTTTTTGTTGATATTGGGATTTTATTAAGAAAGTAAGAAGAAAGAAAAGAAGCTTTACAAGAAAGCCTTCATTTTTGACTCCTGAGTCACATCATAGTATCAGGGCCATAAAGCTGAACCTATTTAATTTAATTGCAAGTGACATTATTGCACTGGAACTAGTATGTGGGCTGAGAGTTGGAAAACAATGGTGACCCTCTGAGGTATTTCACATAGACATACTGTATTGCCTTGTACACATGACCGGTTTTCCTGTCGGGAAAACTGCCATGAGAGCTTTTGGCCGGGAATCCGAGCCGTGTGTATGCTCCATCACAGTTTTCCTCGTCAGAAAAACTTCCAGGAAAAAAAAAGAGAACTAGCTCTCTTTTTTCCCACTGGGATGGAAAAAAAAGACTGCGGTGGAGCATACACACGGCCGGGTTTCCCAACCAAAGCTCTCATGGCAGTTGTCCTGTTTGGAAACCTGGTCGTGTGTAGGGGAAAAAGTTACATAGCAGGTTCTCGGTTTTTCCCTCGGTTTTCCCGGCTGACTTTTTACCACCGGGAAAACCAATTGTGTGTACTAGGCATAAGTCTTTTTAAAGGACAAATAAATTGTATTTTCACAAAATAGTTTTTTTGTCCACTCCCAAGCATTAAATCATGTCACCCTTATAGCAGAAGCACCAGCAGGGGGCTCATCTTATGTCCAACCATTTATTAAATCCCCCAAAAAAGAAGAGCTGGTACCTTTAATTATCCAGACAACATGAATAGAGGTTGCCAGCCTGGAACCTTCTCTGCTGACACGTTTCACCCCCCCCCCCCCTAGACTGAGCTTAATCATAGAGGGCACTCCCTGTTCTTACAGTTCATATTGCTGTTAAAAATAAAGTTACCAGTTTTTGAACTTTCTTTGTATTGCAGCTTTTCTATTCCTAGGAAAATAGCTGAACTTGGTATGAACAGCACACTGAACCCCCGGTTTGTTTGTTTTTTTAAGGTTTTTCCTGGGTTAAAGTGATGCCCTATGGGAAGGGGCAGAGCTTGAATGCCCTTGGTGCACTGATGCGTGATGTCTATCAGTTTATATATTGCTGAAGAAATCCACTGCATACAAACAATCTTTATTAGCCAAAAACCGGTTGCTGCTATGAAACCTTATGAGTACACAATAATCAAATTTGATAATACATAGCTGTGTGTGGTATTACAGTGAAACCTTGGAATTTGTGAGTAACACAGTTAACGAGCTTTTCGCATTCCAAGTTTTTTTTTTTTTTAAAACCCTGACTCGGTTTGCGAATGTTGTCTTGCAACACAAGCAAGAATCAAGCCACAGCGGTGTGCAGTACTGCATTTGGCCTGCAGAGGCGCCGGAGCTGAGCAGAACAGAGATGATGGGGAAACTCGTTTTGGTATGCGAGTGCTTTGGATTACGAGCATTCTCCTTGAACGGATTATGCCCGTAATCCAAGTTTACACTGTATGTGAATGTGCATGTTAGTACATGCTACATTATATAAAGGAATTTGTATTTTGGTTTATTTTTGTATGAAGTTAAGGGAGGTTGAAAAGTGCTAGAGTTGGAACAAGGGATTCAGTGAGCAACATCAAGGTCCATAACCAAAGGCAGATTTTAGGGTAAATTAAGGGTGAAAAGCTAGAGGTGCTAGTCAGCCATACTGGAGGTTAGAACCTGAAGATTAGTCAGACAATGAGAGTACAACCACCAGTGAGAATACAGACAGGGCGATAGAAGGAAGTCAAGTCACCAGGTGGTTGTGAAAGGTGTTGAGGACAGGATCTGTGAATGGCTGGTTTTCAGCAGAACCTGAAGTGGCTATCTGGGTATCAACCACAATTAAATGCTTGCAAAAGAATGGCAAAGCACTGAATTTGATGGTAAAGGGTGGAAAGTGCAGCTCAACCACAGAAATGTGCACAAGCCCTAGCATGCCAAACAAATTTGTATTCATTCCCAATTCTGCAGTCCTTCACCCTCTTCCACAAGTTCCCTCCGCTCAAACCCTTTTCCCAGCCTGGATATGTATTGCACATTTTTTTCTTTACTTTTGTTTTTTTACGAAAAACTGTCCGGCCCCACCCCCCTATGCATATCAATCACCTTATGCAAATGACGCCCACGTTGGCTGCGGTACCTCCTGGGATATGCACATATCTTAGGAGGCACAGCTTTTCATTCAGGAAATGAAGTGGGGGTGGTCCTATCAGTGTGTTTTTAGGAGGCCCACCCACTGAACCTGCAAGAGCCAGCAGTCCTCTCGATAATGTCAGAAAGAACATGGTGGTACAGGACACCAAATGTCTGCAGGTTGAGCATGGAGGAGCCAGAGGACAGAGCAAGGATTACATATACCCTAATAAATAGACAAACAGCCAGGGATGGAATGTGTAGAGAGAATAGTACATCATGTGGAGAAGACTTGGCAGGAGATTCAGGGCTGAAACCTGTTCTTGACAAGTGGACGTTCTATATATAGAGTAAACCAGGAGTGACAAACAATTGTTTACATTGCACACAATATACATACAAAGTACATAGCTTTATACCATCTCCACGTGACTAGTTCCATGCTGTGCTGTCAAAATAAACTTGGTGGATTATGTCAGTTCCTGACAGTGTGGCTTATCTGTTGGCTTGTCACATTGATTGTTCAAAACCCCTTCGCTAGAATTTAGAATCTTTAACCAAACAGGGGAATGACAAAAAAATCCACTGGAAGAAGTAACTAAAATCCTACTGTACTAATATTTTTTTTTTTTTTTTTTTTATATAATACGTTTCACAATTAGTGTTGATAATAATAATAATAATAATAATAATAATAATAATAATAATACAACACAATACATTAAAACCTTGTATTGCAAGCATAATTCGTTTCGGAAACATGCTTCTAATACAAAGCACTTGTATAGCAAATAAAATTTTCATACAAGAAATAATGGTAACTCAAATGATTCGTTCCACAACCATTTATTCATAGATTCTTCAGTTTATAGTCCATATAAAAAGATTATATCAATGTGATTGTGTAACCATAAAATGTCCTTTCACAAATGGAAGCCCCCCCAAGGGGATTATAAGCAAAATCCAGCAGGAGCTACAGAGTATAAAAGAGGAGAGAGGAGCCTCTAAGGCCCTGTACACATGATCAGACATGTCTGATGAGACTTGTCTGACGGACCGTTTTCATCAGACAACTCTGAACTTGTCTGATGGTCTAATGTGCGTACACACCATCGGACCAAAATCCAATCAGACCAGAACGCGGTGACGTAGAACACAACGACGTGATGAAAAAACGAAGTTCAAAGCTTCCAAGCATGCGTCGACTTGATTCTGAGCATGCGCAGGTTTTTGGTCCGATGCTTTTGTGTACTAACCATCGAACCTATCCGACGAACAGTTTCCACCAAACATGTTTTAAAGCATGTTTTAAAACTTTGGTCCGACGGACAACGATCTGATGGGCCGTACACACCATCAAACTGGTCTGATCGTGTGTACAGGTTACATTTATTTGAAGGTACAACATTTAGCAACTCGCATAGTTGATGATTAAGGTACAGCTAAGTATGCAGGCATCCGGGGTAAAGTGATCCACATAGACCATCCTCCCCACCATCGGCTCTCACTGCTGTCAGTCTGCAATCATGACCGGGAAGACTGCCCTGCAGTAGAGCGATCTGGAAGCGAGGCTTGAACCGCTCGTGGAAGGAACGACATCAATGGCAGTGAAGAGGATGGTCTATGTGGACAGCTTTACCCCGGATGCCTGTATACTTAGATGTGCCTCTTTTAATCATCAAACTTGTGAGTTTCTAAATGTACCTTCTTTACATGTAACCATATTGCTACACTTAGGCCGCATACACACGGGGAGACATGTCCGCTGAAACATGTCCGACGGACCGTTTCTAGCAGACATGTCTCATCGGATTTTGGTCCAAAGGCGTGTACACACCATCGGACGAAAATCCCCTCGGACTGAGGACACGTTGACGTGGCGGTGACGTTGATGCCGCCACGTCACCACTCCAGGAAGTAAAATACTTCCACGCATGCGTCGAATCCAATCGACGCATGCGGGGGATTTTTGTCTGCTGGTTAGGCGTACTAACCAGCGGACATGTCTAACGGACAGGTTTCCAGCGGACAAATTTCCAAGCATGCTTTGAAATTTGTCCACTGGAAAAACCTGTCCGCTAGGTCGTACACATGATCGGATATGTCCGCTAAAACTGGTCGGCGGACCAGTTTCAGCAGACATATCCGATCGTGTGTACTCGGCCTTAGAGGTGCCTCTCTTCTATTATATACTTAGTTATGACATGACACTACCCTTATATCAAGACATCGCTTGTATATCAAGTCAAAATGTATAAAACAAATGTCTTGTCTTGCTTGCTTGTATTTCAAAACGCTCTCAAACCCAGGTTTTACTGCATTAAAGGGGTGTTCCAGCCTCAATTTTTTTTTTTAAGTCAGCAGCTACTAACAGTGTAGCTGCTGACTTTAAAAAAGGACACTTACCTTGTCCTACTTGCCCACGCTGATGGCCCCCCCGATGCCGATCCCACGATCGCTCCGGGTCCCGTGCCGCCATTCACACTATGGGAAACAGGCAGTGAAGCTCATTTCCTACTGCATTTCCTACTCACTTTTTTTTTATTTAATTTTTTTAAGGTATATGGTCAAATGTTGTTTTCCTGGGTGGAACTCCGCTTTAAGTTTAATATTTGATATCTATCTATCTATAAAGTATCTATCTATCTATCTATCTATCTATCTATCTATCTATCTATCTATCTATCTATCTATCTATCTATCTATCTATCTATCTTCTAAAATGAAGTAACACTCACCTGCCACCTGCACAACAGATTCCCCTTACCTCCTCTTCTAGGGTCTCCAACTGAAGCTCTCGGCTCCACCTTTTCTGTGTTTGCTACCATAGCAAGCCCGCACTCCCAAGCTGGGCTTTGTACATCCATAGACACACAACAGAGCTCGGTCCCGCCCTCTGCCCCCTCCTTACTGGACATGATTGACATTGGCTCCTGCTGCTGCCTCTGTGTCCTGTAAGAGCAAAGATAGAGGTCAAGACAGGAACAGCTCTGGATAAAAAGATGCTCAGGTAGATATTTGAGGGTGGGTGGGGGGATAAGGAATGGTTAGTGGAAGTTTTTAGCCTTAATGCAGATAAAAAACCTTTTGATTTTAGAACTGTCGAAAAAACAATTAAAAATAATACCCGGTGAATAATTTAATCCCCTAATAGCTTACTATATATAATATAAAAACATAGCAAAACTGTTTGAAAAACACATACCATGAGCATAAATGTCTTGTTTTTTATAGTAGACGTGTTATAGCAAAATTCTAAACAGTACTGTAGCTGGCCGGTTACTGCATTGCTAGTAGAGAGCTGTCCACGGTGCTGAAACCTCAGGAACTAAACTGGAAATGTTTTCATAGACATTACATAAGTGTATTCATGTGATTAGTTCATGTGATTATTTCATTGCCAGCTACAGGTTGCTCATCAACATGAATATTCCTAATTCCAAGTATCAAGGAAATGTAATTAAAAATGAAAAAGAAAAACAAACTAAATTTTGTTGTTTTTGGAGAAAGGTGTATTACAATTTTTAACAAGTTTGAATGTCCTGCAGTGCTAATAATTTAGTTGTGTGTTTAGTAGTGCGAGGTTCAGCAATGTGTTGTAGGGAGTTTGGGTGTGGTCTTTAGCCTTTACAGTATCTCTCAACAGTGAGTACACCCCTCACATTTTTGTAAAAAATGTATTCCATCTTTTCATGTGACAACACTGAAGAAATTACACTTTGCTACAATGTAAAGTAGTGAGTGTACAGCTTGTATAACAGTGTAAATTTGCTGTCACCTCAAAATAACTCAACGCACAGCCATTAATGTTTAAACTGATAGCAACAAAAGTGAGTACACCCCTAAGTGAAAATGTCCAAATTGTGCCCAAAATGTCAATATTTTGTGTGGCCACCATTATTTTCCAGCACTGCCTTAACCCTCCTCGGCATGGAGTTCACCAGAGCTTCACAGGTTGCCACTGGAATCCTCTTCCACTGCTCCATGGCTACATCACAGAGCTGGTGGATGTTAGAGACCTTGCACTCCTCCACCTTCCATTTGAGGATGCCCCACAGAGGCTCAATAGGGTTTAGGTCTGGAGAAATGCTTGGCCAGTCCATCACCTTTACCCTCAGCTTTAGCAAGGCAGTGGTCACCTTGGAGGTGTGTTGGGGTCGTTATCATGTTGGAATACTGCCTTGTGGCCCAGTCTCTGAAGGGAGGGGGTCATGGCCTGCTTCAGTATGTCACAGTACATGTTGTTATAAATGGTTCCCTCAATGAACTGTAGCTCCCCATTTCCGGCAGCACTCATGCAGCCCCAGACCATGACACTCCTACCACCATGCTTGACTGTAGGCAAGACACACTTGTCTTTGTACTCCTCACCTGGTTGCCACCACACATGCTTGACACCATCTGAACTGAATACGTTTATCTTGGTCTTATCAGACCACAGGACAGGTTCCAGTAATCCATGTCCTTTCTATGGTTGTCTTCAGCAAACTGTTTGTGGGCTTTCTTGTGTATTATCTTTAGAGGATTCCTTCTGGGACAACCGCCATGCAGACCCAAAGACAACCTCTGGATATGACGCTGAGCAAGTGCACTCAAAATGTGAGGGGTGTACTCACTTTTGTGAGATACTGTATATACTGCACCTCAAGCATGAGGCGCAAAACATAGCAGCAGTGTGTGATGATGCTTTCCCATGGTTCTCTGACTCTGCACATGTGACATCACTGCATGTGGGGTCATTAAATGTTATGTGTAGAGGGGGAGGGGTAGTCCATATTTAATTTTCAGATCCCTACCTCTCTAGGTAAATCACTAAAGCAAGCAGATGTAAAATCAGCCATCTGATGCATACAACAAGCGATAACACAATTTTTCTCCATATTGTAGGGTAAAGTCAGCCAAGTTGTACGTACTGGCATGCAGGAGTATTGTGTATTGTGTTATCAGGACAACTGTTCGTATACAGTAGGTTTACAAGGGGTGGGCAGGAGGGGGCGGCTGCCCTGGAGAATGCCATGAGGAGATTGTAGGGGAGGGGATATGTGTTGGAAAGGGAAATTTGGGTGGGGGGGGCTGGCAGTTGGGAAGAATTGCTTCAGGAGGGGAAATCTAGGTGGGGTGCTAAGAGTGGCAATTTAGGGGATCTGTGTTTGAAAGGGGGGATTTGTGCTAGGAGGAGGATTGTTTTTTTTTTTTTTGTGCTAGAACAAGTGAAGGGGTGATTTATTTTTTTATTTTTGGGGGGATTTTGGAAATGGAATGGCAAATATTTGTTCTGGGAAGGGGAATTTCAGCAGGGGGCAGATTTGTACTGAGAGGAGAGAGGGTTTATGCTTCGGGGGGGGGGTAATCATGCAGATTAGTGCTCATTTTTTTTTGGGGGGGTTGCTGACACATACTCAAGCATCTTGGGGGTGGGGGTGCAGTTTGGCATGTTCACCCTGGGCTATAGATGACCTTTCCTCTGCATTGGTTTACGTGAATGAATGGCTTCTCTATCATGTGACCACTGTGATTGGCTGTCACAGCTATCATAGGATCAGGAGCCCATCCTTCTGGCTCTCAATCAGAAGCTATGACTGAAAGCTGTTGGAGGCAGCTTGATCAGTGTGTACTGGGAGCACAAAGTGAGCACGCTGTCAGCATAGAATTACCATGGACACATTGGGGTTGGTTTACTAAAACTAAAGAATGCAAAATGTGATGCAGCAATGGTAGCCAATCAGTTTCCAGGTATGTTTGCTAGAGCTTAATTGAACAAGCTGAAATTAGAAGCTAATTGGCTATCATGCAAAGCTGCACCAGATTTTTCACGCTCCAGTTTTAGTAAATCAACCCCATACCGTATGTGCAGTGACTGGGCTTTAAAGTGGTTGTATACCCTTTACAACAACTTTTACCTACAGGTAAGCCTAGATTAAGACTTACCTGTAGGTGCTCAAAATATCTCCTAAACCTCCATGGTTTATGAGATATTTGCAAAAGAGATGGGCGCCAATGTCTACGTAGACAACGTGCAGGCGCACTGTGGAAACCTTTAGAAACGGCGATCGTGTGGTTTCTAAAGGAGATCGTGCCATGACTGGCGGCTCCCAATCACAGCAGCAAAGCCGCAATTCCCAGAAGAAAGAGGGTGAAAGATGGATGCTTTGTGGAGGTGAGGAAATCGGGGACACTGCAGGTTTCGGTTTCAGGCAGAGCCACCATCAGTGGGGTACAGGCATTACACCTGTAAGGGGCCCTAATGTTCGCAGGTGCCTGGCCTCCCCTTCTCAGCTCACGGCTGAGAGGAGAGTAGAAGACTTTAATTTTTGTAGTCCCCTCTCTCATGTCGTGGTGAAAGGAGAGAAAACTCTTTCACTTTCAGTTTGTGGCCGCAGGAAGAGGTGAGTGAGATGCCAGTGTCATTTTCGGCAACCCCAGCCCCTCCGGTTCTCAATTTGCTGTAGCCTAGCCCCCTCCCCCAGTTCTTAATTTGTGGACAGCCCCCCCTGGTTCTCAATTTGTGGCAGCGCTCCCCCCGGTTCCGGTCTCAATTCTCTGCTCCAGGGGGCCCATGTCTAAATCCGTGTGAGGGGCCCCAAAATTTCTGATGGCTGCCCTGGTTTCAGGTAATATGCATTGCATTGTAGCCCATTATGCCTTACCTTTGCCAGGAAACAAAGAGGAAGTGAAACCCATTATTACTTCCTCTTTAAAGACCACTTTGCTGCTGCATAAATGTTGGCAACAACGGGTTAATACAAAACTATATTTAGGTAGAAAAAAAAGATCATTTGGATTTTGACCAGTCCATAGATGACCTCAGGCTCACGTCTTTCCTGCTCAACATTAAAGTTATTGATAAGATTGGTGTAGTGACAGAATAACTCCTTTGAGGAAAACCTCCCCAACACTAATGCCTCGTACACACAACCATTTTCCTCTGCAAAAACCATCAAGAAAACTGCTGCCAGAGCTTTTTTGCCGAGAAAAATGGTTGTGTGTATGTTTTTCGTCGAGGAACCTGTTATGGATATCGATGAGAAAAAAACAGAACGTGCTCTCTTTTTTCTCATCGGGAGTCTCAATTTCCTTGTCGTGTTTCTCGTCGGGGCTGGTTTACAACAAGAAACATGTGTATGCTTAAAAACCTGTGCATGCTCAGAATAAAGTATGAGACGGGAGTGCACCTTCGGTAAAATTAGGGTTCGTAGTGGAGATAACTCATTCGTCACACTGTAACAGACTGAAAAGCGCAAATCGTCTCTCACCAAACTTTTACTTAACACGCTGCAACACGAGATTAGCAAAAGCAGCCCCAAGGGTGGCGCCAGTGTAATCAAACTTCCCCTTTATAGTTCCGTCATATGTGTTGTACGTCACCGCATTTGAGAACGACAAGATTTTGTCTCGACAGTGTGTATGCAAGGAAAGCTTGACAAGAATCTCGTCAAGCTTGACAAGAACCTCGTCAAAGAAAATTACGTTTCTTTTACAATGAGATTCTCGGTCGTGTGTACGAGGCATTACAGGATAGGCAAGAGAATGTCCAAACCTGTTGCTGCAGTAACAGAAATTCCCTTGATCTAGCCTCATAGCACGCGGAGTTAACAAAACAGCTTTTGTCCATGGTTTGCCAATGTAAGCTCGTTAGTTTTAGATGTTTGTATTATTCTACAGCTATTCATCAAAGTTTCTCCTACCTATGGTGCAATCAATGAGAAGTCCGGCTCAGTTGGATCCAAGCCCTGATATCATTACTCACACAGCAAGCTGTTCCCTATTACAATCAATGAGAGGCTGAAAGGTCCTGACAGGCGATATTTTTTTCTAATATTGATCAGATGACCAAACTGGTGCCCAGGAGTCTCACCATTGATTTTAAAAGGGATAGCTGTCAGTTCGGAGGTCAACTTTATACTATTAAACACATCAGGGCTGTAATTAAAGAAAGTGTCAGCTTGTCATATTTTAGAAAAAATGTGGAATAAATTACTTTTTTTTTTTTAGAATATTTTCAAACAATTAACAGCTGCTGCAGACACGGAGGAGACAAATATGTACTGTAGATAGAGTAAAAATAGTTTTTCTGAACAGAAGGTGAGTAGGAGGTATGCGTTCACCTTTTGTGATCATTACTCGTGGACTAGCTGCTGGTTTGCAATCGCAGTTTTTAGCTCATAACTTTACTTGTTAAGTACTTTTACCAGCAGCCACTGACAACCTGTGGCTCTACATTGGTTTTTAAATACCAAGTCACAATTAGGTTCAATGTACTGTGTAATAAGGCATGCATTATCTGTGATAATTAGGGTTGATTAAGTCAATTATGTAGTTGCTGAAAGTAACGATTATTGTGGAAAATTAATCATATAATGCTTTCGTTTTGTGACTCAAGATTTTGTTTTGTCAGATTATCTATTTCCTTTTCTTGATGCTTTTTTTACGCCAGCGTTTTAATTAGCATATAAGCACTATTAAACAAAAGGTACCAATATCCAAGTTCACTATATTATCAAAAGTATTGGGACACCTGCCTTTACATGCACATCAACTTTTTTTATAATTTTTTTATTATACATTTGCTTTTTATTGTACTTTTACTGTGCAATAAACCCAAATTAGCCAGCCCAAGGATGTCATATGATGTGATTGACTTTCAGTGGGAATATCTGAATGATGGCTGCAGCTACAGGCATTATTCAGATATCCTTGTTTTCAGCCAGCGATTCTGTGCACCATAAGAATGATCATAGCGGCAGTTTCTGCCGCTTGATCATTCTTACAGGTGACGGGAGGGGACATCCCCCCTCCCACGCCATCTGGTGCTTCTCTGGGCTCTTCCGTGCCATCAGGGATGGTCACCAGACATCTCTATGACCGTCGGAGACCCGGGCGCGACGTTATGACATCACGTCTGGGCTGCGGTTGTAAACAAAGCCCCGATTGTGGCTGGTAAGCGTGAGATCGTGAATTTTTTTTTTCAGTGGGGTCTTATTGACCCTGCATCTCTATATAAAGAGGACATGTCACACACCTTTCCTATTACAAGGGATGTGTATAATAGGAATAAAAGTGATCCAAAAAAATAAAGAAAGTGTAAAAATTCAAGAAATTAAGTAAAAAAAAAAAAAAAAATGTAAATTAAATTAAAACACCCCTGTCCCTGGTAGCTCGTGCTCAGAAGCGAACACCCACATTTGTAAACACTGTTCAAACCACACATGTGAGGTATCGCCGCGTTCGTTAGAGCGCAAGCAAAAATTCTTGCACTAGACTTTTTCTGTTACTCTAAACTGGTAACCTGTAAAAAAAATGAAGCGTTGACTATGGAGATTTTTAAGCACCGAAGTTTGGCGCCATTCCATGAGTGTGCGCAATTTTAAAGTGCGACATGTTGAGTATCTATTTACTCAGCATAACATCATCTTTAACATTATACAAAAAAATTGGGCTAACTTCACTGTTTTTTTTTATTTTTGAATTCATGTCAAGTCAAGTTTTTTTCCCCCCCAAAAAATGCGCTTGAAAAGTTATTTGCGCATATGCCGTGTGAGATAAAAAGTTACAACGACCGCCATTTTTTTCCTAGGGCGTCTGCTAAAGGATAGTCTTTCACAATTGGTCAGATTTCATGCTTACATGCTTCTCTCATTTTGGCCTGGCAATGGTTTCCTTAAGCTTGGCATCATCTGCACCAGAAAATGCTGCAACCCTTTTTTTTTGTTTTATGTACAACAGAAAATTAGGCGTGGCTTGGATGCCACACAATTCTGATAAATCTGCTACATCATCCATAGCTACTTTCCAAAACATAATCTGATGTATTCTTTTGTAAAGTTCCTCATATATCGGAGCAATCCTTCTGCACGGTCCATACCATGCTGCAGTGAAATCAACGACAACCGGTTTGTCACCCGCAGAGGTCAATAACTCATCAAACTTTGGCGCTTTCTATTTTCTTCCCCATGATTGCCCACTCCTAGACTACTGACTTACTGGTGCTGTGTGTGTCTATGCATAAACACAGCTTAGCTCAGGAGCATGCCTGCACAGGTAACTCCTTAGCACATGGCTTGCTACAGGTGGCATCCAAAGGAGGGTGGAGTGAACAATGTCAGAAGAAGAGGCATAGTCGTGCGCACAGGGTGTGCCAGGGCATACCCTAATCACCCGGTGCTGTGCAGATTCCCCCTGCTTCCTGTCTCCCCCCTGCAGTGCTGCCAGCTTCCCTCTTCTCCTCCCAGTGGCTGGTAATCCTTTTCTGAGAGAACACAGTGAGTAATCCGATCGCTCCTGTCTTTATTCTTAACCGAAGCATAGTAAACTATGTTTACTGCAGGCTGCAGAGAAAGGGACTGAGGAATTTCTGTCCTCAGTTTCATTCTCTGTCCCAAAAGTGAGACATCAGGGGTCTGTTTATACCCTATGATATTTTACCAAAACCCCATAATGGGGCTACTAAAAAAATTGTCAAATAAAAAGTAATAAAAAAATGTAGTAGTAAAAAAAAAATAAAAAAAAAATCGAAATACTGCTGTATATAATGCCAACAGGGCTGGAATGTGCTGGTAGGTCTATTGATGCTGGTTTCTGGGGGATCTATTGTTTCTGGGAGGTCAGTTGCTGCTGGTGGCAAGATCTATTGCTGGGGGGATATTTTGTTTATGGGAGAGATTTACTGTTGAGGTAGGGGTCTACTGTTGCTGGGGGATATATTGTTGATGGGAGAGATTTACTGTTGAGCTAGGGGTCTCATATTGCTGGCTGCTGGCGAGCATAATAATGCAGGCTACTAGGAGATCTAGTGTTGCTGGTGGGTGTCTATTATTGCTGGGACGAATCTATTGTTGCTGGTGAATCTATAGTTGATTGGAGGGATATATTGTTGCTGGGGTGAACTATTGCTGAGGGGGTCTTTTGTTGCTGTAAAACAATTGTTGCTGGCTGCAGGGGACCTATTTTACTGCCTTTCATTAGCAAATACCATACAAACTAATTAGCATCAGAAAATTATACTCTGTTCTATATTCTCTAAAAGGGATGGGTAGGGGGTGGAACCACGGGACAGAGCTTGGAGGTGGAACCAAGCTACAGAGCTCAGAGGTGGAAAGAGGGTGGAACCAAGCTACAGAGCTCGGATGTGGGAAGGGGGTGGAACAAAGCTACAGAGCTCGGAGGTGGAAAGGTGGTGGAACCAAGCTACAGAGCTCAGAGGTGGGAAGGGGGTGGAACCAAGCTACAGAGCTCAGATTTGGAAAGAGGGTGGAACCAAGCTACAGAGCTTGGAGGTGGGAAGGGGGTGGGACCAAGCTACAGAGCTCAGAGATGGAAAGGGGGGAAACCAAGCTACAGAGTTCAGATGTGGGAAGGGGGTGGAACCAAGTTACAGAGCTCGGAGGTGGAAAGGGTGTGGAACAAAGCTACAGAGCTCGGATGTGGGAAGGAGGTGGTACCAAGCTACAGACTTTGGAGGTGGGAAGGGGGTGGAACAAAGCTACAGAGCTCGTAGGTGGGAAGGGGGTGGAACAAAGCTACAGAGCTTGGAGGTGGAAAGGGGGTGAAACAATGCTAGAGAGCTTGGAGGTGGGAAGGGGGTGGAACCAAGCTACAGAGCTGGGAAGGGGTGGAACCAAGCTACAGAGCTTGGAGGTGGAAAGGGGTGGAACAAAGCTACAGAGTTCGGAGGTGGAAAGGGGGTGGAACAAAGCTACAGAGCTCGGATGTGGGAAGGGGGTGGTACCAAGCTACAGACTTTGGAGTTCGGAAGAGGGATGGAACAAAGCTACAGAGCTCGGAGGTGGGAAGGGGGTAGAACAAAGCTACAGAGCTCAGAGGTGGAAAGAGGGTGGAATCAAGCTACAGAGCTCGTAGGTGGGAAGGGGGTAGAACAAAGCTACAGAGCTCGGATGTGGAAAGGGGGTGGAACCAAGCTACAGAGCTCGGAGGTGAGAAGGGGGTAGAGCAAAGCTTCAGAGCTCGGAGCTGGGAAGAGGGTGGAACAAAGCTACAGAGCTTGGAGGTGGGAAGGGGGTGGAACAAAGCTACAGAGCTCGGAGGTGGAAAGGAGGTGGAACCAAGCTACAGAGCTCAGAGGTGGGAAGGGGGTGGAACCAAGCTACAGAGCTCAGAGATGGAAAGAGGGTGGAACCAAGCTACAGAGCTTGGAGGTGGGAAGGGGGTGGAACCAAGCTACAGAGCTCAGAGATGGAAAGGGGGGAAACCAAGCTCCAGAGTTCAGATGTGGGAAGGGGGTGGAACAAAGCTACAGAGCAAGGAGGTGGAAAGGGTGTGGAACAAAGCTACAGAGCTCGGATGTGGGAAGGAGGTGGTACCAAGCTACAGACTTTGGAGGTGGGAAGGGGGTGGAACAAAGCTACAGAGCTCGTAGGTGGGAAGAGGGTGGAACAAAGCTACAGAGCTTGGAGGTGGAAAGGGGGTGAAACAATGCTAGAGAGCTTGGAGGTGGGAAGGGGGTGGAACCAAGCTACAGAGCTGGGAAGGGGTGGAACCAAGCTACAGAGCTTGGAGGTAGAAAGGGGGTGGAACAAAGCTACAGAGTTCGGAGGTGGAAAGGGGGTGGAACAAAGCTACAGAGCTCAGATGTGGGAAGGGGGTGGTACCAAGCTACAGACTTTGGAGTTCGGAAGAGGGATGGAACAAAGCTACAGAGCTCGGAGGTGGGAAGGGGGTAGAACAAAGCTACAGAGCTCAGAGGTGGAAAGGGGGTGGAATCAAGCTACAGAGCTCGTAGGTGGGAAGGGGGTAGAACAAAGCTACAGAGCTCGGATGTGGAAAGGTGGTGGAACCAAGCTACAGAGCTCGGAGGTGAGAAGGGGGTAGAGCAAAGCTACAGAGCTCGGAGGTGGGAAGAGGGTGGAACAAAGCTACAGAGCTTGGAGGTGGGAAGGGGGTAGAACAAAGCTACAGAGCTCGGAGGTGAGAAGGGGGGTGGAACAAAGCTGCAGAGCTTGGAGGTGGGAAGGGGGTGGAACCAAGCTACAGAGCTTGGAGGTGGGAAGGGGGTAGAACAAAGCTACAGAGCTTTAAGGTGGGAAGGGGGTGGAACCAAGTTACAGAGCTCGAAGGTAGGAAGGGGTTGGAGGCAAGATGAATCGGAAAGGGGGGATTACCAGCATTTATTCTCTGAGATTAAATCATATATAATAAGATTCGGTATTTGGACCCTAAAGTTGTATCCTTTGAGATATTGAATAATAGTGCTTATCTGCTGAATACAACTTTATTGCAAAAGCACTTGACTAACATTTGGGCCAATATTTTTTTATCAGGCAAATTTAGCCCAACTGTCCACAAACTGTTTGTTCTCTTACCATGACTCTCAGTCTTAGCCCTCCTTCAGTAGCCCTGCATTGCAGGTTTAATAGATTTATTTGGGAGAATATGAAGCTCAATACAACAAATTTAACTCGAGGTAAAAAAAAGAGAAAAGCTCTGCCAACACAATCTTCTCACGTCTGAGTGTTTACGATAACAAGCTGCACAGATGAGGCCTGGCTCAAAATTCCATAACCACTGCTTTGAAGCAGAATACCATGCAGATATAAAAAGCACCATTCAGTTCAGTTATGTACTCATTAAAAAATCATAAAACTTGTTTTTAATGCAACTAGTGTAAACATCTCTCTGCATTGGATTCTTGTAATGCATAATAAAACTCAGAGATGGAGATGGAGCGTTAGCACTCTGAACCAGTCAGAACTCTTCTGTTTTACTTGGTGATGGCAGTCTAAGGCCTCGTACACACGAGGCAATCTATTTGTTCAAATCGGTCGGACCGACCGATTTGAACAAATCTGTCTGATAGGATTTTGGTTTACACACGAGCAAACCAAAATCCCCGCCAGCAGACGGCGCGCTGACGTGTCGGGGACGTGGCGGTGACGTTGACGCCGCCGCGTCACCACACCAGGAAGTAAAACACTTCCGCGCATGCGCCGAATCCATTCGGCGGCGGTGCGGGACGACATGTCTGCTGGTAAGTGTACTAACCAGCAGACATGTCGGGCGGACGGATTCCCACCCGATAGATTTCAAAGCATGCTTTGAAATCTGTCGGGTGGCCAAATCCGTCGGCTCGGCCGTACACACGATCGAATCTGTCTGCTGGGACGGTCTAGCAGACCGTTTCCAGCAGACAGATTTGATCGTGTGTACGAGGCCTAACACTGTGAACATGCTGATCAAAGCCCATTTGCAGACAAATTCTGTAACCCCTTTATCTATCACACACATACCTGTAACATGTGCATTTTCAAGCATTTTATTTATTTTGAACAAGCAACTCAAGGTATCTGCACTTTTTTTTGTCAACACAGTGTACCACAATGTACATCAAGTGTGTTGTGCTGATCTTTATATCTACTATGATAGGGTGACCAGACATCCCCAGTTTCAGGGGACAGTCCCCTGATTGAGGACACTGTCCCCGGACCAAGTCTGTCCCCGGTTTTGTCCCCAGATTAGATTTAATAGGGGACAGGGGCAATTTCAAAGACAATCAGTGCAGAATTAAAATAAAAAAAGTAGAATTACACACCCGTGGTCCGCAGTGCCTACTAGCATAGGGAGTTGTATTTTTCCCATTATCTGTGCCTCTTTCTGATGATCATGTGCTGGTCGGAGCGAAGGGAATATTTCTTCAGTTTCGGGCGCATGCCCATTCAGCTCCACTCGCATGTTCTTCTGCCTTGGCTCAAATCCTGGCCAGCCACCTGCCTATCTCCTTTCCTAACCTGATCTTCCTCCGCTCCCATCCAGTAGTAGCCGGGGCCCGAAGAGTAAGACTTGAGAGGCTGTGAGGTGGGCGGCTACGGGCAGAGAGACGCTGATTGTTGCCATTACTAGTAAAGAAAAAATATGTCCCCGGATTTCATTTTAAAAATCTGGTCACCTTATACTATGAGTACCATTCTAAACTGATGGCAGTACAATTCACCTACAGTGGGTCTTATATTAATTTTGGCTACAAAAATCACACTAGGGCTTATTTTCAGGGCATGTCTTATTTACGGTATGTACAAAAAAGTTCCTGTGTCCCCTGTCCTCTCACCTCTCTCCCCCTGTCAGCTCAGGAGTCAGCATTATGAAATTCTGTAATCCCAAAAATAAACTTTAGTTAACTACTTCTGCCCCAGAAGGATTTACCCCCTTAATGACCAGCCCATTTTTTGCCACACAGCCCTGACAGTTTCCTAAATAGCTTCCTTTACCTTAGTGCAGTCCTCCTTCACTTACCTCATCCTTCCATTTTGCTTTTAAAGGTCCTCATTTCTTCTGAGAAATCCTTACTTCCTGTTCTTCTGTCTGTAACTCCACACAGTAATGCAAGGCTTTCTTCCTGGTGTGGAGTGTCGTGTTCGCCCCTTCCCTTGGATTACCGGAGATTCAGGGCGCTCTCTACGTTGCAGAAAGAGAAAGGAGCTGTGTATAAGTGGGCATCCTGACTCTCCAGTAGTCCAAGGGAGGGGGCGAGCACGACACTCCACACCAGGGAAAAAACCTTTGCATTACTTTGTCGAGTTACAGTCAGAAGAACAGGAAGCGAGGATTTCTCAGAAGAAATAAGGACATTTAAAAGCAAAATGGAAGGATGAGATAAGTGAAGGAGGACTGCACTAAGGTAAAGGAAGCTATTTAGGGGGAAAAAAATTGCATATTTCACCTGAGAATCTCAACAAGCTGAAATTGAGAGTTCTGCTTTGGCCAAAATCACTCTGTTCATCCATAGTGAAGGAGACAATGTTTTTTTGATGACAAATAGCATCTAAGGGTCAAACCAATGCATTTTTAGGTGCAGTGCATGAAAAAAAAATCATGATTGCCTCATCTTTGATGGAGTTTCAGTAAAACATTCATAGACTTCAGCCGTGACACAAGAAGAAGGGGAGGTAGAATGCACTGTGCAGACAACGCACAGCACCTAAACCACAGAGGTGTGAACCAGCCTCAGCTCTTTATACTTTACTTTTTATTTATGCATTACTGCACCTTCATTTGTTCTCCGAGAGACAAGTGGTAAAACGGGGCTTGTTTCAGTTTAATCTTCTCCTACAAGTTGAGATTTTTGTGAATCCTCTTGCCTCTATATTTAGCCACTGTATACTCCTATCATTATCTCAGGCACTGCTACACTTACTGCCTCTAATGGCTGAAAGCCAAAGTGTGTTGTATTGTAGTATGGAGTGATCGCACTTTGGCGAACATTGTCGGCCTGTCAATGATTGTGTTACTGGAGTGGCAAATGGAAACAGAAAGTCACAAAGGATATTCAAATTGAGAACACAAGCTATTGACTGAGCCAGACATATAAAATCTCTCCAACTCTAAATTACCTTGCTAAGTTTATTGAAGGGTGAAAAGGGATAATGTTCTCCAGTAAATACATTTGAAAATGGGTTTTAAATAGAGAATGCAGATAATTAAGGGCAGTGGGCTCAATTAAGTTACACAACACAAAATGATGTTTTGCTCCGTACAACACTTTGTTAAGAGATGGTTACTGGCCCATTTATAGCAGACCTTCCATCTACTCTAATTAAAGTAGAATGCTGGTCAAAATAAAAATTGTCTGGAAGCTTACATTAAAATCATTATTTGTTTCCCTTTGTAGCTGTGTGCAATACCAGCAATACATGTTCTAGACCACTTTACAGCAGCTCAGTGCAGAATTCTTTGATCAAAACAGGGGAATTTCTGTAATCGAATGACATGCATTGTGTCCAATAATTAGAATATTTGAAAAATATTATATTAAGTTTAGTGTTTTTGTTTTTTATTCAAAGGTGGCACTGGTGGGCACTGATAGGTGGCACTGGTGGACACTGAGAAGTGACACTAAAAGGTGGCACTGACGGGTGGCACTAAAGGGCATTGATAGGTGGCAGTGATAGCTGGCAGTGATGGGCACTGATGGGTGGCAGTAATGGGCAATGATGGGTGGCAGTAATGGGCACTGATAGGCAGCACTTCTAGGTGGCACTGACGAGGCATTGATAGGTGGCACTGGTGGGCATTGATAGGTGGCACTTGTGGGCATTGATAGATGGCACTCATGGACATTGATAGGTGGCACTGTGGGCACTTGCAGGTGGCACTAGCAGGGGGTAATGTCAGGGTTTTTTTCGGGCACAGAGAAGGCAGATGTACCGCCTTCTTCTTCGTGACCGATGTCCCTTTCACATAAGCCGGTGATCGGCTTTTTTCCTCCTCATGCTATTAGCGTGAGGAGAAAAAAAAAAAAATAATGATTACAGGCTTTTGTTTACATCACGTGATCAGCTGTCATTAGCTGATAGCTGATCATGTGGTAAGGGGCCAGGACCGTCCCCTTACTTGGATCTGTGATCACCCAAATCTCAGTGACTGGGGCGTATATATATGTCCCTGCCTTCTAGCGGGTCGGGGGTCCGATCGGGCCCCCTTCCGCTGCGTGCGGCGGTCGGCTTACCTCCGGGAGCGATCCGACTGGAGGGGGCGGCGGTTCGTTTCTGTCCGCCCCCTCGTGATCGCTCCCAGCCAATCCCGTGCGCCGCCGCCGTGTCACTTCCTCTGCCTGTAAAATGTAAACATAGGCAGAGGAAGTGATGCAGCTCTCATCTCGGCGGTATTTTCAAACCGCCCAGATGAGAAAAGAGTCACAGTAAGTCCGCACAAACACTACACTGACACCACACACATAGGCACATTTAACCCCTTGCGATTACCCCCCTGTCACACTGTCACTGAATGCAGTGATCATATATGTACTGATCACTGCATTTAGTTTCAGTGTGACAGTTAGTGTGACAGGCAGTTAGTGTTAGGTTCAGGGTAGCCCCGTACCCCCCCTAATAAAGTTTTAACCCCTTGATCACCGCCCTAGTAAACCCTTTCACCCCCTATTGCCAAAGTCACTAAGCGATCAATTTTTTGTTTGCTGTATTAGTGTCGCTGTTGCTGCTAGGTAGCTAAAAAAAAATGATTGCGATTTTTTTTTACTAAAGACATGTGGCTGAATAAATGTTGGCCTAAATGTTTGACTAAAATTTATTTTTTTCAATTTTTCTTATAACAAAAAATATTGTTTTTTTTTTCAAAAATGTCGCTCTATTTTTGTTGATAGCGCAAAAAATAAAAATCGCAGAGGCAATCAAATACCATCAAAAGAAAGCTCTATTTGTGGGAAGAAAAGGACGCAAATTTTGTTTGGGAGCCACGTCGCACGACCGCGCAATTGTCTGTTAAAGCAATGCAGTGCCGAATTGTAAAAACGCCTCTGGGCATTTAGCAGCATATAGGTCCGGGGCTTAAGTGGTTAAAGCGACACAAAGCCGAATCGCAAAAAGTGGCCCGGTCATTTGGCAGCCAAGTGGTCCGGGGCTGAAGTGGTTAGTGCTGTAATGGTATATCAAGCGCAGCTCACCACCAATCACATATTTGAATATTGTTCTTGAAAAGAAAGCAGTTGAGGTATTTTCCTCTAGTTGTACAAGAGCGAACATGTTCCTAAGGACAATAACAGTACTCCATGGCAGTGTTCTTCACACAATGGTTATTGTGGATTTTAGAATTTTCAGTGTTTCAGAACTTGTTACAAAAGGTGCAGAAGAGTGTCGCAGCTACTGAAATAAATTCCAATGTGAATGGAATTAGTTAGAAGTTCAGCCTGCTATTCTCTGATAATGTCAACATTTCAATCTAATGGGGCCTGATTGAGTCGGCGCAAATCACGGCTCACGACAGATTCACAATGCAATGAGATACCGGTACTCTTTCAGACTTGTGGGTAGAATAGCAGCGGATCCCAAGGTTACCGTTATGTATTGTTTAGCCCATCAAACTTTTTTTTTTTTGCAAAAGTATTTAGAATATAGAACTGCCTTAATAATTTCAATAATCTTCCAATACAATTATGCAGTAAGTGCATCTAACATACACTATATTACCAAAAATATTTTGATGTCTGCCTTTACACGCACATAAACTTTAATGGTATCCCAGTCTGTATTGTTCAATATTGAGTTGGCCCACCCTTTGCAGCTATAATGCCACGTACACGCGTTGGTTCATCCGATGAAAACGGTCTAATGGATTATTTCATCAGATATCCGATGAAGCTGACTTTCATCAGTCGTGCCTACACACCATCAGTTAAAAATCCGTTCATGTCAGAACGCGGTGATGTAAAACACTACGACATGCTGAGAAAAATTAAGTTCAATGCTTCGGAGCATGCGTCGACTTGATTCTGAGCATGCGTGGATTTTTAACCGATGGACTTGCCCACAGACGATCGTTTTTTTCTATCATTTTTTTAACCATCAGATCATTTTAAAAAAGGTGCTAAGTCTGTTCACCGATGGGAAAAAAAAACGACGAGGCCCACACACCATTCGGTTGTCCGATGAAAACAGTCCATCGGACTGTTTTCATCAGATGAACCGATCATGTGTACGCGGCATTTACAGCTTCAACCTTCAACCTCAAAAGGTTTAGGAGTGTAGCCTGGTATACACGCTCGTTTTTCTCGGCAAGAAAACTGCTGGCAGAGCTATCTTGCCGAGTACACCGTGCGTGTGTACGAGGCTTTGAGGTTTCTCGTTGAGAAAACTGCCCAGAATCTAGATGAGAAAAATAGAGAATCTGCTCTCTATTTTCTCGTTGTGATTCTCGGCAGTGTTTTCCTGCTGAGAACCCCAAGTGTCTGTATACATACCATGGAAACTCGCGCATGCTCGAAATGACTTTGACGCATGCGCGGTAGCGTCCAACGCATAGGTAGGGTGAAGGGAAAAATAGAAATACTGCATTGCCTAAACAATAGATATTTGTAAAATATAAATAAGCTGCTGCAACTAACATTGTAATATACACACAATAGAAAACAATGTTGAAGAAAATAGCTGCACCGCAATATAAGTGTACTATACGTGATGTCTAAGTTCACATATACTCCAATAATCATGTGGGAAAAAAAAGTATATGTGAAAAATTAGGATGACCAATGAAAATAGACAAAATAGAATGACAGCTGCCTGTCCATTTATATAGTATCAAACCAACTACAGAAACATCACAAGAGGTGGAACTAAATTCGCCTACTATCACCAGTGATGATGTAGTGACAAAAAATAAATATTAAACACAAATTAAATGAAATAAAATAAATGAGAAAAGTCCAAATGCTTGAAGATCAAGTGTTAGTCTCAAATGAAGGAGACCTCTTCAAATATGATATATGTGACTTCAAACAGGCGAAACACTTCAAGAAAAGTGATGATCTCAGATTGAGAAAGATTCCTCTGCCAACAGATGTACTGCCGCTTACCAGATAAATTGATCTCGTATTAAGGAGTGTGGCTCACACCCCAGCCAAGGTCTCTATAGCTCCCTGCAGAGTCCCTTCACTTCCTGATTGGATATGCCTCAATGAGATCTGTGACTCAACAGCTCAACAGTTCCACATAATAAGGAAAGAAAGAAAAAGCTCCCGTAGCGGAATCCAGCTAATAGCAATTTATTAAAATGATTAAACCAAATACACTCACATTTAGTGGATAAAATATAGCGTGTCATAAAATAGTAAAGCCGGCCGGCTCCCACAGCCCATTTCTTCCGGGACTTTATGTCGATTGTTGTGGTGACGTCAGCACGCCGCTCCTCCCTATACGGTTTCGTCACAGTGCCCCTGGACGACGTCATCTGTGATGAAACCGGACTCTGTGCAGGCCAGTCAAGTTCCTCCGTGCCAAATTTGCACATACATGTCTTTATAGACCTTGCTTTGTGCACTGGTACAAATCATTTGGTTGAGGGGGGATTATGGTGTAAGGTTATTTTCAGGGGTTGGACTTGGCCCTTAGTTCCAGTGATGGGAACTCTTAAGGCGTCAGCATACCAAGACATTTTGGAAAATGTCATGCTCCCAAATTTGTGGGAACAGTTTGGGGATGGCCCCTTCCTGTTCCAACATGACTGTGCACCAGTGCACAAAGCAAGGTCCAAGACATGGATGAGTGAGTTTGGGGTGGAGGAATTTGACTGGCCTGCACAAGTCCTGGCCTCAACCCGATAGAACACCTTTGGAATGAATTAAAGTGGAGACTGTGAGACGGGCCTTCTTGTCCCAACATCAGTGCCTGACCTCACAAATGTGCTTCTGGAAGAATGGTAAACATGGGAAAATGGGAAACATTCCCATAGACACACTCCTAAACCTTATGGGCAGCCTTCCCAGAATAGTTGAAGCTGTTATAGCTGCAAAGAGTGGGGCAACTCAATATTGAACCCTACGGACTAAGACTGTGATGCTATTAAAGTTCATGTGCGTGTAAAGGCAGGTGTCCCAATACTTTTGGTAATATAGGGTATTTTCTGCATGTTATTTATGTGTTAAACCACCCCTTGTGTAGACATTTTTCTTAGGAAAGACCTGCTGAAGCTCGCAAACTGCCTGTTAAACAGGTTGCTCCTAACGTGCGGCAGAATGGCATGGGAAATATCTATAGATTAAAAACTATGAAAAAAAAGGGTTTAAATGAGCAGAAAAACTGTATTTTTGGATTGGTCAGGAATTGCTGAAATGTATTTCCCTAAATTAACCACTTAAGCCCCAGACCATTTGGCTGGCAAAAGACCCGGCCACTTTTTGCGATTCGGCACTGCATCGCTTTAATGCTTTAACTGAGTGTGATGTGGCTCCCAAACAAAATTGACTTCCTTTTTTCCCCACAAATAGAGCTTTATTTTGGGGGTATTTGATCACCTCTGCGGTTTTTACTTTTTGCCTTATAAACACAAATAGGTTGACAATTTTTTACTATAATAAATATATATATATATATATATATATATATATATATATAAAACAAATTTTTCCTCAGTTTAGGCCGATACGCATTCTTCTACATATTTTTGGTAAAAAAAAATCGCAATAAGCGCTTACTGATTGGTTTGCGCAAAAGTTACAGCGTCTACAAAATAGGAGATAGTTTTATGGCATTTTTATTAATAGTTTTTGTTTTACTAGTAGCGGTGGTGATCTTTTGACACCATTTTGGGACCCTTGTCATTTTTACAGCGATCAGTGCTATAAAAATGCACTGATTACTGTAAAAATGACAATGGCAGTGAAGGGGTTACCCTGTAGGGGACGCTGAAGAGGTTAAGTGTGTCCTAGAGAGTGATTTTAACTGTTAGGCCTCGTACACACGATCAAATCTGTCTGCTGGAAACGGTCTGCTAGACCGTTTCAGCAGACAGATTCGATCGTGTACGGGCTAACAGACGGATTTGGCCACCTGACAGATTTCAAAGCATGCTTTGAAATCTGACGGCTGGGAACCCGTCCGCCCGACATGTCTGCTGGTTAGTATGCTAACCAGCAGACATGTCTTCTCGCACACGCGCCGAATGGTTTCGACGCATGCGCGGAAGTGTTTTACTTCCTGGTGCGGTGACGTGGCGGCGTCAACGTCACCGCCACATCACCGACACGTCAGCGCACTGTCTGCTGGCGGGGATTTTGGTTTGCTCGTGTGTACACGCGAGCAAACCAAAATCCCAGCAGACAGATTTGTTCAAATCTGTCGGACAGACAGATTTGAACAAATCTGTCTGCTCGTGTGTACAAGGCCTTAGGGGGCGTGGCTATGTGTGACATACGCCACTGCGTTGCTTTAACTGACAATTGCATGGTCGTGCGACGCTGTACCCAAATAAAATGTATGTCATTTTTTTCCACAAATAGACCTTGTTAGTACAAGGGACAAGGTACCAACACTCTAGCACCTTATAGTTTGCCTCCACCAGTGAAGTGTTTAGTATGCCTTTGTGCACCATGGTCGACCATTTTGTCCACACCTCTTCTTCCACTATTTCCTGTAGGTCCAATTCCCAAGCCGGTTGGTAGGAGGGATTATTAAATGGGGTATACAACTGTTATCCCTCTTTGTGAATCAGAACCTCGTATACAGCGGTTTTCATTTTTATTAATTTTTTATAGTAGAAACAATTTGACCCCTATAAAAAGGTAACAGTGTGTTTTAAATCAGCTATTTATGTGCGGCAAGCGTCTTTGTTATTTAAGCTAGCGCCTCTATTTTGCAAGTTTTCCACACTGTTTAGATGTATGATTTAGTGACTCATAAATGCTTTTCTTAGAAACAATTACTTTTTATTACTCTCTATAGTGTCAGCAAAATCGGTATTTACAGCACGCCCATAATAGTTCCTTGGTAACCAATTAATAATAATAATTTATTTGTATACAACAGGCATTGCTAGCTGGAACGGTCTGAAATACAGAGCCTGATCAAATGTATATCATGCAAACCTACATTGTTAAGGCAGAGTTTATAGCGCCCATTAATATAATGCATTGCATTGAGGAAGGCACAGTGCTTGACAATGAGATAGATGGTAATGTATACAATATCTGTTTAATCCATATTATAGCGTGCGGCAATGTGATTTATGCCTTATTAGCCTTCACCTAATCTCGCGCTATGCCTGGAAAATAAATATTTACTGAGACAAAGAGTTATTTGTATGGTTGCATATGCATTATCACACCCGGAGATTTATATTTTTTATGTTTCACGGATGTAGGTTAGTTGATGGCATGCCAGTTGGGCTCCTCTGCTCTGTTTTCAGAAGCCTTGTACTGGAGGAAAATGAAGGGCATATGACATAAAGGAGTCAGGGTGTGTGGTCAACATCCCTGCTGAACTACCGCTGAGATAAAATCAGCCTGCTGTTAGATTATTATATTTAATTAGCTAGGAATGGAATTTGCATTCACTTATATATGTAGAAAATATTATGGATTCTATTTGAGGGGGAATAGTCATTTTATTATTATTATTATTTATTATTATTATTATTATTATTATACAGTATTTATATAGTGCCAACAGTTTGCACAGAACTATACAACATGAGAGTAGACAGTAAAATTACAATAAAATTCTGAATTAATCGGAGGGCCCCACTTGTTAGATATTACAATATGTATGCAGCAGCCCCCCTAATACTTACCTGAGCCTATCTCCATCCAGTGATGTTGCAGGAGAGATTTGGGTGCCTGGGACTCCCTCCTCATTGGTTCCCGCTGCTGTCAATCAAAGTCAGTGAGCCAATAAGAGGAGAGAGTGGGCAAGGTCTATTCACGGCTCTGTGTCTGAATGGACACAGAGCTGCGGCTCAGGTGCCCCCCATAGGGGGAGGTGTCAGGAGAGCCGGCAAGGGACCCAAGAAGAAGAGGATCAGGGCTGCTCTGTGCAAAACTAACTGCACATAGGAGACAAGTAGGACATGCTTGTTACTTTTAAGCAAAACAAGACTTTAGAATCATTTTAAGGATGAATTTCTCCACATTCCCTGCAGCTACAGAGGTCATTTACTATTTTTTTTAATTATTTTTTTTAAACCATAGTTTTTTATTGAAGTTCAAAATGTACAAATACAATGAACAGGTAGTTATGTTGTATATGTACATTGTACTTTTGAGGAACAGGATATACAAAATAAACAAAATAGACCAAAACCATTGCTGTTCACAGTGGGGTTCCTAGGTGTATATTATGGACTGTCCTCTTTATGAGGCAAAGCCTGTCACCCCTATTGGGAACATACTGTGAGCAGGCTTATAAGAAGTATGATTAGAAAGCTCGATGCTAACCCCTCTGAGTTGTGTAATACATCAAATAATAAAACCAAATAATACCTATAATGAACAAAGAGGAATACACAACGTTTTCAGTTCTATTTGATTAGATCAGATTATGAAATGAAACTGTATTTTTGGTACCACAGAATGAATTGTCACATTTAAATGTAATACCTTTATCTCTTATTTAATGCCAATTTACTAGTGTAATAGGTTTTCCCTGGCTCAATTCCAGGACACATGTTCTATTCTGACGCTAAGCCAAATCTATGATTATGTGAGCATGCAAACATGAGGAAATAGTCACGCTGCTGTCTCCATCATCATCTCCAACTGAAAAGGGAGGAACTTTATTCAATTCACAGCTTTATAGACAAAGTGACATAAGCAAGCATCATCAGATATGGGTGTATCTGATGGGCTCATCCACATATGGTGTTCTCTTGTGATGTCTATTCTTGGCCACATTCCACAGCTTAGCGCCATCTTCCCTTTGCTCGATGGGAGGGGTAGGAGTTAAAAAGACATCTGTTTTTCATCTTCACTCTGGGATGACTAACTCTGTCATGACTTTCATTCAAGGAAAATAATACTGTCTTGTCACAGAATAATGAAATGCGCATATATATATATCAAGAAATAAAATAAATAAAACAATAAAAGAAAGGAAGGCAATATTTTAGTGGTTAGGAACAAGAGAACTTAATCATTTTATCAACTCCATCACAGTAGTTCTTAATCACTTCAGCCTCAGAAGGATTTACCCCCTTAATGACCAGGCCATTTTTTGCGATATGGCACTAAGTTACTTTAATTGACAATTGCACGGTCGTGTAACGTTGTACCCAAATAAAATGTATGTCCCTTTTTCCCCACAAATAGATCTTTCTTTTGGCGGTATTTGATGACCTTTGCTTTTTTTTAATTTTTTGCGCTATAAACAAAAATGTTTTTTCTTTTTTCTATAACACATATCCAAAAAAATGTATTCATCAGTTTAGGCCAGTATTCTTCTACATATTTTTGGGTAAAAAAAAGCACAATTAGCATATATTGATTGGTTTGTGCAAAAAGTTATAGGGCCAGATTCACAGAGCCATTACGCCTGTCTAACTGGTGTTAGACTGGAGAAATTTCAAATTACGCGCGTTTTTTAGCTAGTCTGAAACCTCAAACCATGAATAGACGGCTGCAGGCTTCAATTCGACTGGATTACGTGTTCGTACGCCTTCGGATCTACGCTGCAATAAAATTGCGGCCACTGGGTGGACTTCTCGTCGTTTTCCGCGTCGGGGTATGCTAATGAGCTTTTGCCGGCGATCCCAGAAATTACGATCTTCAATCGCAATCTCTTACGGCACCTTTAGTCATCTTTTTTGTACGTAACACTATACCAGCTTTTTGCTGGTCTAATATTAGACAGCCCATGTTAAGTATGGCCGTCGTTCCCGCGTCAAATTTCTACGTTTTCCGACGTCTTTTATTATTTTTTACGGAAGTCGTCCGGGAATAGGAATGTTCGTAAACGACGCTACTCAAACAACGAATGACGTAACGACGTGATTTCGCGCAATGCACGGCGGGAAATTTCTGAACGGAGCATGCGCAGTTCGATCGCCGCGGGGACGCGCTAAATTTAAATGCTTCACACCCCCCAATCGCGTATTTCGATTACGCGGCGAGAAATAGACTACGCCGCCGTAGCGTACGGGCAAAAATCTACCAGGATTCGGTGTAGAGCCTGGTGAAATACGGCAGCGTAGAGTATTTCGATTACGCAGCGCAATATTAAGTGTATGTGAATCTGGCCCATAGCGTCTACAAAATAGGGGATAGATTTATGGACATTTAATTATTTTTGTTGTTTTCACTGGTTATGGCTGCTATCTGTGATTTTCAGTGGGACTGCGACATGACAAATCTGACCCCAAGTGACACTTTTTGATGACCAGTGCCAAAAAAATGCACCGATTACTGTATAAATGACACTGTCAGGGAAGGGGTTAACATCAGGGGCAATCAAATGGTTAACTGTGTGTTTTTAACTGTGTGGGGGAAGTGCTGACTAGTGATCACTAGGAACAGCAGATCTCCATATTGACCCCTGTCAGAACGGAGATCTGCCTTGTTTACTTTGGCAGATCCCCATAATGCCTCTCTGAACCGATATTGCCGGTGACTGCCTCTGTGCTTATAGTAGAAAAATCTGTAAAGTGAACTTACACAGGACATCCTTCGTAACCCCCCCACCCCTCGGTCCAGTTGACCGGCAGCGTGGCGAGCTCCCGTTCTGAGCCCTGCTATCGCTGCCTCACCAGATCAGGGCTTAGAAATCCCCTCAGCATTCTCTCTACTTCTTCCCCCGCTGATAGGATGGGCTACGCTTGATCTAATTGGTCGGCAACACCCATGTGACGTAGACGACCAATTAGAATGCTCCGAAACGTACCTCCTTATGGGGGATATTTTGGAGATTGAGCCGAGGGGATTTCTAAGCCCCGGTCTGGCGAGGTGGCGATAGCAGGGCTCAGGACGGGAGATCGCCACGCTGCCGGTCAACTGGACCTGGGGGGGGGTGAGGAGGGGGTCCTGTGCAAGTTCACCTTACAGACTTTTCTGTAAAAGTGAACTTAAGGCGGTCGTACACGGTTCAAATTTCTAAAGAATTTTCTTTCATAAATTGTATGAAAGAATTTTTGTTCGTATTTCCCACCGTTAGTGCGCTGCAGCAACAGCCGATTTTCGTACGGCAAACAAATTTGAGAAATCCGACATGTTGGACATTTTTTGAAAAGCAAACGATTTTCTGATCAATGATGGGAGAATCGTGCGAGAAATGTAATAGAAAAAAAAATGTGCTTGTGCAAGAAAAAAATATTCTCGGCAACATGAAGGTTTTGTCGTCCGAATTTCGAAAATCAATGGTGGCATCATCGGATCACAATAAAAACAAACTTTCTGATTTAAAAAAAAAGAAAATTTGTTCGAAATTCGATCAGAATATGAAAATACAATGCAGTTTTCCTAAAGCTGTATGATCAAGGAATGCCAGTAGCCACCTTGTGTCTTTTAATAGAAGACCCGAGAAAGTGTATAGTCTCGAAAAAGTAGAGTACAAGAATTATCTATTGCAGTGACTAAATGGCAAACTGCCGGAGTAAGAGTCAAGCACATAACTAAAAAATAGAGTGGAAGTAAAAATGACTCCTTCCTCTATGAATAGTGTTCTTTATGGCACTGCACACTTCTCCTTGGCTATGTCTATAGGAAAAAAAACACATTGTAAATTCTCATCAGAACAGCAGAAAAAACTTCACTTCCAACTAATGCAATGTTTAACTGATAATTCATACAGCATATTCAGGAACCAGCCAGTACATACACACAGCAGTTAATATCCTTGGAGGGCTGCCAAAACCACCATGTTTTCAATACTATACTAGGACATACAAGGGGGAAAAAATCCTTTTCGGTAATATTAATCTCCAGGATCTTTATTAAAGGATCTTCTCGGTGATTGTTTTACAGATCGGCACTTTAGTGAAGTACTCTTTTATTACAATGGCTCTTTTTTGATGTTTTAAAGCTACAAATACATTCTTTTTCTGGAGGAGCTTAGAGTTAAAACCTTTATCCTTTAAAATAGTTTTTCTTTCTGATTTAAATGGATTCATGCATTTTATAAGCAGCTCTGAAAGCCTCTAAGTAAAATGACTTTTAAGGTTATGTAATTTCAGTAGTATTTTTTTATTTTTTTATGTCTGATGGTTGGAGGTAAAGCTTGGATATGTGGGACATTCCTTAAATATTTTATGTGGCTAATGCAGAACACACAGATTTTTTTTTAGTTCTGACCTGTCAAATATGGGTCACTCTTTAGACCCTAACTTGCATCTCAGTGTTGCTGATCTCCTCTTCTTTCAGTAGCTTCATGTCTACCTGATGGTGACAATGGAGGAACATGCCTATGCAAAGGCGTATCTAGTGAAAATAGTGCCTATGGCAAGCACCCGGTGGAAACATTTGAAACCCATCTTTCAGATAACCTTAACAAAAAAAAAAAACTAGTGATATTTATCATCCCTTGTGATACTTTGGGTAGTGACATATCCTCTTTATGGGGAAATCTGGAGTTTATTAGACCCCTGATCCCTCCTCTACCCTCCAAGGCTGGGTAAATGCAGAACCAATACTGGAAGTGATGAAATCTTCATCACTTAAGGCCTCAGTTTTCACAGAGGAGAGGGAGAAACTGATGTTCCTCCTTCTTCTTTGTGCGCTGCCAATCCGACCAGATGGCATGGGAGAACAGGGGAGGGATGTGGCTTAACGCAGCAGTGATAGCGCTGCCATTGTCTATTAGCAAAGGTGCTGAAAAGGAGATCCTGCCTATGCTCGGGAGGAGATAAAAAGAGACCCTCAGAACCTGGTAAGTGCCTTGCTGCCCAGCCATATGTTGCCCATGGCACTTTCCATGGCTGCCATACCCTAGATACACCACTGTGCTATGCATTGAGCATCAGCACAGTTAAACAACCACTTGCAGCCAAGGCTTTCTCTGGCATTCCTCTCTTGTGTGTAAAAATCTAATTTGTATACTAGAAAATAACTCAAAACCCCCAAACATTAAATATTTTTTTTTTTACAGAGACCCTAGGTAATAAAATGGTGGTCTTTGCAATTTTTTAAAAGCTTTTTTATGTAAAAAAAAAAACACTTATGACATAAAAAAAAACATTAACATTAGCCCGTTTTTGTATAACGTGAAAGATTGTGTTACGCCAGGTAAATGCACTTTAAAATTGTGCACACTCGTAAAATTATGCCAAAATTTGGTACTTAAAAATCTCCAAAGGTTTAAAATGTTTTACAGGTTACCAGTTTGAGGTTATAGCGGAGGTCTTGCACTAGAATTTGCTCCTTCTCTAACATTTGCTGTGATACCTCACATTTGTGGTTTGAACGCATTTTACATATGCAGGCGCGACCTATGTCTGCGTCCGAGCATGAGGGGATGGGGCACTTTAATTTTTTAATTGTTTATTTTATTTTTTATTTTTTTAAATCATTTTTTGGATCACTTTTATTTCTATTACAAGGCATGTAATAGGAATAGAGCATGACAGGTCCTCTTTACGGAAAGAAAAAAAAATGTCAGTGTTTACATCTGCCTCTGAGACGATTTAGTTTGCATTTGTTAGCGCTATATAAGTTACTCACTCACACTCACTCACTCATAATTCCTGGGAATCTCCATGGGCTTTTTACTCTAATGCCGCGTACACACGGTCGTTTTTTGCGATGAAAAAAAACGACGTTTTTTAAAACGTCATTTAAATTGATCGTGTGTGGGCAAAACGTCGTTTTTTGTCTTCAAAAAAACGACCAAAAAAAAATTCCAACATGCTTGAATTTTTTGTGTCGTTTTTCAAAACGTTGTTTTTTGTTTCACAAAAAGTCACCGTGTGTAGCAAAAACGTCTTTTAAAACGACGTTTTTCAACCCGCGCATGCCCAGAAGCTAGTTATGAAGCGAGCTTCAATGGAAAAGAGTGGTGAACGTAACCTTGCTTTTTGTGAAAAAAACGATGGTGTGTATGCAAAATTGTCTTTGAAAAGTGACGTTTCAAAACGTCGTTTTTTACTTCACAGAAAACGTCGTTTTTTTTCATCGCAAAAAACGACCGTGTGTACGCGGCATTAGGCTAAGGTGTGGTCACTAATCATTGATCCCGTGTGAGCTATACGGATGTGCTACACACACCTAGCTGTATCGGGCTAACATCAATACCATCTTCTCACCGAATAGTGTCCAAAGGGTTGTGAGTACACTGGGAACGATCGAGGGTCCGCCGTGACCACTGGCTTGTTGTTTGGAAGCTTGGAAATGTATGCTGATATTGATGATTCAAAGTTTGGTTAAGCCCTGGTTCACACTGGGCTGCGGGAGTGAAGCAGTGCGAGTTCAGCTGAACTCGCACGATTTCACTCCCGCCCGGCAGTCCCGATTTCAGCCGCGATTTCAGAGACATCTGTGCAGGTTTCTGCACAGATGTCAATGTAAATCGCAGGCTGAAATCGCAAAAAGTAGTACAGAGACTACTTTTTGAAATCGGTGCAATGCCGCAGATGCAGCGTCGCACCGATTAGGACGGTGCCATTGCCGTCAATTTGAGGCAAAATCTGCCGTTTTGACATGCGATTTGACATGCCAAATCGCATCTCAAAACGCACCAGTGTGAACCAGGGCTCAGACCACGTTTGTGAGTGCATTTTATGAAGATTTTGTAGTGGTGTGATTAAAACTGGTTTTACAATATTACACTATGGTACTATTTTTTCTTTATTTATGTGAACACGTTGGAATTTATCACTGAATTGGATACTGATATCAACTACTTTGGAGAGATTTGGATTTTTTGCATTTGTGCCCTGACACGAGAGTGCTGGGCATTTAATTGTGGTGAGTGCGCATTCTAGAAGGGTGGTGGATTCACTGAGCACAGGCGGTGTGGTGGAAGATTGAGAAGATTGATACTAAGATTCTATCTATGAACTCATTTTTACTTTTTTCACCGATTATCACAGGATTTAACTTTTTTTCGCTCTTTGCTAAACATTTTGGCCCAGATTCAGAGATAATTAGATTCTCGTAGCGTATCAGAAATACACTACGCCACCGTTTTTTACCTGGCTCTACGTGGAATCCAGGTAGATTTTGTCCAGTAAACGACGGCGGCGTAGTGTATTTCTCCCGTCGCAATCCATCTGCGAGAGTAGGGGGCGTGAAGCATTTAAAATAGGCGCGTTCCCGCGGCGATCGAACTGCGCATGCTCCGCTCGCAAATTTCCTGCCGTGCATTGCGCGAAATCACGTTGTTGCGTCATAGTAGCGTCGTTTACGTACATTCCTATTCCCGAACGAGTTACGTTAAAAAAAAAAAATATTTTCAAATCGACGCGGGAACGACGGGCATACTTTACATGGGTTACGCACTGTTAGACCAGCAAAAAGCTCCTCTAACATTACGTAGCCAAAAAATGACGTAGGCGATTGCGAGGGACACTCGTACCTTCGTGGATCGCCGTAAAAACTAATTTGCATATCCCGACGCATGAAAACGACGCAAACTCCTCCCAGCGGCCGCAAAAATATCGCAGCGTAGATCCGTAGGCTTACGAAGACGTAAGCCTCTCGGATCGAAGCCCGAAGCCGCCGTATCATGGTTTGAGGATTCAAACTAGTGATACGGCGCGCGAAATTTGAAATTACTCCTATCTAACACCAGTTAGACAGGCGTAATTGCTCTGTGAATCTGGGCCTTTGTTTTGTTTGTCCATTTGTCACTGTAAAAGGTGATTTATGTTATATGATATATGTTATTTGTCACAGTTTTCACATATTTGATCATTCTTATTAGTCACATTTTTTAGTTAAGTGGAAATCACTTTTCACTATTTTAGCGCTGCTTTTATATATTACAGCACACTTGTTCAATTTGATGGTGTAGTACATATATAACACTTTACATATCCTACTTCTATAGCAGCAGCTAGGTTGATAGGTTTCTTCACCAAGCGCAGTGGGTGATAGTTAGTGTTGCTCACGAATATTCGCATTGCGAATATTCGCTACGAATATTGCATATTCGATTATTTGCGAATAACTCGAATATAGCGTCGAATATTCGCTATGGTGAATATTCGTATTTTTTCAAATTTATTTTTAAAACAGATCACATCCTAGTGATCTCCATCGACGTCTAAAAGCATTGCTGGTATGATTAGAGAGAGACCCTGGGCCGAGTAGCTGATGCGATTCTTTTATGTTGCCGAAAATTTTCGGCAAAATAAAAGAATCGCTTCAGCTACTCGGCCCTTCTTTTGCATCAGAGCCAATCAGAATAACTTGAATATTCGGCAAAAGGAATATTGCGCGATATTCCTTTTGCCGAATATTCAAGTTATTCTGATTGGCTCTGATGCAAAAGAAGGGCGGAGAAGATAATCGCGCAATATTCCTTTTGCCGAATATTCAAGTTATTCTGATTGGCTCTGATGCGCCCTTCTTTTGCATCAGAGCCAATCAGAATAACTCGATTATTCGGCAAACGGAATATTGCGCGATTATCTTCTCTGCCCTTCTTTTGCATCAGAGCCAATCAGAATAACTCAAATATTCGGCAAAAGGAATATTGCGCGATATTCCTTTTGCCGAATATTCGAGTTATTCTGATTGGCTCTGATGCAAAAGAAGGGCGGAGAAGATAATCGCGCAATATTCCTTTTGCCGAATATTCAAGTTATTCTGATTGGCTCTGATGCGCCCTTCTTTTGCATCAGAGCCAATCAGAATAACTCGATTATTCGGCAAACGGAATATTGCGCGATTATCTTCTCTGCCCTTCTTTTGCATCAGAGCCAATCAGAATAACTCAAATATTCGGCAAAAGGAATATTGCGCGATATTCCTTTTGCCGAATATTCAAGTTATTCTGATTGGCTCTGATGCAAAAGAAGGGCGGAGAAGATAATCGCGCAATATTCCTTTTGCCGAATATTCGAGTTATTCTGATTGGCTCTGATGCACCCTTCTTTTGCATCAGAGCCAATCAGAATAACTCGAATATTCGGCAAACGGAATATTGCGCGATTATCTTCTCCGCCCTTCTTTTGCCCCCTTATTCTCCTTTCTTTTAAGTAGAGTTAGTGTAGAGTTAGTGTTTAGTGCATATTAGTTTAGTAATACAGGAAATGATCTCCGTTTATGAGAATTTCGCAATCATTTTCACATTAGCGAAATTTCGCATTAACGAATATTCGATATTAGCGAATATTCACGAATATTCTTCTATATATTCGCGCAATATCGCGAAATCGAATATGGCGTATTCCGTTCAACACTAGTGATAGTTAAGTTGGGGGGCTGCATCCTTAATTATCTATTTACATCTATTTTTACTTTATTTTATTATTTCATCTGGAGGAGGGGCTTTCTCAGCTAAGCATACCCTCCAGTCTGCATGCCTGAATTAAGTGCAGATGGAATTCAGGAAGTGAATGATGTATGAAGTAGTGTTTTCAATTTGTGGTATTGAAGATACAGTTCAGTTCTGTTTTAAAAAAAATGGTATAGTGTGTGGGCGCTAGGTATCTCTATAATAGTAGAACGTTCATAAAATAACCACAACTAAAAACAAATAATGTGCTAAATGGATATATAAACAATAGTGCTCATGTATTTGTCCATTCCAAAAACGTCCATGATGTGACCACTGGTGATTCTCTACCTCTAAATAGTGCTCTAGTTCATGCAAACAGTCGTGCCATTGACATGTGTTTCTGTGATCCACACTACCTTATACACACACTGCCACTCACCAGATTCTAGGACCCAGTTTTTTCTCTCCAGGCCTCTGCTCTGCCCCCAGTAGATAACTCAGAGACAAAAGACAGACATGCTTCTCATAGCACAACCAGGCTTACATTTATTAAAATTGTTTAAAAGAGACAGTTACAACTCATATTTGTTGGTGCCCAAGCCGGAACCAGTCTATATCAGCAGTGTATAGTATGTTTCCAGCGCTCTTTTCCTGACACAGAGACTCAGCGTGCGTTCCAGCAATTGGAAACTATGTCACTCAGATAAGACGTCACTAACCACGTAAACCTAACTCTACGCGTTTCGTCGTAATGGAGTCTTCAGGAAGCAATTTATGTTGCGCAATATTTGCCGAATCTAAATGTTCTAAAAAAACAAACAAACACAACAAAAACACAAAACACAAAACATTAAAACATTAAACATCCCTGATTTCATTGAGTACATAGATAATGCAATCTTATTTCTTATTGTCATGCCCTAATCCATGACAGTAATATTATAGTAGAAAGATAGCATGCATAACCTATTTGTTATAACTTTTGCATGCTCCCAATAGTCTTATGGGTTGCTTGTCCTTAACTCGATTGATAAATACAATCCGTAAAGTCTCAGTTATAACATTTAAACAAATAGGATTACAATTTTCTAGGCATAACCAATATATTTTTTTCACATACACAAATAGATAAATAAATAAATTAATAAAATGCTTATTAGTAAATCAGATACATATCAAAAATAATAAAAAAAATATTCTAATTTCAATAGAAATCTCTGGACACTATAAAGAATAAGTATTGAAAACTATTTACAAAGGTGATTATTTCACCGCCATGGCTTCGAACAGGGGTCTCCAAACTTGTATAACAAAGGGCCAGTTTACTGCCCTTCAGAATTTAGGGAGCTGGACTGTAGCCATTGAGACTAGAAAATGCTCCAGCATCGGTGGGAGTAAACAATGCCATAGGCCTGGTGGTCAGTGGGATTAAAAAAAAAATGATATCTTTGGTGTCAGTGGGAGGTATAGAGCCCCACCTCTGATGTAAATGGAAGGAATAGTGTCCCATCCTTGGTGTCAGTGGAAGGAATAGTGCCCCAAGGGCTGGATAAAAGCAAGCAAAGGGCCACATCCAGCCCATGGGCTGCAGTTTGGAGACCCCTGGCTTAGAATATCAGTTTCACCAAAATGTGTATTAAGAATAACTCTTTAAATGAGACTCTGCTTTATTGATCTATATTTAACTTTACTTTAGAAAGCATCTTTTAGAACAGTGGTCTCCAAATTTTCTAAACAAAGGGCCAGTTTACTGTCCTTCAGACTTCAGGGGGACCGGATTGAGGCCAGTGGGAGTGGAATTTTTTCCGGCATCAGTAGAAGTAAACATCACCACATTTGGAATTAGGTTAGAGGGATAGTGCCCCATCATTGGTGTTAAAAGGAGGAATAGTGCCCTATTATTAGTGTCTGTGGGAGAAATTATGCTCCATTGTCAGTGGTAAATGGCAGAATAGTATCTCGTATCAGTGGAAGGATTAGTGCCCCAATGGCTGGATAAAGATAAGCAAAGGCCGCAGTTTGGAGACCCCTGTTTTAGACGTTAATTACATGCTCTTTTCAACACATACATTTCCATATGCTAGATGCTGATAATAGATTTTTTTAAATGTAATGTAATCTAAAGCAAACTATATTGCTTTCTGGTCTTTAGATGCAGTGGCTGCATTTGTTTTTTCCCTGTACTTTTTATCTTTTTTTTTTCCAAATATTTACGCAGACATGCAATGAATAAACTTCCTGTCTATTCGCAGGTACACTTGCTACTCCACTGTATATCTGAATAGAACCATGGCTGGAGTTCAAACATGTCTACCTTTGATCATGCTCATTACATGGTGGATTGGTGGGGTCAGTGGTCTACATAAGAAACATAACATTGCTTTTGCTGTCCTTTTAGTTTACAGAACGTGACGGGGACACTGCGTTTCTGGTAGGATCAACAGTTGCTGAAATGTTAAAAAAAGTTATTGGAGACAAATCTTAAGACTGGCAAGCATTTTTGTTTGTGGGTTTGATACTCTTTAACCACTTAACCTCCAGACCATATTGCTGGTCAATGACCAGAGCACTTTTTGCGATTCGGCACTGTGTCGCTTTAACTGACAATTGCGCGGTCGTGCGACGTGGCTCCCAAACAAAATTGGCATCCTTTTTTTCCCACAAATAGAGCTTTCTTTTGGTGGTATTTGATCACCTCTGCGGATTTTAGTTTTTGCGCTATAAACAAAAATAGAGCGACATTTTTGAAAAAAATAATATTTTTTACTTTTTGCTATAACAAATATCCCCCAAAAATATATATAAAAAAATATATAAAAAAAAAAATTCCTCAGTTTTAGACATATTCTTTGACATATTTTTCGTAAAGAAATCGCAATAAGCGTTTATTGATTGGTTTGCACAAAAGTTATAGCGTTTACAAAATAGGGCATAGTTTTATGGCATTTTTATAAATATTGTTTTTTTACTAGTAATGGCGGTGATCAGCGATTTTTATCGGTACTGCGACCTTATGGCGGACACTTCGGACACTTTTGACACATTTTTGGGACATTGGCATTTTTATAGCGATCAGTGCTATAAAAATGCATTGATTACTATAAAAATGCCACTGGCAGGGAAGGGGTTAACACTAGGGGCGAGCAATGGGGTTAATTATGTTCCCTGTGTGTGTTCTAACTGAAGGGGGGGTGAGACTGACTTGGGGAAATGACTGATCGCTGTTCATACATTTCATTAAGCATTTCTCCCCCTGACAGGACCGGGAGCTGTGTGTGTTTACACACACTGCTCCCGGTTCTCGCTCTGTAACAAGCGATCGCGGGAGTCCGGCGGTGATCGCGTCTGCCTGGCACACGCGTCCGGACCAGGGGCGAGCGGCCCTATTGGCTGATTCGCGAGATTATGTAATATTACGTGATCTTGCGCAGCCGAGCCGACCTGCTAGTATAACTGCGGCGGCTGGTCGGCAAGTGGTAAAAGTGGGAGTAAACTCTTTTCTTTCCTATAATAAGGCTTACCTGTAGGTACATGAATGTACACCTGCATTGTTTAGGAGACATTCACACTGCATGCAGCTGATGACATCACCGGCGCATGAGCTATGAAACGACAGCGACCCCGTGCCTTCCCTTCAGAGCCCTGTGTTGCATTCCGAGAACTCCTGTGTGCATGCACGGGAGTGACATCATCGCGACACGGCCAATCAGATGCCTGGAGCATGCAAACCCAGAAGGAAATAAAGAAGATGGAAGCCCTGTCAGTGGTGACAGCTCGCTGCTGGAAGGCTTTGTTTTATTTATTTCATAATGTTAACCCTTGCAGGGTGAAAAAAAAAACAATTATTGCAGTTTACTACCGCTTTAATTCTACGCAATAAAAATTTCTAGTTACTACTCATCCAATAAAAGATGAGAACATAATGGGTGCTCAGTTTGGTATTCAGGGGCTTTTAAAGACTATCCATTTTTTTTTCTGTTACCAGTTTAGAGTTTGACAATGAAAATAAAGTGGAGAAATACAATGGAGTGAATTTTTCGGGTCATTGCATTCGTCCCAGTCTCCTCAGAACCTTCCATCTTGCCTAATGATAACAGATTGTGATATTATCTAGCTCATTGTGACCTGCTCGGGAGGATGAGTGAAATTCTGCCCACTGTGAGTTATGGCTAAAATAACGCCTTGAGTTATGATCAAATAGGGGATTTTAGTAACAGAGCCTCAAACAATAGTCTGCTATAAAAGCAATACTCTGTCAGTAACACAATCTGTTTCATTGTGTCAGTTTTTTTTTTTTTGCAGTTTGACTTTTTGTTATCAGGAATTCAAAGGACAGAATGGCACAGGTTAATACAGAGCAACCTAAATTCTGTGGATAGAACGTTTCTTGAGTGTTGAAATACGCATCCAATTATCATTCTGCTGACAAGTTCACACCCATCGTCTTGTAATAGTGACATTTAGTAGAAATAAGAAGGTAATAGTGTATATATATATATATATATATATATATATATATATATATATATACACACAGTATATTGTAAAAATTCAATCATTAACTTAGATATAGCTGGCCATAATTTCTTCTCCCATCATGCTTTGTGATACATGTGGTATGAGCCAATTATTGTCTTTATTTTTTTAGTATGCTATGTCCAGATAATGGTCCCTATATCATTAGTGAAACGAGGTAGCCAATTTGGTGTTTATTTGATAATGATAAAAAAAATGCCAGCTCAGATGAAACAGGATCCGTTTTCAATTGTGCCAATTCACACAGTTTAACCACTTTACATCAGGAGCAATAAAAAAAATAAAAAAAAATCAGGCATTTTTTGCTAGAATATTACTTGTAACCCTTCAAAAACTATATTTTTGAAAACAGACGCCATGTAAAAATAAAATGGTGGCAGTGGCAATTTATGTTGCACAATATTTGCGCAAATATTTATCAAAATATAAATGTTCTGAAAAAAAAAATACTGTATTTATCGGCGTATAACATGCACAGGCGTATAACACGCACAGGCGTATAACACGCACCCTAACTTTCAGAGGGAAGTTTCAGGAAAAAAACTTTCCACTGCCCCCTGCATATAACACGCAGGCACAGTTTACCCTCTATTTTCAGGCTAAAAAAGTGAGTGTTATACGCCAATAAATACAGTACATTCAAATTCATTTTAGTGCACACAAACTTAATAAAATGGCCAATTTATTGGGTAAAATATAAACGATAGAATTGCATTCAGTAAATAGATACCAAATATGTTAAAGCGGTTGTATACCTGCTGTCATTTTTTTTTTTAACCTGAAAAGCAAAAGCCATAATCAGCTAGTATGCACCGCATATTAGCTGATTATGAAATACTTAACTTGGAACAAGGTGAGAGGAACTTACCTGGTCCACGCCGAGGGAGATGTCATCTTTCCTCGGCGTGTCTTCCGGTATAACCGCTCGAGCGCTGTGAATTGCTGGAGCGGCGATGTCGTCACTCCCGCGCATGCGCGCGGGAGATTTCTCTCCGGCAAGGTCCGGCGGGTGCCGGCCCTTTAGCCTAGGATCCCTGCTGCGCATGCGCCGCTGCAGTCAGCGGCGTATTGCGGGGGGAATATCTCCTAAACCTTACAGGTTTAGGAGATGTTCTTTATACTTACAGGTAAGCCTTATTATGGGCTTACCTGTAGGTTAAAGTGGTAGTACAGAATTTACTACCACTTTAAGCCTTAACCACTTGAAACCCTGAAAGTTATATCCCCTTCATAACCAGGCCATTTTTGGTGATACACCACTGCGTTACTTTAACTGACAATTACCCAGTCATGCCCTGTACCCCAAAAATAATTATATAATTTTGAAGCTTTCGCTTGGTGGTATTTGATCACCTCTGCATTGAATTTTTTTTATTTGTTGTGCTATAAACAGAAAAGGCCGACAATTTTGAAAAATAAAAATATATTTTTACTTTCTGCTTTAAAACACAGCCAATAAAAAAAATGTAAAAACTTGAATTTCTTCTTCAATTTAGGTCAATGTTATTATTATTATTATTATTAATATATATTTTGCTACATATTTTTGGCAAACAAAATCCCAATAAGTGTATATTGATTGGTTTGTGCAAAAAAAAAAAAATGTTATTTTCTGCTAGAACACATCTAATAAAAAATGTAGAAAATCAAATTTCTTCATCAATTTAAACCGATATGTATGCTGCTTAATTTTTTTGGGAGATATATATATATATCTCCCAAAAAAATTATATATATATTACTAGTAATGGTGGCAATTAGTGACTTATAATGGGACTGTGATATTGCGACAGATAGCCACACACTAAGTGACACTTTTTGGGAACCAGTGACTCCATTACAGTGATTGGTGCTAAATATATGCACTGTCACTGTACTAATGACACCGGCTGGGAAGCTGTTAACATTAGGGGAGTTAAAAGGTTTAAATGTGTGCCTTGCCAGTTTTTATGTGTACTATGGGAGGTGCTTTTACTAGGGGGAGACATGGGTCCTTGTCCCTGCTTTGCAGGAATACAGGATCCATGGCTCCTGTGCTGTTAACATAGGCAGGCCCCTGTTCTCCCTCAGTATCAAAAGATTGGTGGGTGCTAGCGGACATCGAGTACATGTACCCATGATCGGCTCCCACAGCGTGAGAAGGCCAGAGGTGGACTGCATGCACGCCCCAGACCCGAAAGTGCTGGAACACACATTCTAGGTCGATGATGATGCTTCGGTGGTGCTTGGATGATGCTTCAGTGATGCTTCGGTGGTGCTTGGATGATACTTTGGTGGTGTTTTGATGGTGTTGGGATGGTGATTCGGTGGTGCTTGGATGATACTTTGGTGGTGCTTGGGCGGTGCTTGGATGGTGCTTCTGTGGTGCTTGGATGGTGCTTCGTTAGTGCTTGGATGCTTTAGTGATGCTTCGGTGGTGCTTGGATGATGCTTCGGTGGTGCTTCGATGGTGCTTTGGTGGTGCCTGGATGATACTTCAGTAGAAAAGGAAGCATAACCCTAGGGGCTTTGAGTTGCAGCTAATAGTAATTCAATAAGAAAATGTATGATAGAAGAATGATATAATTTATTAAAAAAACAAATAAATTACAAGATGGAAAAAACATCTGGTACATGTTGGAGCATGGATTCAAAAATTGTAGTACAAACATTAGCATACCATCAGTAAGTATAGGTAGAGCAATGTGATATATTAATTGTTTAACTTATGTGCAAAGACCCCGACGCGTTTCGACCTTTTTGCTGGTATGGGTCCTCTTCAGGGGGAAGCAAGTTTGCAGGCATAAGTTCTATGTAAGAAAACAAGAATTTATATATACATAATGATAAGATTTGTTGAAAAACAAACAAAAATATGTGTACTATACTAATATGAATACAGTCATTGTTAGAGACATTGATTCAAAAGTGTGTATAGTTACCAGGGTGAATGTCGAGAATCAGAACCGATAGCGGATGATACTTCAGTGGTGCTTGGATGGTATGGTGCTTGGCAGATTCCCAGTGTGTGTTTTAATATCTCATACCTGCAATTTGTCCAACAAAAAAAAGCAATAGACTTCTATGAAGGCTTTGAAGATGCTTTGAAGCACCACTGAAGCTAGATGGGGTATAACTTTTAAAGCTAAGCTGAAACAATGCACTGCTAACACAAGGGGTAAACAGGACTGTAGGCTTACCATTTTATTTAGTGACAGGAGCTTTGACTGGTGTTCAGAGAGCTTTAACAAGGCTTTTCCAAAGCCCTGTTTTAAAGTGTAAACTAGCCCTTACAAATTGGGCCATGTACAGTCATATGAGGGAACACCAGCGGGGATATCTGGCGATTAGCTACAGGAGGCAGCCCCATTGGAAGCAATGGGAGACTGACAGATACCACAACGCGGCTGTTCATATATAATTGCTCATGGAATTACATGCAAGTGACACAGACAGTCTGTATCCAGAGACGGCGCCTGCGCAGCGACGTTTGGCTTCTTTCGGAAAGTCGTGACGCGCAGTATGCGCCGGTCGGAGGAACATCAATCAACTAGGAATGCCCAGTCCCGCAAGAATCATACCCGGAAGCGGAGGGATGAAACGGCGCTAACGAGGTATGTACGAAAAAAAAAAAAAACAGCATATCCGCAGTGTAATCAGTCGGCTCAATGTATTGTCAGAATTTTTTTTTAGGGTGAACCTCCACTTTAACTGATTCCCTTTAAAAACGATTAAAAATAGATAAAAATCAATCATATAATGTGCCTGTAGTTTCTAGTTTCATTTTTGCATGTTGCTTTCTGCCTCTCTGCTGTACAGAGCATACAGAGCCACAGAGCCATACAGGGCAGTGATGGTTTGGAAAACGAAACTGGCGTTTTAGACACACAGTAATCACACCTCCTTGAAGTTAGTGACCACAGAGAGAAAGCTCCCAGCACTGTGGTTATCAGGAAACAGACAACCAGGAAGTGTGGAGAAGAATTACAGCAACTTGAGAGCAAAAACGAACAATGAGGACATGAAAAGAGCACTGAATTTAAGTAAAGGAAGCTATTAAGATAAAAAAAAAAAATCCTTTACAAACCCTTTAAGCTAGTGCATTGTTGGTTCACTTACATTTTCCTTTGATTTCCCTTTTAAATGTTTTTTTTCTTTGTCTGAATTTCTCACTTCCTGTTTCTCCTCAGTAAGCTTGCCCCCATCATCCGAGCCGTTCTGGCTGGGGGTTAGTCAGTGTGCTCTCCCCCTCCCTTGTGACTACATCCCCGCAGGGAGATGCTGTGTTCACAGCAAAAATAGAGCGGCAAGTTAAAAAAAAGCAATATTTTTTATTTTTTGCTATAATAAATATCCCCAAAAAATATATGTAACGGTCACCACCGTTTACAATATCCATTCCATCGCCCCAACCCCGACAGCTTATCCGACAAGCCAGCAGACCCGATCCATAAGAATTCCCTCAGAGAGACAAGACATACGCTCTGTGTTCTGAGTCAAATGTATGAATGAACTCTTTAATGCTTAGCTCTCTTATATACAGTACAGCCATGTTACAGTTATCAAAGGAACAAAGAAACTCTCCACCCCCCTCCTCACACAGTGGGGATTCAATCACATTCTTTTAGATAATGTCATTCAGGTGCGTTAATTATCCCCCAGGCGTCCCGACTCTGCCAATAAGTGATTCACCTGCAGAATACACATTCCTATGTCAGGCGTTCTGTCTCCGACAATAAGATATTCACACCTGATCATCAATAGGCTTTAAACAGTGTTATTAGCATCACACAATGAAAGGTCCTAGGAGCTGACGCAATTAACACCTCAAAAGCATGTGTCCCCACCTTGAATGAAACATTGACCTTTACAGCTTGTAATATGTCCAGATCTCCTGCAATACCTGAATTATTATTTATCAGTCACCCTATGCCCAAAAGGGGCATAGGGTGACCTTAGACCCAAGAGTCATTAGTGACGCTGGCACAGGAGTACCCCCCATCCCTCAAAAGTCTCTGGGCGTCACGGGTCATACCGTTACATCTCTCCTTTTTAGGTGGAAGACTGACACAGGAGGTAACCCCAAACGGGTTGACTCCGAAGTTAGTCAGTAGTCCCAGTCCTCCCATGCTGGTATCCATACTGTACCCCAAATAAATTGCTCCAAACAGAGCATTACTCACCCAGCCAACCTCTGCCTCTCTCAGAGAACATGTCTGCCGCTGGGGAGAGGCCTGGACTGGCCCTTCTCCCTGGAGTCCTTTCAGCTGCTGGAGAGAAGACAGGGTGACTGGGCTCAGTCCATCATGCAGTTGGGGATCTGGGCCAACTGCCCCCCATCCCTGGGGTATACTAGTGGAGACTGAAGTCCCATCCACTGGTGGTACATGAAAATCCCCCAGTGCTTGCAAAGCAAAGCTGACATCCTCCTGTCTCAGTGCCGCACCATTTTCTGAGGTTGTGTCAGTGAAGACTGAAGTCCCATCCACTACCCCAGGAACTCCCCCTTCCGTTAGTTGAGAGCAGAGGCTTGTGGCACTCTGCTCGGTTGCCAGCTCTTCTGCTGGGTTGCTGTGAGTGGAGACCACAGTCCCATCCACTACCACAGGAACTCCCTCTCCTGCTAGTTGAGAGCAGAGGCTCGTGGCACTCTGCTCTGTCGCCAGCTCTTCTGCTGGGTATGCATAAACCGTAACATCCTCTGAATGGTCCATTAAGTCCATACGTTCTGTAACCTGTGGCTGGGGAGATGATCCAACTGCCCCGGCAGCCTGAAACTCCACATCATCCGTTCAGCTTTGGGAATGACAATCTTCAGATTTTCCACTGCCGATTTATCAGCCAGGATTTCACAGTTGTCATCTAAAATGTCCTCATAGTCCCAGACAACGGGAGCCCCACCTTGCTGCTGAGTAGAGTCTAGCAGCTGTCTGTAGGCGATCTCCAGCTCCCATTCCTGAATGGCCAGAAATTCCAAATCTTCTTGTTACCAGTGCCCTTCCGAGACATTCAATTTTTCCTCTCTGTGCTCCATTATGTCTTCCAAGCGCCACTCCCGATCATCCCCAAAGTCATGATCACTGGAAATCCTCCAAAACAACAATCCCAGGCCATCATAGTCATAGCCTTCTGTGGGGCTGTAATCCGCTGACCACGGGTACTCTTGGGCTATATACCACCGAAGGGCTCTGTAGCTCTCGTCCAGCCGCATCTCTGCCCAGATCAGCCTGCTTAACTCTACTGTCCACTCCTGCTTCGGTTGTTCCCCCAACAACGGCATTCGTGCGTCATACTGCGGCCAGTACCTTACATGGATGGAGGGCAGGACCTTTCCTTGGTGTTGCTGCTCCAGAGCTAGCGCTTCCTTCCAGAGTTCGCAATGAATCACATCCGACCATCCCAGCAGGGCCTCCTCTGATACTGGTCCTCTGTACTGTATACGCATCTCTTGTAACCTATTGAATTCCTCTTCCATGTAGACTGGTATCTGCACCTCTCCTCTCTCTTCAGTTGGTGATGCTGTGACTTCTGCTGCTGCAGCACCTCTTTGATGTAGCCAAGTGGCATCCACAGCCGCTATAACCAGGTCTATGATCTCCGGGGGAGGATTAGGACTACACGGTGCCAGTCCACTCTTAACAGCCCGATCAAAACTTTCTTCCTCAGGTGTCCTGTCTGTTACGCTGGGCCTTTCAGCTCTATCCATTTCGACAAATTCTGCGATAATGTCCCTTTTCTTACGGTTGCTGGCCGGTCTGCCCCGGCTCTCCAGTAAGTCCATGAGGGAAGAGAGCTTCAGCCGTTCATACTGTGTCTCGATTGTCCTGTGCCCTTGTAGCTGTTCTTCTGGCGATGGAACTATCCCACTGCTGCCACCACTTGTAACGGTCACCACCGTTTACGATATCCATTCCATCGCCCCAACCACGACAGCTTATCCGACAAGCCAGCATATCAGATCAATAAGAATTCCCTCAGAGAGACGAGACTGAGTCAAATGTATGAATGAACTCTTTAATGCTTAGCTCTCTTATATACAGTACAGCGATGTTACAGTTATCAAGGGAACAAAGAAACTCTCCACCCCCTCATCACACCGTGGGGCTTCAGATAATGGCATTCAGGTGCGTTAATTTTCCCCTAGACGTCCCGACTCTGCCAATAAGTTATTCACCTAGAGAATACACATTCCTATGTCAGACGTTCTGTCTCCGACAATAAGATATTCACACCTGATCATTAATAGGCTTTAAACAGTGTTATTAGCATCACACAATGAAAGGTCTTAGGAGCTTATGCAATTAACACCTCAAAAGCATGTGGCCCCACCTTGAATTAAACATTGACCTTTACAGCTTGTAATTATGGTAGAGAGATCAGATATATACATAAAGCTATATATGATTAATAGAAATAAAGATTCTTAATATAATATTTTAAATGCATTGTATTGTATTTTTTTAATGTGAATATGTGATGGCTAGCTATAGTAAAGAATAATGTGCGCACATACATTATTGGTATGAAGTGTTGAATTTACCCACAAAAAAAATGTATAAGAAGTCAGATGAGGCAAAGCTAATAGGAAAAAGTATACTTTAAATTGTAAATGTTGTGCTTTCAGTTTTAAACATCCTTTTGTATTGAAAAGTGTGAAAATATGCCATTTGTGCACATTATGCAGCTGTTCTGAGCTCCAATTAAAAAGTTAAAAGAGAACATAATAATTTGTGTTAATTTGCAAATTTTACTTGCAGTCTGCGCTATCTTTGAGCTCTTGCTGTGAGTTCTCTGGAAGTATTTCTCAAACGTTAGACAAGCTTAACTTTTTTTTTTCTCCTCCTTTTTAATATAAATTGATGGTTACACTAGGGTCATGCTTCTAAAAGTAAGTTGATTATTTCATTTTTATCCTCATCATTTGGAATTACATTTTTACATCGAAAAGCCTTATTAAATTGAAATTACTTTTCGAATCACCACTTTTAAAGCAGAACTGCTGGGAAAAAAAGTAATAGACCTGTAAAATAATAAAAAAATAAAATAAAAGAATGGATTTTTTTTTCTGCAATACTAATCTTTGATCTTCTGCTGTCCCCTGCAGTAAGATCTATCCATCACTTGATGTTTTTAGCCTTCTAGATGTTGTTAGCCAACATCATTTAACCCACTTCCTCTGAGACTAAAGCCTCAGGCCTCGTACACGCGACTGTTTTCCTCGACAGAATCCATCAAGAAACTTGGTGGCAGAGCTTTTTTGCCGAGGAAAACGTCCATGTCTATGCTTTTCATCGAGAAAACTGACGTGGAACTTGACGAGAAAGAAAGAGAAAAAGTTCTCTTTTTTCTCGTCGGGAGTCTCAATTTCCTCGTCGTGTTTCTCGTCGGGCTGGTTTACGACGAGAAACACGTTTGTGTGTATGCTTAGAAACCCACGCATGCTTAGAATAAAGTATGAGACGGGAGCGCACCTTCTGTAAAAGTAGCGTTTGTAATGGAGGTAGCACATTCGTCACGCTGTAACAGACTGAAAAGCGTGAATTGTCTCTCACCAAACTTTTACTTAACACGCAGTAACATGAGATTAGCAAAAGCAGCCCCAAGGTTTGTGCCAGTGGAATCGAACTTCCCCTACCGTGGTACATGTTGTACGTCACTGCGTTTGAGAACGACAAGATTTGGTCTTGACAGTGTGTACGCAAAAAAAGCTTGTCAAGTTTCTCGACAAGCCTGACAAGGAACTCGTCGAGGAAAACGATCTTTCATTTACAACGAGTTCCTCGGTCTTGTGTACAAGGCCTTATACACACAATCCAATTTTATGGTCATAATTGTCAAAAACCTCACACGATCGGACTTCAAACAAACGATTCTGTGGATTTTTGTCCGAAGGGCGTTGGCCATGAACTTGGTATGCATACAAACGACAGGACTTATTCAGCAAACTTTCCAAAAATCACATTTTTTTTTTGCTCTTTTCTGCTCTTTACCGCCACCCTTTGGTCAACTTCTGCTATTGTTGGTTGATTTTAACATTGGTTCTGAACATACGTGTTTGTTCTTTGGACAAAAGTCAGATGGACTTCTGTACACACGATAGGACTTTGCACTATCAGACTTTTGTTGCCGAAAAGTTTGTCTGTTTGCAGAGCGAACTTTTGTCTGATAAAAACTGAAAAAGTTTGTCCACTTTTTTTGAAAACCTGCTCATTTTGAAGTTTGTTGTCAACAAGTCAGACCGTGTGTATGGGGCTTTACACGATCGGACTTCAAACAAACTTTTCTGTGGATTTTTGTTCGAAGGGCTTGGCCGTGAACTTGGTATGCATACACAAGGCAGAACATTTTCAGCCAACAAACATGACTGTAGTGACGTAATTGCCGTACTACGTGTTTTTTCTGCTCTTTAGTGTCACCCTTTGGGCAACTTCTGCTATTGCTGGTTGATCTTTTGCATTGGTTCTAAACATGCATGTTTGTACCTTGGACTTAAGTCCGATGGACTTTTGTGCACACGATCCGACTTTGCTCCATCGGATTTTGTTGCTGGAAAGTTTGTCTGTTTGCAGAGCGAACATTTGTCCAATAAAAAAACGAAAACGTTTATCCAATGGAGCAAACACACGGTCGGATTTTCTGAAAAACCTGGTCATTTTGAAGTTTGTTGTCAAAAAGTCAGATGACTGGCTGAATGGATGTATTGTGTCGGATAATCCGACCGTATGTATGCTCTATCAGACAACTGTTGGCTGAATTAACACCAACAAAATTTGGCTGTTCATGCTCAGCAACTATTGGGCAATAAATCTGTTACGTTGGTTTATCCGAACGTGTGCACACAAGTTGGTCCAACTAAAATCCGATTTACAAACATGCATGCTCAGAACCAATGTTAAACATCAGCCAACAATAGCAAAAGTTGCCCAAAGGGTGGCAGTAAAGAGCTGAAAAAACACATGGTTTGGTGAATGTTGGCTGAAAATGTTGTGCCGTGTGTATGCAGAACAAGTTCACGGGCACCCCCTTCGGACCAAAATCCACGGAAAAGTTGGTTGGAAGTCCAAACGTGTGTACAAGGCATAAGATGTCATGGACACACCCCAAGGGGTATGCCATTACACCAACCTGGGCTAAGAGTACTAATGCACTGAACAGCACTCACACATCATTACCTGAGCACTGCTCATTGCAAATAATGTAAGGACCACCCATCAACACCAACGGAGAAGAAGAGATCCATCAATGGCCAGAAGACTCATAGAATAAAGACGTATACATTTTGGGGTTGTTTGGGGTTTTAGTAAAGCTATAATCCCGCTCTAAAGTACCCTATTCTGCACTGGGCTAGTTCTGATGTCTCATCTATGATGGGCTCCAGTGGGTTCAATCTACTTTTGGTTCGTTATGTTCTCTGGAGACTCCAACAATGAGGTTTTTTTTTGCTGCCTTTTCCCTTCTATATAACCACAACAAATACTGTATGTCAGTCATTCATAACTAGGTTTCTTAGTTATTTGTTTGTTCTACATAGAGAATCCATCAAGAGAGCATGACAATATTATTTGTCTTTCTATTGGTCATGAAAATGTTACTGATTTAGTTAGTCAAGTATGGAAATATCACGGTAGCCCCCAAGCTACCTGGATTGAGAAAATCTAGCTTGGGAGGTGAGGAAGTTTAAAAGGCAGCATCTATCATTCTTCAGGTGACCTCTGAATCCAAACTCTCATGGTGACCTTTCAGACCCAGACAGAGTAAATGAAGCCAACTAAAAGAGCAAATATTAAAACTGAACAACACAAGAAAAAAATGATGTCTTGATTCAAGACCTTTGTGTATTCCTACTTAGATCTTGATGTGCTTTGTGTATTTCTTCCAGATCTGTGCAGTGATCCAGCATGAAACCTTTCTTTTGTGTGGGAACTTCCTATAGCAAAGACCGGTCACTGCTGCTCTCTCACCTTGTCCAGAGTGGCTAGTTGTATCCGCGCCCTCCTGTAGTTTTTTTACAGGCAGCCTATAGTGGGGGGGCTACTTTGGGGTCGTTATCATGTTGCAATACTACCTTGCGGCCCAATCTCTGAAGAGAGGGGATCATGCTTTGCTTCAGTATGTCACAGTACATGTTGGTATTCATGGTTCTCTCAATGAACTGTAGCTCCCCAGTGCCGGCAGCACTCATGCAGCTCCAGACCATGACACTCCCACCACCATGCTTGACTGTATGCAAGACACACTTATCTTTGTACTCCTCACCAGGTTGCCACGACACACGCTTGGCACCATCTGAACCAAATAAGTTTATCTTGGTCTCATCAGAACACGGGACATGGTTCCAGTAAGCCATGTCCTGAGACTGCTTGTCTTGTGCATCATCTTTTGAAGAGGTTTCCTTCTGGGACGACAGCCATGCAGACCAATTTGATGCAGTGTGCAGCGTGTGGTCTGAGCACTGACATGCTGACCCCCCCCCCCACACCCCTTCAACCTCTGCAGCAATGCTGGCATCACTAATATGTCTATTTCCCAAAGACAACTCCTGGATATGACGCTAAGCCAGTGCACCCAAATTCTTTGGTCAACCATGGTGAGGCCTGTTCTGATTGGAACCTGCCCTGTTAAACCACTGTATGGTCTTGGCCACCATGATGCAGCTCAGTTTCAGGGTCTTGGCAATCTTCTTATAGTCTAGGCCATCTTTATGTAGAGCAACAATTCTTTTTTTCAGGTCCTCAGACAGTTCTTTGCCATGAGGTGCCATGTTGAACTTCCAGTGACCAGTATGAGAAAGTGAGAGAGATAACACACACCTGTTCCCCATTCACACCTGAGACCTTGTAACACTAACAAGTTACGTGACACCGAGGAGGGAAAATGGCTAATTGGGCCAAATTTGGACATTTTCACTTAGAGTGTACTCAGTTTTGTTGCCAGTGGTTTAGACATTAATGGCTGTGTGTTGAGTTATTTTGAGGGGGCAGCAAATGTACACTGTTTACTACATTGTAGTAAAGTGTCATTTCTTCATTGTTGTCACATGAAAAGATATAATAAAATATTTACAAAAATGTGAGGGATGTACTCCCTTTTGTGAGATATTGTGTATATATATATATATATATATATATATATATATATATATATATAGTAACAGTAGGAGCTACTGTCACGGTAAAATGGACACAGGGTATGCACATTTGAGAGGTGCAAGACTACAGAACATAGCTGTGGACTGGAGAAGACTTCTTTTGAAGCTGTCTCCAGGTTTTGGTATTTCATCATGGGGCTCTGTGGTGTGGAGATTCCATAGTGTCTTGGGTGGGACGGAATCTCCAACCCAGTATTCATATTTTGTGGATGACCAGCAGGGTGAGCATAGCCCTTTATAATGAGTATGTGGGAAGACCTCATGGCTCCCAGTTGGAGACAGCAGATCTCCAGAAGTCAGAGGCTGTAGGAGACAGCCAGAACGGTGACTGCAAGAGGCAGACCTGTAGACGCTGAAGGGAAGCCGTCTATGTTAAGGAGTCCGCTGGTCTGGGCGACCAGGATAATGTGCAAAAGTACTGCTACAGAGAGCCAGGTGGGCTAGCATTTTCTGTTGTGTATTTGATGGAGAAGAACCCCCTGCGTGGGAAACGTTTGGACTTTTTATTTTGCCTTTTTTTCATAAAAATGGGCTACCATGCCCTTAAATATAGTTCCTGGCTGGAGTGAATCACTGGAAAAACGCACATTCCATGAGAGCTAACAACCCCCAACCTTACAATAATATATATATATATATATATATATATATATATATATATATTATCAGCTTACTTTAACCACTTAAACTGTACATTTACTATATGTTAAGAAAACTGCACTTCCATTGGAGCAGTATATGCTTCACAATTGTGACATAATTAATTTTTTCATTAATTGTTATTAAAATTGACCTTTCCATTTCAATTCCCAGCCGGGTATGATTACCTAAAATGTCAAAAGATTTAAATTAGCTTCCTGATATCCATGGCAACATGAGACATTCTGTATAGGGTTTGTGAACATAAAAGCCCCAGAATTGTAATTTCCTTTTTATATGATTGGATGGCTGCTTTCTTCAGCAGTTTTTTTTTCCTTGAAACACTGGGGGTTATTTACTAAACCGGATAGTGCAAAAATCTGGTGCAGATCTGCATTGAAACCAATCAGGTTCCAGGTTTTCTTGTTAAAACTTAATTGAACAAGCTGAAGTTAGAAGCCAAGACCATGCACAGCTAAACCAGATTCTGAGTGCTCCAGTTTTAGTACATTTCCCCCACTGGGACTGATCATGTGACCATAGTAGTGTAATCCTCTTGCCTACCACTTAGGAAGGCACACAACAAACCCAATGGGATTGATTTACTAAAACTGGAGGATGCCAAATCTGGTGCAGCTCTGTATTGAAACCAATTAGCTTCCAGGTCTTTTTGTCAAAGCGCAATTGAACAAGCTGAAATTAAAAGCTGATTGGTTGCCATGCACAGCTGCATTGGAGTTTGCACTTTTCAGTTTAGTAAATAAATCCTAAAGTTTCATATTTATCATATATGCCACCATGCTTCTAAATCTTTAGGGTATCTGTATATGCAACTAATCCCCATTTTTTTTTTCCATATATGAAGTTCGTAGAACATCCAGGGCCTTTTCATCTTTGCCTGAGCTGTAGCATATATAGGGCCAATCACAGAGTTGAGAGCTTATTGGTCCAGTTGTGTCATGTTGATGAGTATAGCTTTCATTTGTGCTAATTAGGGAGGGGGAAATCATTTTTTTTTCCTATTGGGTAAAATATTGGTTTGCTCAACTTTTTAAATATCCCATGAAGTCAGTAGGCAGGGCTCATGATTATGTGCTCACTTGGACTGGAGGCAGCACTTGATGGCGAGCAGTCCGTGATCGAGTGCACCCATAAAACAACATAGTAATGCATATATGCGGAATATATGCATATATGCTGAAGCTGGGCATTAAGGCTCACCTCCTTGCTGCACAATATATGTTTGACACCGACTGGAATGTTGGAAGAACAACAACTTGTAATGTAAAGTTGCTTTATATTGTGAACTACAGTATATATATATATATATATATATATATATATATATATATATATATATATATGCAATATACCTGTCTATACCAAAAAAATTAACTCATAGAAGTACTTTATAACCTGCAACTGCAACGGGGTCATATAATTCCCATACATATGCATGGGAGTTTATAACAAAACCCAGTTGTGCGAAGACTGTCTATTGATTTGCACATGCACCACTCACATTGTGTACTCTAAAGTATACGCATCATAGTATGTCTCTTCTGCAGTAAACTTGGAACACAAACGCACACAGTTTCACATTCCTAGTTCTCAGCTGCAAGGTTACTTAGTATTCTAATGGCTGGGGACATTGTAAATTTGGATTTATGTACTGCAGTCATTATGGGTTGGAAAGGTAAGTTGAAAGTTCCCAAACTGTAAGCACTGAGCTAAAAGTGCAGATTTGCTCCAGTCACAGCTTTCAGAGATCCTATCTGGGAAAGGGTAGCACAGAGGTTTGTGTAAATTAGCAAGTTAGGCCTCGTACACACGGGCCAGAATCTCGTCAGGAAAAAAAACTTTTTTTTTCCTGGCGAGATTCTTGGCAAGAATATCTTGCCGCCCGAGTGTACACATAGTCCTTTCAAAAGAACCGTGGTTTTCTTGAAAAGGCAAGAACACGTAAGGTCATCGCGTACCATGAGCATGGGCTTGTCAAATTCGTTGCCATCGCCACCATCTTGCTTCACCCTACCTATGCCGTGGAAGCTACCGCGCATGCGTCAAAGTCATTTTGAGCATGCACGGGTTTCCACGGCGACAGGTAGGTATACACACTCTCGGGTTTCTCGTCGGGAAAAAAATAGAGAGTAGGATTTCTATTTTTCTCGTCGAGATTTTGGCCAGATTTCCAGATGAGAAACACTTGTACACACGCTCGGTTTACTCGTCAAGAAAGCTCTGCCAGCTGTTTTCTTGCTGGTTCTTGCAGAGAAAACTGAACATGTGTACAAGGCTTAACACTTACCTTCAACTGTCCTTTCCATAGATAAGTCACGGAGCTCCCCTTTAACAAACTCGATTTTCACATTAAAGCTAAAATCCGGGCAAAATAAACATTGTCTAAATAAACATTGTCTAAAAGGCATGGTACCCTTACTTTAATCCTGGAGTGCTTTGTATATTTCACCCTGTTATCTAGGAGTTTGCTGTGATAAAGACCAGTCACTGTTGCTCTCTTTCTTTGGGCAAGGTGACTAGTCTTGACTCCACCAACTGTAGTTTTCTGCAGACAACCTGTAGTCAGTGGACTTGCCGGGTCCCTCCCAAAGTTCTGATTTCTGTACAGGCTATGTGCAGATACATTTGAAAAAAAATTGGTGTAGATTATCAAGTAAACAGCTGAAAAATTGGGGATATAGAGTTACACTTTTCTCCCTGTGCTCCATCACCAACCATGCTTTGGCATGGGCTTGTCCTGTAATATTGCAACTTCTTGATGCTGTATGTGAGGTAAATGTTGTCACAATCCTAGTGCCATTTGTAGAATGTTGAGCCATAGTGCTATAACAAATCTTTTTACAGCTATGACTGATATAATGGGAAAAAAAGAAGAAACCCATAGAGAGTTGATGCTTTTGATAAACTCAATGAATACTTTTTACAGCACTTCTGACCTAGTTTTGCTGGTAGGTGACCTAAAAAGCCACTATGGATTGACATAACTGTTATTCTGCATCTTTCTTTTGAAAGATCAAAACCTCACAGTGAAGAAAAGAATATATTTATCTATATATCTACCTGTATGTCTCCTAAATAAGACCTTCACCCTCTGCACCCACTTTCCATAATATATATTCTTCACCCCTCTTTTCACACAATTGCAAAAAAAAACATGCTGTTTATAGCTTCTGAGTTTCTTGCCTAGATGAGAATGATGTTGCCCCCAATCTCAGAAGGCTTGGGGTCAATTACTGAAAATGCACATGTTCTGCACTACATCATCACAGCGCCAGATGTCTCTGTCTGGTTCTTGAAGCCAGTTCCCTGATGACTCAGTGGGCTGGCTGCAATAACCAGGAAGAGACAGGTGACCCCCATTGACATAAGGATAGAAGAAGGCAACATGTGCCAGGGCAACTGAAAGCTGCAGATTCTTACATTAAAGTGGAACAGATTTTTTTTGATACAATGGAGAAGGCTTAGAATACCTGCCAGTTGTTATTGCCGTCTCTATTTGTCCTGTTTATCATTATCATTATTAGAAAATCCTAAATGTTGGGTTTACACCAGGACAGTAACAAAGGATAAATCTTCCAATAAGGACACTGGTGATACTCTGGGATTCCCTCCCTTTGGAAAGTGAAGGGGAATCCCCCCTATGGGACATAGATGGCAACAAATAAAAACCCTGATAGGGGTTATAACCCTCCTTTAGGCTTGGTTCACACAGGATGCCAATGCGGCTCCCAGCAGGGGTCCTGATTTCGGACCTGAAATGGACCGGAAGACGTACAGGGCTCCTGTACAAATTTGCACCGGAGCCACATCGGAGATATGTGAACTGGATCCATAGAGAGCCATTCACATTCTCCTGCTATTGCAAATTGCATGTGGGGATCCTGCATCCAATTCACAATAGTGTGAACCCAGCCTTACTCTATCCAAAAAAAAATGTTGTGTTTAGTCCCACTTTAAAGCTTATACAGTACAGGCATACCCCACTAAGTACACACTGGGGTTTATTTACTATCGCTGGAGAGTGCAAAATCAGACTCACTTCTGCATAGAAACCAATGAGCTTCCAATTTATTTTTATTTTTTTACCAGGCTTAATTGAACAAGCTGGAGTTAGAAGCTCTTTGATTTCTATGTAGAAGTGAGCCTGATTTTTGCACTCTCCAACAATAGTAAATAAACCCCATTGTGTATTTAAAAGTGGGGTATGCCTGTATGATATGTTAGTAGCTGATTAGATAGATAGATAGATTTAGGCATTGAGACATGCTAGACACCACCAGCACTGGCCAAATAGCAGGGCAAAAATAGCGGTCCAACTCAGACAGTTTGTATTTGCCAAATTTAGACCAACCTGGGTTTGAAAAGATGTTGAGATTTTTGTGTCTGGTTTACATTTAACATGGGTATTAACATTAGATGGCATTCAGATAGTCCAACTTTAGAAGTAATTAATATGCAGTAGAGAAACACCAGACACCACCAGCACACTGGTCAAACAGCGGGGTAAAAAAAAAAACACAATCCAAATCAGCCAATCATTAGTTGCCAAATTTATAGCAACTTGGGTTTGAAAAAAAATTTGATTTTAGTGACTTATTTTATTACGCATTAGATGGCAGTCAGCTAATCCAACTCCAGAGTCATAAATATAGAGTAGACAACAGCCAGACACTGGCCAAATAGCAGAGAAAAATAATGATCCAGCTCGACCCATCATTAGTTGCCATATATAGACTGATGTGGGTTTCAAGAATTTTTTCTTATTGTATATAGCATGGTCTCATCTGTCTAATTGCAGCAGTACCCAGACTCTGTATGATATGCTCTGTGAAACTTTGGATAGGCATGACAGTAATCACCCTGTCCAGCTGCCATGGGTTGCCGTTGTTTTACATCCATGGCTATATTTAGAACACTTCTGTGCTTTACTTTTTCTTTTTCCTGCCCAATTACACAGTGAACCAGGTACTCTGTATAGATCTAATACCCTAGAAATGACAAAGCCTCCTCAAATGAAAAAGAAAACAACATCCAACTCATATTAAGTTTTTGTGCGCTAACAAAAACTATATTAGAGTTGTCAAGGTCACTTTCACAGTGAATGTAATTGTGTTTCTTTTTGTCACCGCAAATATAATTGCAGGTAAAGTTTCCTAACAGTTTCTACTTTTACAGCGTAGTAAAAATAAAGCAATATTTTAGCGTGACAATCTGCTAATGTTGTCCAAAATGCTGCGGGCAATACATCTTGTCTATAAATCCTTACTTCTTAATGGAATTTATTTTGTCACAGACATTTCTCAGCACCTGTCTGTGCTGCTCAAGCTGCACGGATGCGTTTTCTAAAAATATTTTGTTAAGGAGAAAAAAAATGTCAGGTTGGGAAATGTGCTCTGCTTTAAAGAGAATTGATACCGTTGTCATTGTTTTAGATATACCTGTGTAACAGATCAACATGATGTTAATATTGTTATCATTATGTATAAGGACCCATTTAAAATTGGGCATGTGTGTTGACATGTATTATTCCATGTGTTAGGAAGCATTGCGTTAGGGTAGCTATTGAAATGAATTGGCTTCCGATCCAAAAATAAGACAACTTACGACATTGTTTGCAGTTCTGCAACACAATATGGTGTGTTGGTATGCTTTGTAGAACATTGTGGGGTGGTGCATTACCTTGGGGGTGCTATTCAAAATATATGGCACCACAATGTGTGAGTGCATTATTAATGTTATAATGTGTGTGCTATTTTATTCTTTTTTTTTTTCAATGTAGATGTACAAAGTGGTGCTATTAATGCACTAACTTACCTGTAGTTTAAAAAAAAAATACCTCCAGTTCATAGATGAAAAAAAAACAGTTTGTATTACTGTAATTATGACCTACTCTAATTTGGTGTACAGAGACAGGCAGAGGGCCTGTTCCTGTTCCTGTACACAGTGTAGCAGAGCCATGGCTAACCACTCCCTGTCACTAGTTGTTAAGAATGCTGTTGGCTTCATAGCCAGAAATCGCAGAGCAACCAGTGACACTGCAGTGGGTGGAGTCTGATGGGGAAGCTGAGACACAAGTACCCCATCAGTTATCCTCTCCTTGTGATTGACAGCAGGCAGTGGACAAATTCTATAGCCAATAGCAGGATGTCTATTGGCTTAGGATGTGCCCACTGCTATCAGTCACAAAGGGAGTAGCAATATTGTAATACCACTTTAATGCTCACTCCATCCTACATCCAATAGTGTAGACCAGGGATATGCAATTAGCGGACCTCCAGCTGTTGCAAAACTACAATTCCCATGAGGCATAGCAAGACTCTGACAGCTACAAGCATAAACCCAAAGGCTGAGGCATGATGGGACTTGTAGTTCTGCAACATCTGGAGGTCCGCTAATTGATTATCCCTGGTGTAGACATAGTGCTTAACATGATGCCGTCTTCCTCAAGCGGGGAAACTCCAGAAAAAAATGCAAAGAACATGAAAGAGCATGAGAAGGTACAAAACACACCTCTAGCTTAGGATGATGTCATAGTAGCTGCCATTGGAAATCTGACACATTTCAGGGGACATGCCCACATGTTTCAGAGCTCTGAGGAAGGGGACATGTCCCATGAAAAGCATCAAAATTCCAACCGCAGCTACTATGGCATCATCCTAAGCTGGAGTTGTGTTCCGGTATGCTTGTAACTTCTCATGCTTGTGAGTATGTTATTGGCTTGTATATTTAATAAGATTAGGTGTTTGCACTATTCTCTGTTCTTTCACAAAGGGAGTGGACCTGATGGGGAACTAATGTCTCAGAATTCCAATCAGGTGCTTTCCAATAAACTTTAAACTCCTTGCCACTGCACTATCTGGGTTGACCTGAGGCTGGAGTGTTTGTATGGGCGCTCTGGTCTCAGTGAGCACCCCAGATTCATGTATCTGTTTAACCAAGGAACACAAATTTGTTGCCCTCGCCAACGTTTCTCATACAGAGGCATGATGGGATTCTGAAAATTGTCTTGGACACTCTTTATGAATTCCTCTGCATGTGCTTAGGAATTCAGAGTTGTGTTGTCATGTCAAATAGTGAGGTGCACACTATATTTTAGGCATAGTAACAGGTATTTTTTAGGAACTTAAAGCATGTTTAAGGCTAGGGTCACATTTATGCATGCAATGGAATGCAATCGTGTTTCTGTACATTTTTCATGCATTCCTGTGTGTTTTATGTTATTTTTAATGTGTTGCCCTATGTTCTAGGAACAAAAAAAAGAAGTCCCTGACTCTTTAAAAAAAATTGTGCTGCATCGAAATGCATTGTGCTGCAGTACCATGTATTTTAGCATGTGAACTGACAAACAGATTCACTGAAAATGTGAAAAAATGTACATGCCCAGTTGCACGTGCAGGTTTTGGCAAAGTCTTTCAATTAATGGAACTGCTGCATGTCTGAAAAAGGGCAGCTCATTTCTTTCTTTCAATTTTCCTTTATTCTTTTCAAGCATGCAAATAGTAACACAACAAGGGAAAGGCCATTCCTCTGGCCATGAAGTCGTAACATCCTATAACGGGCAGCTCATTTCTATGCATTACAGGAAAGTGCACATTTTTGCGCACAATCCCACAATGCACAATTGCTAACCTACTCTTAATGGAAAAAACATGGGGGAATGCACCTGTAGTCCAATGATATACTAAATATGTTTTTATTTTGCCTTGACATACACTTTAACTGCACTAAAGGTCAGGGACTCAACAGAGGTGTGTGGATCACAAACCTATCAGGGCAAAATATTTTAAATATTTGAGAAGTGAGACAATTTACATATTTGTATTTCAACAGTTTTTAGCCATTTGTCTGAAGGTTTGCTTAAATGGATATTAACTGGTTTCCACATCTCTTTTATATTTTATCATCTGAGTTGTTTAAAATACCTCATTCCGCAGCCGGCGAGCTAACAACAGCAGCCAATTTCACTCTCCTCATTTGCAAGGCAGAGAATATAATTTTGCTTTCAGGTACAGTAGGCTCTACTAAATGAAATTCAGAGGGAAGTTGCTGCCCTATCAGAAGTTTGGTAAAACTTGTGAACAGCTGGTGTTCCCATCTGCCATGTCCATCTGTATTGTAATTTTCTTTTAAAGAGAGAAAATAACAGAATTCAGGGTGGGTACACCCAATATACTCTAATGATAAAGTCTTTGTGCCTCTTTTATAAAGACGAGAAGGTGAGACCATCTGTAGCACCAGTAAGCGTGACTGATGAAACTGAAAAATGCTAGGAGTGATTATGATATTGCTCAGTGGGTAAGAGCATTTCCCAAAAAACAATGAACTAGTGTAAAAATAGATATAGGAACCGACTGAAAGCACATGGTCTCTGTATGAGGATGTCACTACAGCATGTAGAGTCATGTTGGTAAAATAATGCTTACATTGTGTATCCACTTGCTGTTCCTTAAATGATAAGCTCACTTTTCTATTTAGGAATAAATAGAAATATTTCCATGTCTTTACCCTGAAATTAATAATAAAGGTTTACTTATCTAACCTCAATATTACCTAAGTTATCTAACCTTGACGTACAGTAGAGATCTCCATTAACCATTAAAAGAATAAATGGGACTAATTGAGTCCTTATATCCAAATGTATCCATTTGTAAATTGGCCCGTAGGGAGCAAATAGATTTGAAGCATAAATTTGTAAAAACTGTAATATTATTGAACTCTAGCAGTCTCATGAAATGTATTTCTATTCTCCTGGCCATCTCCTGCAGCATGTCTGTAGTCTTTGAACATCTCCTGTTGCATGTCTTTAGTTTTCCAGTTTTCTGTAGTATTATTTTCATGGAATATTATGTGTAGCCCTTTGATGATGTCAAGGACCACACTTGAGGCTGCCTATATCAAGTTGACCACCTGCGACTTATATCTACTGACTCTTATGCCGCGTACACACGATCGATTTTCGGCATGAAAAAAACGTTGTTTTAAAAAAAAATGTCATTTAAAATGATCGTGTGTGGGTTTCGCATCATTTTTCGGGTTCTGAAAAACGAAAAAAATGTTTTCGAACATGTTGCATTTTTTAACAACGTTTAAAACAATGTCGTTTTTCGGGTTGTAAAAAATGATCGTGTGCGGGCTAAAACGATGTTAAAAACCCTCGGATGGGGGGCGTGGCCAGCTGCGGACCAGGATGGATGCCTGAAGCCTTAGCTCCGCTCCGTGGCCTGGACTATCGCTACGCAAACGGCTGATTCTCTCCCCTCCTCTCGTCTCACGGCGAAGGTAGCTAACAAGGACACCCCGGGGCATGCCTGGACGACGTCAGATCCCGCCGGTACTGTGCCGTCTAACGGATTATTATCCCCCAGCAGCGGGGATGCAGGCAGACCAAGATGATGCCGGCTCCAATGTCGGACGGCACGCGACTACAAACAGCCCAGCCGTCACCTGTAGTCCTCCGTCCCAAGCCTCACAGAGCCCGCCTGACAACAACATTAGGGACAACATGGACACTCTACCTCCTCCGGACCGAGCTGTGGAAGCCCATCTCACGGATAGAGGTAAGAGGCTGGCTACTTCCCCTGTCTCCTCACCTGACAAGCAGCTCCTGGCCAAGAAGCTGACATGGTCTGCAGTTGTGGCGGGAACAAACACCGCTCAGCAGCCTCCCTCCCTAGCAGCCATTCCAGTCACAGACAACGCTGTCACGGAAGTCATGCTTAAATCCATGCTTCTTACTCTGCAACAGGATCTGCATAGAGAATTGCAATTCTCCATGTCCCAAATGCATGACAGGATTGACTGTTTAGAGGAAAGGGCGGAAGTTTTGGAAGAGAACCTACAAGACTTTTCCAAAGCCCACAATGAAGTCCTAGATGTGCAGGAACACCATACGGATGAAATCCGTCGTATTAAACTGAAATTAGCGGATTTGGAAGATCGCGCCAGACGCAATAACATTAAATTCAGGGGTATCCCGGAGTCGATTAAACCTAACGAGCTCACCCCCTACCTGCAACAGCTTATTACTTCTTTACTCCCACGCATTAATGTCCGTGAGGCCCTGATAGACCGCGCACACAGAATTGCGAAACCTGCGCACCTCCCAGATGATGTTCCCAGGGATGTCTTGGCTCGGATTCACTACTTCCATGTCAAGGAACAAACCCTCTACGCTGCCAGATCCTCAAAACCTCTGCCGGCACCCTACTCCAACATCAAATTATTCGCTGACCTCTCTCCTGCTACTATGGAAATGCGTAGAGCCTTCACCCCAATCACATCTATTCTACAACAGAAGAAAATAACTTACAAATGGGGATTTCCAACCAAACTACTGGTGACTCATCAGCAGCAGTTGGTTCCTATTCTCACCCCAAAGGATGGATACAAAAAGCTGACGAATTGGGGCCTACTCCCTCTCCCGCCTCACGACGCCGAGCAAAGCAGCCCTACTCGCACCTCTCCGGCAGCCCAAACTAGGATGTCAAATAAGCTTCAGAAAAAGTAAAATTGAATCAGCCTTTAATTTCTATCTACTACAGTCCGGCCTGGAACATGCTCGTTCTCATTTTTCTCCCACCCCCCAGGTTAAAGTGTGCTAGGCACACAGGTTTGTTCTAACTGTTGCTCATTACTGTTTTACTCTACCACCGCATATTTTTTGATTTTGCTAAATTGCTTTAGTTCTCTGATAAGTATATTGTGTACCTCATATAAGCTGCATTCTCTATTATTGCTATATTTTATTATTTTACTTTTCATTTATTTAATTTTATTTACTTCTGACCGTAGTGAGTGGGTATAGTCTCCCTCTCCTCTGTTGCACTGCCCTAGTCATTTAATACCATGGCCCTTACGATCACTTCTCTAAATGTCAAAGGCCTGAATTCGCCCTTCAAACGTAACCTTCTCTGGAAAGAGGCCTTGACACAACATGCGCAGGTTCTTTGTGTAAAGAAGACCCACTTCTCCGAACAGAAACAACCGGTATGTAAACACAGAAAATGTCCACATTGTTTTTTTGCTAACGCACAGGAAAAGAAAAAGGGGGTGATGATTGCCATAAGCTCATCGGTACACTTTTCCTTACATCACAGTGAGGCGGATCAGGATGGTAGATATCTGATTCTCTCCGCAACAATTGATAACCGCCCACTTACCATTGTCAATGTGTATGCCCCAAACACCGGACAAAAAAAATTCTATGCGGCCCTCTTCGCTAAATTGGCTCCCTATAGATCCTCCCCCCTATTGTTATGTGGAGATTTCAATGAAGTTGTTGATCCTACTCTCGACACCTCTAATCCCTCAAGATCTAGGCCCTCTGCACTGTCTGCCCTACTCCAGAGAGAAGATCTTTATGACTCATGGCGATGTCTGCATGGTATAGAAAGAGACTATACCTTTTTCTCCCCCCCCCCCATCAGTCTTACTCTCGGATTGATTTATTCATTTCTGATAAACATCTACTTCAAAACATTACTCATTCTCACATTGGCACGATATCATGGTCTGACCATGCGCCTATCACAATTAAGTTGACATCCCTTTCCCAAACTCCTAAGCACACGATCTGGAGGCTCAACTCCTCCCTCCTCAACAATCCTACCTATGAAGCTCAAATCAGATCCGAGATTGAGACATATTTCAAGTTTAATGTTGATTCTGTAACGGACCATGCTGTTACTTGGAACGCACACAAGGCTTGCCTGCGAGGTTTGTTTATTAAACTTGGAGCCCACTCAAAAAAATTGCACTCCTCTATCACAGACTCCCTTCTTAATCAAATACGCTCCCTAGAAACACAAAATAAGCAATCTGCCTCTGAAGAGACTTACTCAAAACTTAAAACCCTCCGATCTCAACTTGGCGATCACCTTAGAAAAAACTTTGACTATTATATTAAGCGCCTCAAATTACAAACATACACTACGGCCAACAAACCTGGGGCCTACATGGCCAGACAGTTCAAACAACAACTCTCTAACAAACAAATTCCATTTCTCACTACATCCCAGGGAACACGCCTTAACAACCCATTAGACATCGCCAATGAGTTTGGTAATTTTTATTCTAAACTCTACAACCTCACGGAAAGCGAGCAGCTCCCCCCCCCCCCCACCCAAGCAGACATCTCCAGCTTTTTAAATTCCATCTCCTTGCCTTCTATTTCTACAGAACAACTTGACTCTCTTGCACAGCCTTTCTCACCAGGTGAGGTCCATAATCTTATTAAACAACTACCCTTACATAAAGCCCCGGGACCTGATGGATTCCCGAATGAGTATTACAAACATTTCGCTGAATCACTCCTCCCTCATCTCTGTAACACCTACAATCAATTTGCGACTTCAGGCTCTGTTCCAAAGGAAGCACTAGTGGTCACCATTCCTAAACCAGGGAAATCACCTGATATCCCTGCCAAATACCGCCCAATATCCCTCCTAAACACAGACACGAAAATATATGCTAAACTTCTAGCCCAACGTCTTGCAACGATCATCCCCCTAATTATACACCCAGACCAAGTCGGCTTTGTGCCGGGTCGTCAAGCGTCGGATGGCACCAGGAGGTTCATTGACCTAATTCAATGGGTGGAACATTATCGAACGCCTTCTCTCTTCCTTTCCTTGGATGCAGAGAAGGCGTTCGATACGGTCTATTGGCTCTACATGGAATCGGTCCTCCGTAGATTTGGCATTTCGGGAAACTTTTTGTCAGCGATACTAAGCTTATACTCTTATCCGACAGCTCGTGTCTGGACCTCAGGTGTTATATCTAGTCCATTTAAGATCACCAATGGGACCAGACAGGGCTGTCCTCTATCACCACTCATTTTCGCCATGGTTATGGAACCATTAGCGCAGGCCATCAGATCCAACCCGCTAATAACTGGCATACAAATTGGAGATGTTGATCACAAAATTGGTTTATATGCTGATGACGTCATTATAGCCCTAACAAACCCTACGTCTTCCCTCCCTGCTGTCAAACGCATCTTAGATTCTTTCAGCTCAATATCCCTCTATAAACTGAACCATGGTAAATCCCTTATGCTTAACTTAGGCCTAAATCACTTGCAAACCCAACAGATCTTAAATAATTTTTCCTTTGCTTGGGCGCCCAACGCCTTTCTTCCCTATTTAGGCATTCATCTCACGTTTCCAAGTAATATTCTGCTGAGAACAAACTTTGAAAACCTTGTAGGCAAACTATTGGAGCTGGTGAGACATATGAGCCATGTTCTTGCCTCTTGGGCTGGAAGAATCGCTCAAGCGAAGATGTTCCTTCTCCCGCATGTCTTGTATTTGTTCCGAACAATTCCTCTTCCAATGACACGCACCTATCTAGGGAAAATTCAAGGTATTATTAATAAATTTATTTGGCAACAAAAAAGACCTAGGGTAAAGAAATCCGTTCTCTTGACCCCGACTCAACACGGAGGACTGGGAGCTCCAAATGTTTTAGCCTACTACCGAGCAACATTATTGGAACAATTAAAGACCTGGTGGTCGGAGCACCGTTCTACAACTTGGAAACAAATAGAAGCCACTGCACTCTCTGCGAACCCTAGACATGTACTTGCTGCCACCTGGCTCACCCTTAAACCGAAGCCTAACTTTCTCACCTCCATCACTGCCTCTATCAGAGCCTGGTCAGCTATTTCCCAATTGGACTCTGGCTTGTCACTGGCCACCCTCTCATTGCTGCCCCTTGAATCGCTTGCCCTCCTGGCACCAGACCTACCTATCAGACACTGGATAAAGGCAGGTATCGAAACCGTGGGTGCGCTCTTTTCATCCTCAGGTTTACATCCTTTCTCCTATTTACAACAGAAGTACGGATTGTCCTCTAAAACGTTCTTTGTCTATCTCCGAATAAGATCCCTGCTCACTAAACTTTGTTGGTCGCCCAAAGTCTCTTCCTCGCAAACCTTGCTAAAGTATTTCAACTCTAGGAGGGGCGTGGCCTGGACATGGCTGAGTGAAGAAGCAGATCTTTGGAGCTCCTGGCCCTGTCCTCCCTTCCACCAGCCAAAGACCCGAAAATACAGGCATGCAATCTGCCAAAAGGAACAAGCATAGAGGAACGACCCGACTGACCCGTTCTGGTGTGAAAACAGGCAATTTACACAACTATTTCCACCCTCAAGAGCCGTTCTCTCCGGGAGCAAGGGTGGCGGCACCACGTGGCAGCCTGCATGGCGGCCTACTAGACGAACCAGATCAGGCGGCCTGGATCTTCCACCCAGACGATATGTCGGAAGACACCACCCCACTAGGAACCCCGGATACACACCCGACTATGTCCACTTCAGCCGCAGGGTCGGGGGGCACGCCGGCGGAACGAGAGATACGAGCGCTCCTGCAAGCCCTCCCTACCCGCTCTGATATAGAGTCTCTCATATTGAAGCTAGAGGAGACACACCGGAGAGACTTCCAAGAAGTGAGGGCGGAGGTGTCCACACTAACAGACAGAGTGACCACGGGAGAGGGCTCCCTAGCGGCCTTGGAGCAGCGAGTGACCGGCCTAGAACGCGACAGAGACCTCCACAGGGAAGCGGCGGTTACACTCCAACTACACCTGGAGGAGGTCGAAGACAGGAGCCGACGCAATAATTTGCGTCTCCGTGGGATTCCGGAATCAGTGCAGACCGATGCCCTAGACGAAACGCTGCTACTACTGTTCCGGGACGTGCTGGGTGACCCAGAGGAAACTGTGGAGGTGGACCGCGCTCACCGCGCACTAGGCCCGAAATCGGATGACCCTGACAGACCACGGGATGTCGTGTGCAGGCTGCTCCGCTACGCACAAAAAGAGCGCATCATCCGAGGAGCATGGGAGAGAGGTGAAGTCCTGCTAGGGGGATCGACGATCAAGGTACTACCGGACCTGTCACGGGCGACATTGCGAAGACGGGCGATGCTGAAGCCCATCCTAGACCTAGCAAAGCAGCAGGGCTGCACATACAGATGGGGATATCCGCTTGCAGTCACCTTCAAGAAGGACGGAGCAGCGTTCACTGTACAAAAACCGGCGGACCTCCCAGGCCTCTTCCAGTTCCTGGACTCGGACCGGATCCCCGTCCCAGACTGGCTACAGCTTCTGCCCCGCACCCCCGGCCGGGGGGGCCCTTCGATGTACAGGCCCGGGATGGGCGCTCGACAACAGGGCCGAGGACGGAGGAGACACCGCGCGCCCTCAGGTGGAGAGAATCGTGAGTAGGCCGTAGGCCAAAATCCCCAGACCCCAGTGAACTGTCCTTACTCTGCTGAGACGGCAGACTTACCTTCCCCCCACCCCTCCTCCCGCGCTCACCCCTCCTGTCTCTACCACATCTGGGGATTTGCTACACCGTATGCCCAAGGGGAAACCCCAGGCCCCCGTCTATCACGAGGGCCGACCTCCCAACATATGCACGACCTGAAGCCCAGGATGGAGACTCACGGGGGCGAGCTGACTGGTACTGTAGCGCAGAGCCTTACCCGACCTCCCTGAACACCATTCTGGGCTCCCGCGCTGTTAGAGCGTGCCCTACTTCCCTGGAGACTGGTCTAGGACTCGCAGGGCCCTGACGCCCCTTTCCCTCTTCCAGTGTTGCGGGGTAAGGTCCCGCACCCCCATATCGTCTCACCAGTCAGCCGCCTCCATGCCTAGCCTGGAATCACTCTAACGCCCGTTGCTTAGGGAAATTACACTGTGACATCTCGCAGATGATCCCCCCCCCCTCTCTGCCCACTGAGGTCTCTCCCCTACCCTTCCCTTCACTGCCACTCTGAGGAACCATACATATTGAACTACCCACCGAGATGGCTCACATGATGAGATCTTTTGGGCCCCCGCGCTGTTAGAGCGTGCCCTGCTTTCCCTCCGAGCGGACATGCTGCACCCCCCCTCCCTCTCTACATGGATATCCACCATTGCTGATGAACACTTGCCAGAGTTGGGACACTGCTGCAGGAGAGGGCGCTCTGTCTTTACCCCCCACCTCACCCGCCCATGCCAGCTCTGAAGGGGTGAAGGTGGACAGCGCTCGGTTGGCGGTATACCCCACACAAAGGCTGCCTCGCTGTGATTGCCGAGAACACAAGGTGGGGTGCAAACCTGTGCGAGAATAGATTACGGGGGGAGGCTGGAGTGACCGTGGAAATCTTATTCTACGGAGGGGAAACCGGGAGATAGACGGACCCCCTGGACTAGATAGATGAACTGGGACTATACCACTATGTCTGGGGGAGGGAAGCTACTGGGGATTCTACTACTGAAAGAGTTGGGGATACTCCACACCTAGGCCCTACCTCTATTACACCTGTTTAGACCTCTGATACACCCGCTTAGACTTCTAATATGCCTGTAACTGTAATATTTGTGAGTTAGCATATCTAAGTCGAGGTTCTACAATGTATGTTCTATACCTTATGTTTTGCCTTCCACATTTTTTTTTTTTTTGTTTTGTTTATTTGTTCCTTTATCTTGAAACTCTATGCACTGTTAATACATGACCACAGATTGCACTACTGTTATTGTATACCAACACCTGATACGGCTGGGGGGGGGGTTGGGGAGGCCGGGAGCTCGCACCACCGGCCTTGTCTACCCACCCACCCACATAGGCCTGCGCTCATACGCCAGACCCCCTCTGGTGAGCGTTCTAGCCATTTTAGGCTAATTTAGACTCTCTTCTTGACCACACCACCTGGTGTTGGTTCTCTCCCGTGCGCCCCCGCCACGTTAGACGGCGACGCACGCCTCCTACGCTTTCACTCTCTCTTCCTTCTGTGAATCCTAACTTCCAGCCCACACTGGGCTACTCAACACCCCCCTCTACCTGATCACACATTCCCCCCCCCCCCCCTTGCCCGCGAACATGGATACACTAAAGATTATGTCATTAAACGCCAAAGGCCTGAATACCCCCGAAAAACGTAGAATGCTGCTACATGACATCCGTAGCCAGAAAGCTGACATTGTCCTTTTACAGGAGACACACTTTAGGGAAGACAGGCTCCCAATCTTGAAAAACAGATACTACAAAATCTTAGAGACCCGACCCGACTTCAAGAGTCTGTCCCCCCCCCTACCCTAATTGACTTAGGAGTTGACGCACCGGTCCAAACACACTGTAGATAGGGCCGTCAGACATATGTATCCATGTTCGCGGACACTCCTCCCCCCCTTTCCCCCCCTACATACCCCCCCAACCAGACCCCCCCCTCACGGGGTGGCTACATTTCCTGCCTCCCCAAGCTACGTCTGGGGAATCACTGCTATCTACTATCCCCCTTCTCTTTTCACCCTTACTACCTTTCAGAATATTAGGAAAAGGTGAGCGGGTCCGTGGATCCCTGGCTACATGCCACGACCCATGGGCCATTGAACCCTATTACTGCTATGTCTGCTGTATATTGCCCATAAGGGTTTGTAACCTAACGACACGCAATGTCCTATGGGATAATCCATCCATCCTGAATAACAGTACATTTATGACTGAATTCTGTTTGTATATGCATCTCTAGATAACACTGTTTTTGAATGTTGCTGTGATCCATGTGGACCGCTCTTTGTTGTGTGTAAATAAAGAATTTTGAAAGTATTTCAACTCTAAGGACACTTAAGCTAGGGGTATCTCCCTATTATATAAACTCATTACCACGCCGAACTCAGACATACTCTCACCGTCCATCCAATACTGGTCTTCTTATGTCTCTCAACCACCTCCAACAGACTTGTGGGTCAAAGCCCTTCTCACCCCTCTACGATTATCTCACTGTGTTACCCACTGGGAATCCCTACAGAAACTGTTACATAAATGGTACTTCACCCCTGAACGCCTGGCGAGGATTTATCCGGCCACCTCCACGAAATGCTGGAGAGGATGCAGTAATATTGGATCCCTTTCCCACATCTGGTGGGATTGCCCGCTCATTAAGAAATTCTGGGATGAAGTAGGTACTTTGATCTCCTCCTTGTGTGACATTTCTCTACCAACCTCCCCTCTGGATCTCCTCCTGGGTCTCTCTATCCCTTTGTGGCCCAGACACCTCCGTACATTGGTAACGCATGTTTTAATAGCAGCTCGTCTGGCAATTGCCAAAAAATGGAAATCAACCCAGCCACCCCTTCTAAACGATGTCATTCATCTACTCAACATACACTTCCTGATGGAATTTTCCTTTGCTAAGGCCAATCTCTCCACGAACTCCTTTCACACGCTTTGGGAAAAATGGATTGCTGATACCAGAAGTGTGCCCCTTTGCTGATGTCTCACTTGGCCCTACACCTTCAACTATTCTCATGGATTACTCCCACTCTATGCCAAGGAGCCTTTTACTTCCCTTCCGCCCAATTCATTTTTTTTTCTCTACTCCTCTCCTCATCATCGGTCATTCTTTATATGTATCCCCACGAGTGCTTGAATTAATGTTATTACTATTTCTTTCTCTTTTTCCTTTTGCTAAAATTCGGCATTATTATATAGCTACACCTTGCTGTAAGTTTAATACTTTTTTTGTGTTTTGTGCCAGGGTATGCCCAATTGGCAATGTTATGTACACACTCTTCTTTACTTATAATCAATAAACACCTTAAATTAAAAAAAAAAAAAAACCCTCGGATGGTCAGTTCATAATGTAGTAAGCACATTCATCACGCTGTAACAGACAGAAAAACGCAAATCATCTTTCACTAACACGGAATCAGCTAAAGCAGCCCCAAGGGTGGCGTCATCCGCATGGAACTTCCCCTTTATAGTGCCGTTGTACGTGTTGTACGTCACCGCGCTTTGCTAGAGCATTTTTTCAAAAACGATGGTGTGTGGGCAACGTCATTTTAATGATGAAATTGGAAAAACTTTGTTTTTTTCTACATGCCGAAAAATGATTGTGTGTATGCGGCATTAGACTTTGTTAATTTCTGTAAAAAATGGATTACAAAATGCCCAAAAAAGTAAAAAAGCATCCACAGTAGTATTTTTTCCCCCCAGAAGGTGACAACCTTCTACAGTGTGAAAACAAAAAATCTTCCTTTAGTGGCGTGGACTAGTACTCTAATCCAACTTAAGTGCCTACTTAAGGACCAGTTCTGGTCATGGAGAGAGATGCATGGGAAGAAGTCTAATTGAATAGGGCTATGAGGACCAGGTCTGATCAGTGCAGTGCAGGATGTAAAAAGTCCATTATTTTATAAACATTATAGTAGGCTGCAGCCACTGGATGCTAGGCAGAGAAAAGGTGTGTCCTTTAGGTTGTCAAAATGCCACAATAGTGCCTTCAGGCCAGTGGCTTAACTAGAGACTTCAGGGCCCCGGTGCAAGAAATCATGAAGGGCCCCCCCTCCACAGTGGCATGACAGTCAGGTGGACCCCTCACACTGGCAGGCGGCAGTCGGGCACCTCAAACGGGCAGACTTGGCGGAAATACAGGGCCCAGTCGCAACGGCGACTGCTGCGACCCTGATAAATCCGCCATTAGTTAAAGGTGTGTTACATGCAGAGTTCAAGGTGTGCTATGTACAGAGTTCGGGGTGTGCTTCATACAGAGTGCAGGGTGTGCTACGTACTGAGTCCGGGGTGTGCTACGTACAAAATCCGGGGTGTGCTACGTACAGAGTCCGGGTGTGCTACGTACAGAGTCCGGGGTGTGCTACGTACAGAGTCCGGGGTGTGCTACGTACAGAGTCCGGGGTGTGCTACGTACAGAGTCCGGGGTGTGCTACGTACAGAGTCCGGGGTGTGCTACGTACAGAGTCCCGGGTGTGCTACGTACAGAGTCCGGGGTGTGCTAAGTACTGAGTCCGGGGTGTGCTACGTACAGAGTCCGGGGTGTGCTACGTACAGAGTCCGGGGTGTGCTACGTACAGAGTCCGGGGTGTGCTACGTACAGAGTCCGGGGTGTGCTACGTACAGAGTCCCGGGTGTGCTACGTACAGAGTCCCGGGTGTGCTACGTACAGAGTCCGGGGTGTGCTACGTACAGAGTCCGGGGTGTGCTACGTACAGAGTCCCGGGTGTGCTACGTACAGAGTCCAGGGTGTGCTACGTACAGAGTCCAGGGTGTGCTACGTACAGAGTCCCGGGTGTGCTACGTACAGAGTCCCGGGTGTGCTACGTACAGAGTCCAGGGTGTGCTACGTACAGAGTCCCGGGTGTGCTACGTACAGAGTCCGGGGTGTGCTACGTACAGAGTCCCGGGTGTGCTACGTACAGAGTCCCGGGTGTGCTACGTACAGAGTCCCGTGTGTGCTACGTACAGAGTCCCGTGTGTGCTACGTACAGAGTCCCGTGTGTGCTACGTACAGAGTCCCGTGTGTGCTACGTACAGAGTCCCGGGTGTGCTACGTACAGAGTCCAGGGTGTGCTACGTACAGAGTCCCGGGTGTGCTACGTACAGAGTCCCGGGTGTGCTACGTACAGAGTCCCGGGTGTGCTACGTACAGAGTCCCGGGTGTGCTACGTACAGAGTCCCGGGTGTGCTACGTACAGAGTCCAGGGTGTGCTACGTACAGAGTCCCGGGTGTGCTACGTACAGAGTGCAGATTTCAGAAGTGCCACATTTCTGCGGAAAAAAAGCCTGGAGTAAAAGTATACAGTGCAAACACTGTCTACAGCCATGAAACATACAGCCACAGCACCTGTGATCATCATTATCATGCTGATAATTACACTGTACTTCATGTGACTGTACTGTATATAGCCTATATACACTACAGTCACATGAAGTACAGTATAATATAGGCTGTACAGTGTGATCATCACTCAGCATGATAATGATGATCACAGGTGCTGTCTTTCATGCCTGCAGACAAAGTTTGCTCTGTATACTTTTACTTTAGTATACTATAGCAACCACTGCAGTCTGAGTCTCAATACATGCACACTCACATACATACATACATATTCACATGCACACACACATTCATACATACATGGCATGCAAACACACACACACACACACACAGTAGATACAAAACGGCAGTCTTTTACCTTAGCAGCTCTTCCTGCCGGGTACTGCACTGTAGGGGGAGACAAAGAGCACACACTTTGCTTTCAGTTTGTAATGACTGTGACGAGCTCCCCGCACAGTGCCGATTACAGTTCGGCTTGGGATCGGGGAACTTGTCTGTGCTCCTTCTTTTGAAGCACTGTATACAGGGGGCCCTCGGGGCCCCCTCAAGCAAGGGGCCCGGTCACCATGGCGACCTCAGCACCCCTATAATTCCGCCACTGCTTCAGGCAATTGGATACCGGTGCTGTTCAGCCCACAAATGTTATCCCAAAGTCAAATGCGTAGTCAACTTTTGGCAAGTCAAAAAGTAACCTGCTGTTGAATTGGCCAATCTAGCTAGCTTTAAAATTATATTTAGAGTTGGATAGGAAATTATTGTTGGAACTTCAGAGAATGTTAAGGCGAGGGAACCTTTTTTTTAACAATTGAGTGTGAAGGAAGCTTATCAAAACATTACACTGATTATTACCAGTGTTGATCTCCTGGGGCTGAGATGCTAATGTACTGTACCTAGACACCTAAGCTAACTCACAAGCCTCTATTATTAAATGTGTAGCCTGACACTCTACTGGTAGCCTGGGGACATAATTCTGCCCTTCAGTGCTTCAATAGTGGACCTTCTGAGAAATTAATCATTGTATTAAATGTTTATGTTCAACCACATAATTGTGTTAGACCTAAAAGAAAAAAATAATCTTTTAAGAGTTATAACAATTTAAAGGATAGTGTACGAGAACTTTAATTGCATGTCAAAATTCATGTCAAACAATGTCCCAAGCTAATTAAGAGGAAACAATTTCCTTCGCCATTTCCTTTATTGCTAACACAATTTAAAATAATAAGCACTGCCAAGATGGAGGGTTGTGGACTGAGATGTATTAGTAATATCTAGATTGAGTCAGTCTAAGAAATATTGACAAGTTTGACAAAACTGAGTTACAATTTCAAAAATATAGTTAGTAAAAGAAATAGTAAAAGAAATGTAGTTTGTAAAAGAAAAGGTGTTTTTTTTCAATACAATATACAGTATAATTACTTAATCCAAACAAAGAAGATGTCTCTTGATCAGTGCGGTTTGCTAGGTTAATATTTATTCTCAGAAGATAGCCTCTAGAGTAGGCTTTCTCAACCTGGTTTGCAGGAAACATTATGGTTCATCCGTGGACGCTATCCATGGAATCCTTGAATCTATTAAATGCTAGAGGCTCCTTGAGAAATTGACATACGGTACTGATCTAGCACCTACAATGACTACCAATGTAAGGGAGTAGTTTCCCATCTACATTGGTCACCATTTCAAGAGGACTTTTTTTGCCACGGATCAATGTAAATGGGCATTTCTCCACTGACCATCAATTTATGGGGAAAAAAATAATTTACAACTAGTATAAGAGGACAATTTTACAGTCTGTTTCTTTCTTTCTTTCTTTCTTTTTTTTTATAGACCAAAGGGTGTTGGAAAATATTCAACTCTTGCTATCGCATATTCAGGGTATACCAAACATTTTAATACTTTATTTAAAGCTTTTACCAGCTTACTGATCATGCTATTTTACCATGAAGTTTTGAGCAGGGGTTTCCTAAGACCTCACAATTATTTGAAGGGTTCTCCCAGGGTAATCTAGTTGAGAAAGGCTGTTCTAGAGGTTGCATTGTCATAATGGACCCACAATTGACCAGGAAGAGTATAAGGTTCATTTGACATCATCCACCAGAAAGGAAGGCCTAAAGCAAAATAAATAAATAAGCAAACAACAGACATGACTGTGTGAAGTCGTTGGCTGAGCGTTAAAATAGTTAAAAAAGTAGAAAACTTTTTCAAAGTTGAAGGACCCTACCTGATTGAGGGGTGGGGTTATGGCCAGGAGGGTTCTTGATGATTTAAGAGGGGGTTGAGAGCCAGTGGGGTTTAGTGGATGAAGAGGAAACCTAATACCCAACCAACCTGTATTTGTTTCTTTAGTTCTTTTTTAAAACACTGTTTCCCCCTTGAGGAGATGGGACTTTAAAGGCACATAAACTTGTACAAGAGTATTATAAAAGTGTTAAAGTTTTAATTGTATCAAAATTAACATACATTAGAAAACATATAATGAAAAAAAATGTTCCATGCTTTTTTTTATGTATATTTACTCATATTACTGCTATATGATGCTTGATATGGAGAGGTAATTTGTACCTTGGTTCTACTAGTCAGCTTTATTATTAGTCAGCTTATTCTACCCTCTTTTTTTCATTATATTTATTCTACTGTATGTTCATTTTGATACAATTAAAACTTTAATACGTTTATAATATTCTTGTACAGGTTTCTGTGCCTTTAAAGTCCCATCTCCTCAAGGGGGTAATAGTGTTTTCATACAATTTTGGGATGTTGGCCTATGCAAGCAGATGTTAAAATTTTGGGATGTTGGCTTTTGCAAGCAGATCATACAATTGTGAGCAGGAAGGGGAGAGAGAGCACAGCCTGCACCTCCTCTTTGCTTTTTTCTCTCCTTGATGCTTCAAGCAATGGGCTGACAGAAGTAGCGATGCCACTGTCACTACTCCTATCAGCCTTGTAGTGGAAGGAACTTGCAGCGCCACCATCCCTATATAATACAGACTCTGACTCTGCAGCACCCAAAAATTGCTATACACATTTTGCAAAATTGTAATATGCTCCGGGCTATGGATGTTACTTTAGTCCTACTTGATGGGAGTTGTGTCTGGTGATTAGCAAATCAGACATTGGGCGTGACACTGCCTCTTCGTTGTACCTCACATGTAGACTTTTGGTTCCTGTTATATTGGCTGTACTGTCTATTCTCGCCTTGGGATGCATGTTTCATTCAATTCGCTCAGGATTAAATCACTGGAGCCCCAGGCCCATTGATAAATGAAGTTCTCCAGATTAATCAATATTTGACTGTATTGCTATAAATCTCACAGTGTTTTGGTGCTGAACAGCAATGATATAATAGCAATAGAAAATATATTCTATTCAGCCATTGCAGAAAAATAAAAGTGCTTTTAGATTTAAATCTTAAATTTGAAAATGTAATTATCTATTTATTTTGGTTTGCAATGTTGCGACCTTTTCAGCAAAAATTAATTGTTCAAGTGTGAACAAACACCCACTAAGTAAAATCTATAAAATCCCAAATTAACTTTCAGTTTGAAGCAGTTAAAAACATTGTAGGTGCATTAAAACAAAGGATGTGCAATATCTTAAAAACCTGTCTCTTGCCAGAAGCCGCAGAGTGGGATCTTTGTTCTCTGCGTGGAAGCAGTGGTCTCTTTGCAGAGCCCACACCCCCCTTGAGAGTGAAACCTTTAGCTTTGTAATAGATAAAAGTAATGCTCCTTGCTGATCGCAGAGCTTAATTTTTATGAAAATGTCGATATCAAAATCAAGTAGCGGGGATGCATGGTGATGTGAACGGGGGCCTAGCATTTGTCAAAATTGCAAAACTTTGTTCAGGTGTTAAGATATATCTTACCTTTATCATGAAGGGGTTAATACACCTGTAATGTACCTGATGACACTGAGGGACATCCTGTAGCTGGGGGTCTTTGGGCAGAATAGAACAGCACAAGAGTGTAGGATAAGGTAACTAATACAACTTACCCCTGCATTTCTAGACTATGGGAGGGTTGCACTGCAAAAGACAGTTTTTTTTTTTTTAATTCCTGGAGTTTAGCTTTAACTATTCGATATGTAGTGCCTGGTTACTTCCAATTACCGGTGCTATTGAAATTTAGAGGGTGATCAGAGTATTAGTAGACTCTGATCCAAATTGTTATGTCCAAAACAGGGTCTCTGTCTCAGCTTGGCTGTGCTGTGGGCTCATTCTGTCGTTGCTGGTGATTTTCCACCCCAGGATGATAGGTGACAGCAGTTGAGTCGAGACTGGGGTGCTTTTTCCCAGCAGCCAATCAGTAGGGAGTTTCCTCGCTGGGCATGCTGGGAGAGGGTAGTTATGGGACAGACGCCATTGAGACTGGGTCTTCTTCGTCCAGTGTGGCACCCACCTTTAGGGTGGCCACATCATGGCGCCCCGGCGTTATGGCCTACCTGGCCAGGGCGTGCGTGCCACGCGGTGTTCCTGGTTCCGGGACCATGTTGGTCCGGAACGATTGAGCAGTGGCGGGGAGCCAGTGATCGACTGGGTTCCCATTCTTGAAGATCGCAAGCGGTATAGCTGTTCGGTGGGGAGTCCATCTGCGGAGAGCCAATGAGAGGCTGGTTATCCAAGAGGATTACGACAAATCACTGGGGATCAAGGTAGCCAGACACTAAAGGATTAATCACCTGTCAGTCAGTACCTGGGCGATGATAAGAAGGAGATCCAGGTGTAATTCTTCGAGGAGGATTGCCTCCGTAATTGCAACCAGTGAGGGCCTGTGGCAGATGCCTCTCCCTGAGTCCATTTCAGGAGGGTCTGTGGCAGAGACTCCTTCTTCTTGCAAACTCTATCCCTTTCATTACCAGTTCATTGTTTTTTCCCGGCTGGGTAATAAAGAGCACAGTAAAAGACACCTGTTGCGGACATTTTTTTACTACTGCTATATGCACCATTCACCACTAGGAATTCAGGGGAGCCACAAGGTAAATGTACCACCCAAAACAAAGCTGCAGCTCTTCCGGGGGTAGTGCTACATATATACAAAATATCCTCATAAAAATTATAGAAGAGGCAGGTGAGTAAAATGTCAAAGTTGTATCTAAATATGTGCTTATAGAAAATACACTGCCATTTCCATTTAACATTCCGTTCACATTTCAAAACAGAAAGAAAAAAAAATCATTAATACTATAAATACGTGCGGCGATATAGATTTTCCTATGTGCTGACTCATAGTTTAGATCCTGCTGGCGTACGCTTGGGGATTCCAGGCCAGTTGCTCTCAGCCGTGGTAAATGTATTCTGTCTGTCTAGGGTCTGCTTAGCAGTCACTGTAAGTAGCGTGTTGCTGGAATGCTTTAGAAGCGTTTTTTTTCCCTCTTCTACCGTATATTTGTCACAAGGGTGTTCAGTGTTGCCGGTTTTATGTCTTCCTTGTCTCGGGCTTGCGGTTGCTTTGCACAGCACCATTTTTTTTCTTCTGTTGTGGAATTATAAGTCTGGAATTTGCAGGTGAACAATTCTCAGGGGTAAACAGGTGTTGTATGCTGGAAGCAGTGGGAAATTCTGAGCGCTGTGTTTAAGATTACCGTCACTGACTTCACAATGTTCCGAGTGATTTCCAGGGCTGGATCTAGATCTTTGTGCTTGCAGCAACGTGTTTTTTAATCTCACGGTTTGAGACCCCATTGACATTTGCATCCAGGGATGATCATCTGCAGGTAATCGCTACATGAGCAATTACATGCGAATGACCATGAGTAGCTGCGGCCGCTGATTTAGGCTTCCGGACCACACCAGTTCACAGGGATTCCATTTTTATCTCCAGCGGGTAATTGCAAACAGTCCCATTCATAAGTCGGAATAGGACCTTAATGCATGCTACTGCAACACACAGTGTGTAGCGTATATTCAGGTTCATGTCACATGAGCAATCTTGGCAGAACATCCATTCCTTACCTTTTATAAAAAATAGCCAGCACGCCATAAAATAGTAGATCTCAAAATTTGACCGAGAACTTGGTAGCAAGACTATGGGGTTGATTTACTAAACTGGAGAGTGCAAAATCTGGTGCAGCTGTGCATGGTAGCCAATCAGCTTTTAACTTAACCGCTTGCCAACCAGCCACCATACTTATACTGCAGCAGGTCGGCTCTCCTGCATGAACCAACATACCTGCATGTCAAGCCGTGCATGTGAGATTGCGGGCACGCTCCCGCCGCCGGCCTTCTATCGGCCGCCCATCGGCCGCACACGAACGCTGTATACAGAGACATAACGGGGATCTACCATTTTAAACATGGCGGATCCCTGTTCCACAGGGGACATCTCAGAGATCTGCTGTTCCTAATGATCGGAACAGCTATCTCTGTCATGTCCCAGGCAGCCCACCCCCCCACAGTTAGAACATACTGAGGGAACAAATTTAACCCCTTGATTGCCCCCTAGTGTTAATCCCTTCCCTGCCAGTGCCATTTTACATTGATCAGTGCATTTTTAAAGCAATGATCAATGTAGTAATGTAACTGGTGCCCAAAAAGTGTCATTTGGGGTCAGATTTGTCCGCCACAATGTTGCAGTGCCGCTAAAAGTTTGCCGCCATTACCAGTAAAAACAATAAAAAATAAATAAAAGTCCCCAAATCTATCCCATAGTTTGTAGATGCAATAACATTTGTACAAACCAATCAATATACGCCTATTGTGATTTTTTTTACCAAAAATATGTAGAAGAATACATATTGGCCTAAACTGATGAATACATTTGTTTTTTATATATTTTTTGGAATATGTATTATAGCAGAAAGTAAAAAATATTTTTTTTTCAAAATTGACACTCTTTTTTTGTTTATAGCGCAAAAAATTCAAACCGCAGAGGTGATTAAATACCACCAAAAGAAAACTCTATTTGTGGGGAAAAAAGGATATACATTTTGTTTGGGTACAGTGTCACACAACGCCAGTATGCCTTGTCTTTACTATGCAGTCACTCATGTGCTAGCCAAGCTAGCAAGATTTTGCTCCGTAGTTACTTCTATTAAGGCCAGTGGAAGTTTCTCCCTGATGATTCTGCTCATGGCAATGTGTTACCAACAGCAGAATCCCCTATGTGACGTGGCCCTAATGCCCCTTTTCTCATGGGTGTCAGAGTTCACCAGCCTCCACAGTGGATCCTTTTGCAGATCACGGTGGACAGCTTAGTTACAGGCATTCGGGTGCTGGTACCACCACTTCCTTCATGCCTGTTTTTTTAGATACCAAGAAGGTGTTTTTCTGTCCCAATGGACACTGTACATTGAACTACCATGCAATAACCGCCATAGTGAAGTTAGCAGCAGAGTCCCATTGACCTTAATGAATGAATGAATGAGTAACTTGTACAGAGTTACAAACGCAAACTAAATCGCCTCAAGGCGTGTTTGACGGGTGGTGTCGCCAGTCAAAAGTGACAAATAGACATGTTTGACGGGTGGTGCCACGGGTCAAACTTGACAAATAGACATGTTTGACAGGTAGTGCCAAATGACAAATTTAAATTGCTGCACTGCAAAGCAAAGTATTGTGGCAAAGGCATTGTGAAAGCCATGTCAATATGGATGTTCAGGTGGTGGTAAAAATGCAGAGCAACCACCTGAAAGGCCAGCAGGTCTGTGCATATCTAGGTACTTGTATTTCATACCTGCAGCAGTTTTCCCCCCTTGCCTCCCCTGACAATGGGAGTTATTTACTAAAGGAAAATTCACTTTGCACTACAAGTGCAAACTACAAGTGCAATGTGCACTTGAAATTGCACTGAAAGTGCACTAGGAAGTGCAATTGCTGTAGATCCGTGGGGGACATGCAAGGAAAATTTAAAAAAGCATTTTAGCTTGCACATGATTGGATAATAAAATCAGCAGAGCTTCCCCTAATTTTAGATATCCCACTCAGATTTACAGTGACTGCACTTCCAAGTGTACTTTCAGTGCAATTTCAAGTGCACTTTGCACTTTTAGTGCAAAGTGGATTTGCCTTTCGTAAATAACCCCCATTGTTTCTTTAACCTTTTGCTGCCACCAGTTGCTGTAAGCTGTGACATCTGAAGCCAGTAGGAGGGGCTCCCAATCATGCAAAACTGTAATTGGCTGCACAGTGATGACATCATCAGGAGCCCATCCTACCTGACCTCCACATTTGTCGGTAGTTGACCGTGAGTAGTCAGTGACAAATTGGTCACAGCTCTGGGGGTACCCCAGTATAACACATATATATATACACACACACATATATATATATATATATATATATATATATATATATATATATATATATATATGTATGTATATATATATATATATATATATATATGTATATATATATATGTTGGACCATGCTGCCTCATATATGCATAAGGCTGCATTAAAGGGGTTAAATAAATCACAGTGACTATTCAGTAGAAATCTTGGTTTGGATGAAAAACTACATTCAGTAAATTAAAGCATCAATTAACGTTGGGATGTCTATAGCTCGTCAAGGCCAGCCTCCACTCTTAAAATATCATACAAGTAAATAGCAGAATAATACATACAATACATTTCTGATTTTAGAATTTGAAAACCGTACCAGGTGAACAGTGCACTGATGCGAGAAGAGGTGGGTGGGGGGGGGGGAGCCTTGTCTGGACCCAGTCCTAATTGCGGAAAAGCAATCGCTGTAAAAAAGCCGGTTTAATTTGACATGAATTTTAAAAAGAAAACAATTAGGTTCATTGTTTGGTTTTAAATGAGGCCTTTCTGCTTAATGGCTGCCCTAATTCTGATTAGTTGCAGTGAAAGTTGCATTGTGGAGTACAAACAAAAGGAATTAATGAAAGTGTGGACATAGCGAGAGAAATCGGCATGGTCACATTCTGTTTTCCCGTAGTCCATTTTTAAATTGTATTTAACCACTTAAGCCCCGGACCAATATGCTGCTAAATGACCCAAGGTTTTTTTTCACAATTCGGCACTGCGTTGCTTTAACAGACAATTGCGCGGCCGTGCGACGTGGATCCCAAACAAAATTTGCGTCCTTTTCTTCCCACAAATAGAGCTTTATTTTGGTGGTATTTGATCACCTCTGCTATATACAAAAATAGAGCGACATTTTTAAAAGAAAATCTATATTTTTTACTTTTTTGTTATAAGAAAAATCAAATAAACTAAATTTTAGTCAAACATTAAGGCCAAAATTTATTCAGCCACGTCTTTAGTAAAAAAAATTGCAATAAAAAAAAATGTGCTACCTAGCGGGAACATTTTAAATGAGGCCTTTCTGCTTAATGGCTGCCCTAATTCTGATTAGTTGCAGTGAAAGTTGCATTGTGGAGTACAAACAAAAGGAATTAATGAAAGTGTGGACATAGCGAGAGAAATCGGCATGGTCACATTCTGTTTTCCCGTAGTCCATTTTTAAATTAGGCAGCCATTAAGCAGAAAGGCCTCATTTAAAATGTTCCCGCTAGGTAGCACATTTTTTTTTTATTGCAATTTTTTTTACTAAAGACGTGGCTGAATAAATTTTGCCCTTAATGTTTGACTAAAATTTAGTTAGTTTAGACGTGGCTGAATAATTTTTTTTTAATGTGATACTAATACAGCGATCAGAAAAATGATCGCTTAGTGACACTGGCAATGGGGGGGTGAAAGGGTTAACTAGGGCGGTGATCAAGGAGTTAAAACTTTATTAGGGGGGGTACGGGGCTACCCTGAACCTAACACTAACTACCTATCACACTGCCTGTCCCACTGACACTAAATGCAATGATCAGTACATATATGATCACTGCATTCAGTGACAATGTGACAGGGGGTGGGGGGGGGGTTAATGTGCCTATGTGTACTGGTGTCAGTGTAGTGTTTGTGCAGACTTACTGTGTGAGTCTTCTCTCCTCAGCGGCGGTTGAAAATACCGCTGAGAGGAGAGATTACATCACTTCCCCCTTCCTGTGTTTACACAGGAGGAGGAAGTGCACTGCAGGGGGAGCGCGCAGATTGGCTAGGAGCGATCCGGAGGGGGCGGACAAAAACGAACCGCCGCCCCCTCATCCCGGATCGCTCCTAAAGCCACGGGGACCGCCGCAGGTACTGGGGGGGGGTCCGATGTGTCGACTTGATTCTGAGCATGCATGGATTTTTCTCCGACGGAATTCCACACTATTATGAATTTCCCATTAAAATTTTTTCCTAATTCCTAACTTCCTAATGTTTCAGCCAGGTTGATTGGCTGGCATGGGACTACATAAATCCTGGTCCTTGCACCCATGAGTTAATTTGTTCTGGCACCAAATCGCTTACCAGCCCTTACCTGTCCAATAGGGGTGCTCCGCCATCATTCCAGCCTCTTGGTAGTAATGGCTGGCTGTATAGTATTCCTTGCTTGTAATATGGGGCTCTGAATGCTAGTACCGGCTGGAACAGAAACAGGGGAGCTTGCAGGCACTTGAGGCATGGGATTAATTCCCTCAGGAAAACTGGATGGGCTCAGTTCCTCCTCATTTGAATGGGTCTATCTTGTGTCGCCATGAGCTGGGAAGGCAGAGAGTCACTTTAAGCATGTTGTTTTTTTTTTTATACACTTAACCACTGCAATACCGGGCTTTTTCTGACACTTCTCTCCTACATGTAATAATCATCATTCTTGAAAATGTTTCATGAATTAAAAAAATAACAAAACAGTAAAGTTAGCCCAATTTTTTTGTATTATTTGAAAGATTATGTTACACCGAGTAAATAGATACCCAACATGTCATGCTTTATATTATGTGCACACTCATGGAATGGCGCCAAACTTCGGTACTTCAAAATCTCCATAGGCAACGCTTTATTTATTTTTACAGGTTACCAGTTTAGATTTACAGAGGAGATCTAGTGCTAGATTAGTTGCTGGCACTCTAACGCACGCGGCGATACCTTACCTTACTTATGTGGTTTAAACGGTGTTTACATATGTTGGCGGGACTTACGTGTGCGTTCGCTTCTGCACGCGAGCTATCGGGGACAGGGGAGTTTTAATTTATTTTGTTATTTATTTATTTTTTACTTATTTTTTATTTATTTTTTACACTTTATTTCATTTTTCTTCCACTTGTATTCCTATTACAAGGAATATAAACATTCCTTGTAATAGGAAATGTGTGTGACAGGTCCTCTTTAAGGAGAGATGCGGGGTCAATAAGACCTCACATCTCTCCTCCAGGCTGGAAACCATGATATCGGTGAAAAAAATTCACCGATCTCATGAATGGTTGCTTACAGCCGCAATCGCGGCTTTGTTTACTTACGGGGACCCGGGCGTGACGTCATCACATCGTGCCCGGGTCCTCCGACGGTCATAGAGATGACTGGTTACCATCTGGTCACCAGTTATCTCTATGCTTCCTGCCGACGCTGGACGATTCGTTCTCCGGGGCCCCCGAAGGCACGGGAGAGCCCGGAGAAGCACCGGATGGCGGCGGGAGGGGGGGATGTCTTATAAGATCGTTCTTATGTCGTGCAGAATCGCCGGCTGAAGAAGAGGATATCTGGATGATGCCTCTGGCTGCAGGCATCATTCAGATATTCACCTGCAAAGCCCAGGCCGTCAATTGACGGCCACTTAGGATGGTAGATCCCATCTCCGGCCGTCAATTGTCAATGGGCCGGTATTGAAGTGGTTAATGTTGTTGTTTTTTTTCAGACTCTGGATCGCCTCACAGTGTCCACAGGCAGGGAATTACTTACCTTGTCCCTGGATCCTGCAATGCCTCCCCGCTGTGTCTCCCCGCTCGATTCACACAGTGCCAAGTGCCGCCAAGGCCAAGTGCCACCAAGCTCCGTTCCCTGCGACATTACGACGCACGGGGGCGGAGATCAGCGGCAAATTTAAAAAAGTAAATACACACAATACATACAGTATACTGTAATCTTATAGATTACATTACTATATGAAATAATTACACACCTCCCTTGTCCTTAGTGATCTGTCCACTGTCCTGCTGTATTTGTTATAATTATTTATAGTTATTTATTATATTATAATTTTATGATTTTGTTTTTCAAACTTTATCATACCCGGGATGTCTACTAGACCCTGGTTTGGACAGATTTAAGTGAGATATTCCTAAGAATTAAAGGCCTACAATGTAAAACGACAAGATTCCATGCAAAATAATGGTACCACTTTCAGCACCTAAAATCTGAATTACTGTATTTATTGGCGTATAACACTCACTTTATTACCCTGAAAATAGGGGGAAAACTGTGCCTGCGTGTTATACTGTAGAACGTTTTTTTTCTGAAACGTCCCTCTTAGGCTACGTACACACGATCAAATCTATCTGCTGGAATCGGTCTGCCCGACTGTCCCAGCAGACAGATTTGATCGTGTGTACGGACGAGCAGACGGATTTGGCCAGCCGACAGATTTTAAAGCATGCCTTAAAATCTGTCGGCTGGGAATCCGTCTGCCCGATATGTCTGCTGGTTAGTACGCTAACCAGCAGACATATCTTCTCGCACATGCGTCGAATGGATTCGACGCATGTGCGGAAGTAATTTACTTCCTGGTGCGGTGACGTGGCGGCGTACAAACGGGAATTTTGGTTTGATCGTGTGTACAGCGATCAAACCAAAACGGCCAGCAGACAGATTTGTTCAAATCGGTCGGTCCGACCGATTTAAACAAATCTATTTGCTTGTGTGTATGGGGCCTTAAAGTTAGGTTGCGTTTTATACGCCTGCGCGTGTTATACGCCAATGAATACGGTAATCATACCGCCAGGGAGGTTAATGAAAAATAGATTACATAATCATCAAGTAGTGGAAGTGTATGGACTGTTGAATGTTTGGAGAATAAGAAGATGGTCTAGTGTCACTTTAACTACTGCGGTCGAAGGGTAGATTTTGTCTGATTTCCACAGTTCAATTCTGATAAAAGAAGTCCTCCCGGAGGTTGGAGAACTACAATAAAAAGACTGGTACTGCTTCTGTCAGACGAAGTTACTGCTTAGGTGGAATAAAACAATGTCTTTGTGAAGGTTGAGGAAGGTGGGAGAACAGAAGTACGATCTTCCAGACAAGGAACAACTGCCGCAGACACATCCTGTATCCCATCAGTCTGTTTGATGTACAATCTTTTTGGAGTGCTTAAGAAATGTACATCCAATCGCCCAATAGGGGAGGTCAAAGTGTCCACTGAAATCAATACGGCAATTGACTTTTTTTTTAGAACATACACTAAATTATCCCCCATCCAGTTTTGTCCATAGAAGCGCAGCTAACTGCCAGTTGCATTCAGCCGAGTCGTGTCTGCCCTGTAATGGCTTTCAAATTAGTTGTATTATGTAATGTGCTACATTTTATTCCAGAGAACAGAAAAGAGTTCTGAAAATTAGCTGTCATTCCTTTATTAAAGAGTAGCCACCCCAGGAAGATAAAAGGGGATTGATGTGAAAGAAATCAAACCGCTCAGGCACTTATTAAAGTATGACTAGTTTTTGACAAAGCTGTTTTTGTGTGGCCAAGGCTGTATTCTTGTTTTAACAAAATGGCACATTTTGTTTTTGAACCCCTTGCTGATACCTGCCAGCAGCCCTTTAAGTGGATCTTAAAGAGGTGGAGTTCCTGATCATACAACTAATGTGATTGGCTATCACAGCAGTCACATGTTTTAGAGCTCATTGCACTGGTGTCCGGGAGATGTCAGTGACAGCTTGGTCCATGTTCTGGTAGCACACAATAGCGGAGCTCTGAGGACGCATCTACAGTGAGGAAATAATGATTTGATCCCCTGCAAATTTTGTAAGTTTGCTCACTTTTAAAAAAGTTTAAGGGTCTATCATTTTTTATCATTGATGTATTTTAAATGATAGAGACAGATCCAAAAATCCAGCAAAAACACACCATGCAAATGTTATAAATTGAGTTACAGTTCAGTGAGTAAAATAATTATTTGATCCCCAAACAAAACGTGACTTAGTACTTGGTGGAGAAACCCTTGTTGCCAAGCAAGCACAGAGGTAAGACGTTTCTTGTAGATGATGACCAGGTTTGCACACATCTCAGGAGGGACTTTGGTCCACTCTTCTTTACCGATCTTCTCTAAACCTCTAAGGTTTCTTGGCTGTCACTTGGCAACTCAAAGTTTCAGCTCCCTCCATAAAGTTTCTATAGGACTAAGGTCTGGAGACTGGCTAGGCCATTCCATGACCTCAACCCCTTTGACGCCGTCTGCACGCAAATATCCGGCCTCTCGGCACCTGGTTCTTGGCGCTGAGAGACTGCATATTTGCGTGAATTGCTGTCACTAGAGCAGTACCATAAGCATGCGCTGCACGCTCCCTGCACAGTTACCTGCACCTAAGCGAAAGTTCCCAATCGCTGCTTGCAATCAGGAGTTTTCGGATCACATGACCGCCAATGATGACAGTCCAGTTATCTTAAGCCCTTCCCCGATTCCCGCCGTCATAAACCTCTTAAAAGGCCCGGAGGCACCAGTATGAAGAGGTTAATGTGTTTCTTCTTGAGCCACTTCTTTGTTGATTTGGTTGTATGTTTTTGGTTATTATCATGCTGGAAAACCCATTCATGACCCATCGTCAATGTTCTGGCTGATGGAAGAAGGTTTTAATCCAAGATTTTACAATACATGGCCGTGTGTATTGGCCCCTCAATGCAAACAAGTCGGCATGTACCTTTAGCAGAGAAACAGCCCCAAAGCATCATGTGCTTCACTGTAGAGATGGTGTTCTTAGGTTCATAGTCAGCATTTTTCTTCCTCTAGTCACAGTGAGTAAAGTTAATGCCACAGAACTAAATTTTGGTCTCATCTGACCACAGCACTTTCTCCGATTCCTTCTCTGAAACATTTAGGTGTTCATTGGAAAACTTCAGACGGACCTGTACATGTGCCTTCTTGAGGAGGGGGACCTTGCGGGTGCTGCAGGATTTTAATCCATGGTGGCGTATTGTGTTAGCAATGATTTGTTTGGTGACTGTTGTCCCAGCTGCCTTGAGGTCATTCACAAGCTCCTTCTGTGTAGTTCTTGGCTGATCCCTCACTTTTCTCATGATTATCCTTACCCCATGAGGCAAAATTTTGCTTGGAGCTCCAGACTGAGGGCGATTGATGGTTATTTTGTATTTCTTCAATTTGAAAAAAATAACTCCAACAGTTGTCTCCTTCTCACCAAGCTTCTTTTTGATTGTCTTGTAGCCCATTGCAGGTGGACAATCTTGTCCCTGATGTCCATTGACAGCTCTTTGGTCTGGCCCATGATTGTGAGGTTTGAATGGAAGACGGGCGAGCAGACGGATTTGTCCAGCAGACAGATTTTAAAGCCTGCTTTAAAATCTGTCTGCTGGGAACCCGTCGGACCGATATGTCTGCTGGTTAGTACGCTAACCAGCAGACATATCTGCCCGCACATGCGTCGAATGGAAGTGTTTTACTTCCTGGTGCGGTGACGTGGCAGCGTCAACGTCACCGCCACGTCACCACGCTGTCTGCCGGCGGGGATTTTGGTTTGATCGTGTGTACAGCGATCAAACCAAAACAGCCAGCAGACATATCTGTTCAAATCGGTCTGTCAGACCGATTTGAACAGATATATTTGGTCGTGTGTACGCGGCCTAAGTCGTCTCCAGGACAGGCGACTTTCCAGTGGCCAATCAAACAACAATCAGCTCTGTGGGAGGGAGGGGTTTGCCTGAGAAAACAATTTTCTCTTCCTGTATTGTTGCTTCAGTTAAAGTGGATGTAAACCCCCCAAATTTTTTATTTTTTTTGATGTCACAATGTAGAGTATAAGATTTCCTATCATCTGTGCCCAGTCTTGCCACACAGAGTTAATCCAGATCTGAGTAATCCACTTGTTTTTTTGGGGGGTTTACATCCACTTTAAGACAGTGATCCGACTCTGGAGGCAACTTCCATTGAAATCAATGGATACAAGTTACCTAGAAGTCGGATTGAAGTAGTTCAGGAACCTTTTCTGAAGTCGGAGCAACTTCAGTAGTGTGCATTAAGACGGCTCCATTGATTTTCTCAACAGCGCGACTTGGGGCGACTTTAAGTCGGATCCCAAGTCGCCCCTGTGTGTACCGGCTCTAATTAATTTGTTTGTTTGCTTTTCTAGAATTTTTTTTGTACAAATCCTAAATTTGATCCAATTCTTAAATACCAAATAAAAGGCATTCTTAGGCATTAGCTTATTTTCATGTGGCCTATTTAGCATGTGCAATATATGGTGTAATGTAAGCAGTGGCGTTGCATGTCAAGGAACTTTTGAGGACCTTCCTTCATCAATCTGAGATGTTTGGCTTGTGGCCCCTTTTGGCATAGGGTCAGAGAACTAATGGCAGGATGGTGCAGCAGGGAAGGAAAAGTAGATTATATAAAGCCTCACCCATTTTTTGCTATGTTATGTTTCCAGACCTGCAACATCTCAATTTAAAGCTGGCCATGGATGGATGTCCTTTTTCGAGGAGGAATTCTCTCTGCTGTGCTATTGTATTCTGACAGTGGGGACTCCTCCGCTGTCAGAATATACCGATCATTGCTGCAGACAGCTGATCAAATTAATAATTCTAAACATTACCAATCAACAAAAATCAATCATTAGATCGATTTCTGTTGAGCGGGAATGATCATAGAGGGATTAAAATTCAGCCGGTCCCTGCTAAACATGATCCCAATTGTTCTGAGTTTTTAGCGTGGATTTAGAACTCCTGTCATTGCATACATTTAATCGACAGCCCAGCAACTTGCATTTCCAGAACACACATAGACATATACACTATTCAATAGCATTAAAAAAAACTTTGATAGATTATGAGACACATTTCATGCTGTACTATTACTGTTATTTTCATTGCCTGCTGTTTTATACTATAAGCAATTTCAGGCTGGTAAAAAGCTTTGCCGGTAGTTAAGGCTGCTGTCGTGTAAGTGCTTTCTTATACTAAAAAAATCTATCAGAAGGTTTTCGGCTCAATTCACTAAGCACAACACATGTATTATTTACCATAACTTTTGTATCCCGTTGTTTACCGAATATTTTCAGCATTTTATTTTATTTTTTATTATTTTCACTTTGCAAAATAACACATGTTCAAAGTGAAGTGTATCAATGTAGATCCAATCATTAAAATCTCATATAAGATTTAGTGATACTAAAGGTTCAAATAATAAAAAAAAAATAACAAACATGTCATACTTGCCTCCGCTGTACAGTTCGTTTTGCACAGAGTGGCCCCGAACGCGTCTTCTGGGGTCCCTCCGCGGCTTTCACGGCTCCTCCCCGTGGCTCCTCCCCAACATCAGATAATCCCCTAGGAGAAGCGCTCTATCAGGGTGGTTACATTGCGGGCGCACTCCCGTGTCCAGCATTTGGCGTCCATAGCCTCCAAATGCAGGACTCAGTCCCGCCCCCGACACTCATGTCATTGGATTTGATTGACAGCAGTGGGAGCCAATGGCTGCGCTGCTATTAATCTAACCAATCAAGAGCCAAGAACCCCAGGTAAACAGACGGTGTGTCCTTACCAGTGCTCAGGTAAGTAAAATGGGGCGGCTAGGGGGCCGGTGACTGACAAGTTTTTTTACCTTAATGCATAGGATGCATTAAGGTGAAATAACAGGAGGGTTGTAATTTCAAAAGTCATACAATTTCTATATCCCCCTGATACTATGCTGCTAGGTGTAATCCTGGACACTCCTATCTAATCATTGTCCAAATCGTGGCTCCTTCACCTCTGTAACTTTTTCAGAACATACCGCTTCTTAACCAACGACACCCCCAAGCTACTAATTCACTCCCTCGACTGCTAAATATCCTTCCATGTTGGCTATCCTCTACATAGACTATTCCCTTTAGTCTATCAATTGGGCTTCCAATTGCCCAATGAATACAATTATAATCTTAATAACAGCATACAAAGGCATTCACAACCCCAAGCTACATAGCCAGCCTTGTTTGTCAAAATATAGCCCAAACTGTCACTCCTCCTCTAAGACCTCCTGCTCTCTATCTTCCTTGTCTCCTCCTCCTATGGTTACATCCAGGACTTCTCCAGAGCTCAATCTATCAGGTTATTTCCTACTCTGTCTGCCTTTAGACGATCCCTGAGAGGTAATTTCTTCAGGAAAACCAGTCCCACCTTTAGTTATAAACTGGATTTGAGGTTGGTAAACAACTCATCCCAACACAGTTACTACCTCTTCTCTTGTCTCACCCATCTTTTTAGATTGTACGTTTTCACAAACAGGGTACTCCTAACCCTTATGTTATAAATTATACTATATTGTAACTCTTCTGTCTCCCTTTGTTTTTTTTAAGCACTGTGCAAACTGTTGACACCATAGAAATCCTGTATAATAATGATCTTTTGAAATCTAAAGCTTTTATTAAAATAATACCTTGTAATCTTGTCATGGAGGTCCTTGTTCAGGTACAGTATCTTCTTTGAAAGGATGACACTCTCTAACACAGGCTTCTGGTAGAGACTACTCATTGCACAGGCCTGATTTGATGTTGTCACCATCAGGAAACCCACCCTGAGAAATGTCATGAAGCCATCGTTGGAGTATTTGTATGCAGTAAAGCCCCGTACACACGATCGGAATTTCCGATGGAAAAAGTCAGACGGATGAATTCCATTGGAGTTTAAATATAGAACATGTTCTATTTTATTCCGATGGAATTTCGTCGGATTTACGATGTGCTTTTGGTCGAGCATAAGCTTGATCGTGTGTCCGCGGCATAAGTGACAAGAAAATAAGTTGTAGGAGATCTGTAATGCTGAGATGCAAAAAAAAAAAAGGTGAAAGCAGTATTTTCAAAGAAGAAAATAGGGTAATTGTTTATAATACACAGTACTTCAGGAAACTAAATGCAGTTCAGTTTTGGTTTACATCTCCCTTAAATATAGGAGTTTAAAGATAAATGTAATAAAAAAAGTATGTATAGACCAGATCCACCATCAGAAAGTTTAACGGGTTATAATGATATTAATTTGGGGAATACATGCACATTGTTCATCCAGGGGCTTGCTGGAGAAGAATCTGTACTTGTACCTGTACCTGTGGTGAAAGGATCTCTTTGCTCCTCCCTGCTCCTATTGTGTTTTCACTTCCTCATGCTGATTCTTAATAATTCACCAGCATTACTCATCAGGGGGGCAGCTTGGACAAGGCACAGTAAGGCCGCGTACACACGTACGAGAACCTCGTCGGGCTAAACCCAATCGTTCCGCCCGACGAGGTTCTCGGCCGGCCGCCGAGTTCATCGACCAGGCTGTCGAAAAAGGCGTCGAGCCATTAGTCCCGATGGCCCGTCGAGGAAATAGAGAACCTGCTCTCTATTTTGGCTCGACGCCTCGCTCGACAGTTTGCTCGGCGAAAACATGCACACGATCGAGCTTCTCGGCAGAATATGGATCCCAGCGAGCTTGGTCGTGTGTACAGGGCCTAAGTCATTTTTTTGGGCATGACTTCCACAGTAAAGGTCTTCTTTAAAATAACTTTATCAGATTAGGGTGGGGCCAGTAAAATGGCACAACATCCCCTTAAAGTCAACAATAAATAAAATATCCCAAAGGATAGCATGGACGTTTTATGCCCTGTACACACGATACAGTGGTTGACCGCGAGATTGTGTCAATCTCGCTCCCTTTCTCGGCGATATTGAGCACTTGTGAGCCCCATCGCGGGAGCCAGCGCCGAGCTGGCTTGCCGCGATGGAGACAAAGCCGTCATAGAAGCGACGGGGATCCGACGCGGATTCCCGCCAATTCTACATGTGGGCGGAGTTTGTTATGAATCCTGAGAAGGAAGTCCCCGCCGGATTTTAAATAAAAATCCGGCATGGGTTCCCCCCTCAGGAGCATAACGGGCCCTTAGGTCTGGTATGGGTTGTAAGGAGACCCCCCTACGCCGAAAAAACGGCATGGGCGTCCCCCCACAATCCATACCAGACCCGTATCCAAAGCACGCCGGCCGGTCAGGAAGGGAGTGGGGGCGAGCGAGCGCCCCCCCCCCCTCCTGAGCCGTACCGGGCAGCATGCCCTCAACATGGGGGGGTCAGGTGCTCTGGGGCAGGGGGCGCACTGCGGCCCCCCACCCCAGAGCACCCTGTCCCCATGTTGATGAGGACAGGGCCCCTTCCCGACAACCCTGGCCGTTGGTTGTCGGGGTATGCGGGCGGGAGGCTTATCGGACTCTGGAAGCCCCCTTTAATAAGGGGGCCCCCAGATACCGGCCCCCCACCCTAAGTGAATGAGTATGGGGTACATCGTACCCCTACCCATTCACCTGCAATAAAAAGTGCAAACACAAATAAACCACACAGGGTATTGAAATATTTTATTAGTTGGCCGCCGGGGGGGGGGGGGTGTATGATCGCTTTTATAAAAGCGCCCCCCTCTGGCGGGCTTCTGCGGGGGGGTGGGTGCCGATGTTCTTCGCCGCCGTCTGGTTCTCTTCCGCCCCTGGGGGGGCGCTTTGATAAAAGCGCCCACCACCCGGCGGGCTTCCTTCGACATCTTCGGCGGCGGGGGGGGGTCTTCTCCCACTCTCCGGGGTCTTCTCCGGCTCTCCGGGGTCTTCTCCGGCTCTCCGGGGGTCTTCTCCGCTCTCCGGGGGTCTTCTTCTTCTTCAGGACTCGCCGCCGCTATCTTCGTGTGTTAGCTCAATTACTAGCGGCGGCGAGTCCCCTCTTCTGTGACGTCTTCTTCTTCTCTTCTCCAGATGTTGACGCGACTCTTCCTTCCGCTGTTATGGCTCACTTGCCCCCACTCCCTTCCTGACCGGCCGGCGTGCTTTGGATACGGGTCTGGTATGGATTGTGGGGGGACCCCCATGCCATTTTTTCGGCGTAGGGGGGTCTCCTTACAATCCATACCAAACCTAGGGGGCCGTTATGCTCCTGAGGGGGGAACCCATGCCGGATTTTTATTTAAAATCCGGCGGGGACTTCCTTCTCAGGATTCATAACAAACTCCGCCCACGTGTAGAATTGGTGGGAATCCACGTCGGATCCCCGTCGCTTCTATGACGCATTCGCTGGAATGTGCTTTTACTATTCCAGCGAGTGCGAGATGTCGGCAGCCTGTCGCCGAGAATCAGCGCGATGCTGTCGTGCTAAAAACACATTCTCGGCGGCAGGCACTGTAGGTTCGTCTGATGGAAACTGCCAGATGGATTTTTTCATCAGATATCCGATGAAGCTGACTTTCATCAGTCTTGACTACACACCATTGGTTAAAAATCTGATCGTGTCCAACGTGGTGACGTAAAACACAACGACGTGCTGAGAAAAATTAAGTACAATGCTCCCGAGCGTGCATTGACTTGATTCTGAGCATGCGTGGATTTTTGACTGATGGATTTCCCCACAGACGATCGTTATCAGTTTTTTAACTATAAGAAAAATGTAAAACAGGTTCTATTTTTTTTCACCGATGGGGAAAAAGAAACGATGGGGCCCACACACGATCGGTTCGTCCGATCAAAACTGTCCATCGGTCCGTTTTCATCAGACAAAGCGATCGTGTGTACAGGGCATTAGGTGCTCAAGAATAGCAAACTAATGGGTGAAAAAGCTATTTTTATTAAAAAATAATCTATAGAAACACATAGGAGACAAAAATCTTAAAATTTGTTTTTACAATTCTTCTTTAAAATATAACAAATGTTATATGTGTAGGGGAAAAGGGGCGTGATGTTTGATGACTGAGCTGACATGTTTGTAGCTTGTAAACTAACGACATTGACTTTTTTTTTTTTTGGCATTCGCCTGCTATGAAAACACATTCAAAAGCATCTTAGGCCACGTACACACGATCAGACCGGTCCGATGAAACTGACGGAACGTTTTCATCGGACCAGGCTGAAGTGGTCTGATGTGTGTACATACCATCGGACCAAAAATCCGATCAGTTCAGAACACGGTGACGTAGAACACAACGACGTGCTGAAAAAGTTCAATGCTTCCAAGCATGCGTCGACTTGATTCTGAGCATGCGCGGGTTTTTGGTCCGATGCTTTTGTGTACTAACCATCAACAGGTGTCCGTCAGACAGATTTTATAGCACGTTTTAAAACTTTGGTCCGACGAACAACGGTCCGATAGGCCGTACACACCATCGAATTGGTCCGATCGTGTGTACGCGGCCTTAGACTTTTCATGCTGGAATAAATATAGTTTTATGGTAAAATCCATTATTGTCCACCAGATGTTTTGTAGCAGTCAGATATTTTGCGGCAACTCTTTTGTGGTTTCAGGATGGACTGGCTAATAGCTTATTGTCATAGTTGCTACTGTCAAGGTGTGATTCCACTCTCGTTGTAATTTTGTAAAATAAAATCTACGTCACATTGTCAGGAATAGCCTTCGCTCATATGGCAACATCGAGAAGTTAACACTGACAACAGACTGCTGAAAGTTTTCAATTTTTTTTATTGCCAGGGAGTTGTGGAAGCCCTGCCGTGGCACATTTTAGCTCTTTTGCTAATACGATATGCTAAATAAACATTTAAACAAAACTGTTCTATTTTAAATGTAATTAAACCTAGAGCTTTTTCACAAGTTTAATTCCCCTTTAATTGCCAGAACTAAAGTACACACTGTTCTGAAATGTTCAAAGTACAAAATTCATTATAAAAAAAACACTTGGCTACACAACACTTTTTAATTTTTCTCACAATATCGCAGAGTCGAGAGATTACGCTGTCAATAATACACAATAGAGATGTTGACAGCAGAGAATGTTTCGTTGTCTTAATCAAGAAAACAGCCCGGACTGGTGTCCTATTTCCTCTCCCAGTGGGAGCTGAAAGGTAATTACTGAGAAGACAGAACCTTTACGTTGGTATAGATGTTTGTCGGCTTACAGCGGCAAGAGAGCCACAGCGTAGCACCCACATAACCTCATTGTTTTGGGCAAATTAAGATTTTAATTAACATGATAACTGCCTTGTTGTTTAATTAAACAGATTTAATTAAATCAAATCACTTGTTTACGAAGAAATTGTTAAACAAAAAAATCAATATGTTACATAAGCATTCATATGGAGCACAATTGCTACATGTGCGTGGTGAAATATATATCTACAGTTGTGCTGATAATATTACTTACCCTGGCAGAATTTATGATTTCTCTGCCATTTTTCAGAGAATATGAATGATAACACAAAATCTTTTCTTTTACTCATGGTTAGTGTTTGGCTGAGGCCATTTATTATCAACTGTGTTTACATTTTTTAAATCATAATGGCAACAGAAACTACCCAAATGACCCTAATTAAAGGTTTACATACCCCAGTTCTTAATACCGTGTATTGCCCCCTTTAACATCAATGACAGATTGAAGTTTTTTGTGGTATTTGTGGATGAGGCTTTATATCTTCTCAGATGGTAAAGCTGCCCATTCCTCTTGTCAAAAAGCCTCCAGTTCCTGTAAATTCTTGGTCTGTCTTGCATGAACTGCACGTTTGAGATCTCCCCAGAGTGGCTCAATGATATTGATTTAAGGAGACCGAGATGGCCACTCCAGAACCTTCACTTTATTCTGCTGTAGCCAATGACAGGTCGACTTGGCCTTGTGTTTTGGATCATTTCTATGTTGGAATGTCCATGGACGTACCATGTGCAGCTTTCTGACTGATGAATGCAAATGTTTCTCCAGTATTTTTTGATAACATACTGCATTCATCTTGCCAACAATTTTGACCAAATTTCTTGTGCCTTTATAGCCTCACAACCACAAAACATCAGCGATCCACCTCCGTACCTTTCATCATAGGCCTGGTTGACTCCTCTCCAAATGTAGCATTCATGGTTGTGGCCAAAAAAGCTACATTTTGGTCTTATCACTCCAAATGACTTTGTGCACGAAGCTTGTCTCTGTGCTGTTTGGCGTATTGTAAGGGGGATACTTTGTGGCATTTGTGTAGTAATGGCTTTCTTCTGGCGACGCGACCATGCAGCCCAACTTTCTTCAAGTGCCTCCTTATTTGGCATCTTGAAACAGCCACGCCACATACTTTCAGAGAGTCCTGTATTTCAACTGAAGTTATTTGTGGGGTTTTCTTTGCATCCCAAACAATTTTCCTGGCAGTTGAGGCTGGTAATTTAGTTGGTCTACCTGACCGTGGTTTGGTTTCAACAGAACCACTCATTTTCCACTTGTTGATTAGTGTTTGAACACTGCTGATTTGCATTCCCCATTCCTTGGATATGTTTTTATATCTCTTTCCTGTTTTATACAGTTCAACTACCTATTCCGACAGATCCTTTGACAATTGTTTTGCTTTCCCCATGACTCAGAATCCAGAAACGTCAGTGCAGCACTGGATGAAAGATGCAAGGGTCTGTCAGGAGTCCAGAAAAGCATTGGACTTTTATACACACACACTAATTACAAGCAAAAATATCACAGGTGAGGATGGTTACCTTTAATAGCTATTAAAACCCCTTTGTGTCAACTTGTGTGCATGTTATCAGGCCAAAGTCACCAGGGTATGTAAACTTTTGATCAGGGTCATTTGGGTAGTTTCTGTTGCAATTATGATTTAAAAAGAGTAAACACAGATGATTGATAATAAATGGCTTCAGCCAAACACTAACCATAAGTGAAAGAAATGTTTTTGTGTTATCATTCATATTCTCTGAAAAATGGCCAAGAAATCATAAATTTTACCAGGGTATGTAAACTTATGAGCACAACTGTATATAACAAAAAATATAAATATTCCAACCATAACATATTTTTTTCGTTGGCTCGCGTATGAAAGGGGTATACGTTTTTCATATTTTTATTGCCATTGGTCCACTTCATGGGCAGATTCATGTCTTGCCCTGGTAACCAAACAATTAAGTGTTAAGCTTAATGCACAATTCTGGCCGGAAAAAGTTTTCCCATGCTGTGGGGCTGTGCTTGCACTGTACGGGTCAGGCCACGTACACACGACCAAATAAATCCAATCAAATCGGTCTGACAGACCGATTTGATCGGATTTGTCTGCTTGGCTATTTTGGTTTGATTGTGTACACACGATCAAACCAAAATTCCCACCGGCAGACAGCGCGGTGACGTGGCGGTGATGTTGACGCCGCCACGTCACCGCACCAGGAAGTAAAAAACGTCCACGCATGCGTCGCATCCATACGACGCATGTGCGGGCAGATATGTCTGCTGGTTAGTGTACTAACCAGCAGACATGTCGGACGGACGGGTTCCCAGCAGACAGATTTTAAAGCATGCTTTAAAATCTGTCTGCTGGAAAAACCTGTTTGTCCGCCCGTACACACGATCGAATTTGTCTGCTGAAACGGTCCGTCGGACCGTTTCCAGCAGATAGATTCGATCATGTGGACGCGGCCTCAGTGTCTAGGGGTGAGGACAAATCTTAAACTAACTCCCCCAATCCATTCACCAGAAAATGGTGCTCCCACGCGGTCTTGCGGTGGACTCTTCCTGGTCTTTGAAGACTACTCTGGGCTTGACAACATCAGGAACACTCTACAATTCAAGACCACTGGAGCACAGGGGTGCCAGACCAGAATTTTGCTGGGAGGATCAGAGGATTAGGTGAGTAAGACTCCTTTCTCCTCTCCCCTAGATACAAATTAACAGTTAACCTGTGTAGTATGGGCACAGCCCCACTGCACGGGGAAACTTTGTTTGCCCAGAGTTGGGCAAAGTCTCCTTTGTTGACCAGCTGATCTTTCCTTTAAACATGCCAGGTCCAGACTTCCTTTTCCTGAAAACAAGGGTCAGGTATTATAGGTCAGGTACATTTTTCTGCATTTAACTGAATAGACTTTCCATTGGACATGATATGTCTATTACAATTTCTCCTTAGGGATCGATTTTTGTTCTGGTATTCTGACCTGCAAACATTTCTTGTTGTTTAACATAGTGTGTTTGTTCCCACTTATTTTTGTTGGATAGTTGGTTGGATCTCTATCTGTAGATCTAAATAGACAACAAGAGTATTATAATAGTAGAAATTCACTATATTGAGCACAAAGGGAAACATCTTAAGAGGGCAAGAGGTCTGATACTCATATGTCAGCTCAAAAGATTGGCCCAGTTTTTAAAAAGGGGGGGAGGGGGTGTCAGAAGCAGTGTCTGACCTGGGCTGAAGCAGTAACAATCCCGTCCAGAACAAGGGAATAGCCAAAGAGCAGGCCAGGTTTTTGGAAGATGACCCAGATGACCCGCACTGATCTGAAAAGATATAAAAGAGTATATATATATATATATATATATATATATATATATATATATAGGTAAATGTATAGTATATAGAGAGAAAAGTATTCCAATGACTAGAAGATGTGTTCAGACTGCCCAAAGGAAACACGATGATGTGAACTGGGAGTGAGAATGAAAGTAGTGATAGTAAAGATAAATATGGAGACACACAATTACGGGGCATCTGCAGAGAAGCTGAGGGGGATTATCGTGCACAAAAATAATATAAGTGTCAATGGAGTCACAGGAATCAACAGACCCCTTATATAGCAATAAAAAAAAGTGCTGAAGAAACTGAAAATGAGGTGTGAACATGTCATCAAAGACCCCCCAGGTAGAACTTACATGTGTAGCTCCATGTGATAGACTGTGAAGAACGTATCTCTCTGGAGAAAGGAACATGAAAAGTGATCTACTGGCTTGCCCTGGCTATTTATTCCCATGGCTTAGGGCGGGTCCCCACCAGTGTCGTGCCAGATGCCAATGGAAGGGAGGCAGGGATGACAGATGCCATATCAGGCACATGCGCCGGAAGTGGATCCGCACCCACACACTCGCCGGCATCAGATGGGCAACAACTGCCCCGACATCGCAGCGTCTGATGACATCCACAACCCAGACAGGGATGAGGAGGGGAGGTCATGCCATGGAATAGCGACCCCAGGAACAGACAGAAGCACAGAATCCCCCACCCACTAACTGGGCTGCCTGCTGATGTAGTGCAGGACTGATAAATTAGATTTTAGCATCAGAGTAAGAGATATAATGATATACTAGGTTGGTATAACAGATTTAGAGTGTTGTACAGTATCTCATCAATCAAAAGTTATCCAGTTAGGGTTTACATCTGGTTTAATCTTTCTGCATCTATTTAGTTGTCCTCCCCTGCAGCCTCTTCAGTTCCACAACATACTTTTTATGAACAAAATTGGAAAAAAAAAATGTTTTAGCTTTGAAGCAAATTTGAAAGAAATACATCCAATGAGGGACAAGTTTGCTTGCGGATCTAAAAAAATCAAGGTAAAGTAATCTGCAAGCTTGTTTTAGATCAGTGGCAGTGAAGTACTGAAGCAAGACAATTGGCATGACAGTCAGGCAAGTAGCATTTTAGAAATGAGAAAATGTCGGTTTGATTTTCTATTAATGGTGCCCTTTGATAATGTACTGTGAATACTAATTAATAAGGCTCACAATATATATTATAATAAAGCCTTGATACCTCCACTCTACCTTTTTTCATACCCTTGCAAGACAATCTTACTTCAGGGCTTTTTAAACAATTTAAAAGAAATACAACCCTGCTGTTTATTTAATTGAATTAGATTTATATCTATCACCCTGGAGCAAATGAGAAGATTGAAAAAGCATGCATTGATAATTGCATTATCTTTTCCTTCCTTTTATCTATGCATCTGTAGATTATCAGTGATTCATTGAGTTTTGTCACACAAGTAATGCCTGAAAACAAGACCTTGCTTAAACTGAGCCTATTCATATATTATAGAGGTCAATCATTTAGGCAGGATTCACACTATCTTCGCATGCGGCTCCCAGCGGGGGTCCGGTGCGTCTCCGTTCACCGCTTTCGGTCCAATTTCAGCCCTAACTTTTGGCTGAATTAAGACCTGAAACGGACCTGCTGTGGAGATATGTAAACTGGCTCCATAGAGAGCCGGTCAAAATCTCCCACTATTACGAATTTGATGCAGGGGGAATCACGGGTGATGGTTACATTTGGTATCATTTGATTGATGAGATACAACACTCTCAATCTGTTATACCAACCTAGTATATCATTATATCTCTTACTCCCTCGCTAAAATCAAAATTTTCAGTCCTGCACTACATCAGCAGGCAGCCCAGTTAGTTGATAGGGGATTCTGTGCTTCTGTCTGTTCCCAGGGTTGCGATACAAGGCATGACCTTCTCTTCTCATGCCTGTTTGGGGTGTGGGCAGGGAGTGTCCTCCTATGCATCAGCGCCATGCACACATGCCGCCGCTCGTGACATCATCAGATGCCGTGATGTTGGGGCGGTTGTTGTCCATCTGACGTCAGGGAGTGGGTGGGTGCGGATCCACCTCTAGCTAATGTGCCGATATGGGATCTGTCATCCCTGCCTCCCTTCCATTGGTGACTAGCATGAAGCTAGCAAGGACCCACCCTAAGCCATGGGAATAAATAGCAAGGGCTGGCCAGTAGACCAGGGCCATCTTAATAGCATCATGGGCCCCTGGGCAAAGTAATGCTCTGGGGCCCCTACAATGGATAAAGTGCAGGTAAACATAAATAAAGTAGGTAGGAGGTAGGGGATATTTGGGGGGTAGAGGGGTCAGAGTGCTGGGGGGATATCTGGGATGTAGAGGGGCAGCCCGGGCTCAAGGACCAGCTGCTTTGGGGAAAGGGCAGGGGCCCCCATGCAGCTGGGGCCCCTGGGCAGTGCCCAGGTGTGCCCTCTCATTAAGACAGCCCTGCAGTAGACCACTTTGCATGTTCCTTTCACCAGAGAGGCACGTTCTTCACAGTCTATCACATGGAGCTAAACATGTAAGTTCTCCCTGGGGGGTCTTTTATTGTTCACACCTCATTGACACCTATTGACAGTTTATTTTGCACTTTCCAGCTTTAGTAAATAAACCCTGTTGTGTACTTAAAAGTGGGGTATGCCTGTACTATCTTTGTGCACAATAACCCCCCTAGCTCCTCCACAGATGCACCGCGGGGAACCCGCATCCAATTCGCAATAGTGTGAACCCAGCCTTAAAGAGACAACCCATTTTAAGGACCTGTCCACTCTGATTGACAGGATTGTGGTGCAGTATTTTACACATTAACACACCTTCAATTTTACAAACCTCCAGCATTGTTGTCAAAGCAATGTACTATAATGCACCATGTACCATAATGCAGAGATGGTTAACATCAGTGTGTTGCGTTGGGCTAAAAAAAACCAACACATTTATTGTTGGGAGCTAGCTAGGTGCTTTGGATTGCCATTTAAAATGAATCTCGCCGCAATACACCTCATTAGTTGTGTTCTTTACTGCTGCGTATTGCAGTAATACGCAGTAGAATGTACATTTACCACAACACATACATGTAAAAGGACTTATGGGTGCTGATAAGCAAAATTACCCACTTGCCTTATCTATACTGGGGACTCGAGTGATAACATTTTATTTTCCTTCTAGTGCCATGGAGGCTCCAGATGCAGCAATTATTACAGCCGCATTCCCTATAATGTCAAATAAAAATTGGGAAACTATAAAGTGGGGAGAGTAAAAGCCTTACTGGAGATATGAACTCAGGTGGTGGGATCTTGTCAGTAAGGAACAAAAGACAGCCGTAAATAATTCAAGTTAAATCAAATTGCTGTTACTTTCAAGTGGAACCCCAGCCAATACTTTTTTCTCATAGAATGGGGAAGAATTATAGTCTCTGTAATTTTTTTTGTTTTACTGTTTGTGCCTTTGCTGATTTTCCATTACACGCCTGTTTTGGTGAGTAGGTAAACCGGTGGGTTTAGCTCTGTTTTAAGTGGTAAACCTCTGACATGAAATATGAACAAAGCATACCCCTCTATAGTGTGTGATTGTCTCAATTCAGAGCACTTAAAGCGACACTAAAGGTTTGAGTTTAAAAAAAAAAAACATGCATACTTACCTCCACTGTGCAGTTAATTTTGCACAGAGTGGCCCCCGATTGTCCTCTTCTGGGGTCCCATGGCGGCTCTCTTGGCTCCTCTGCACAAGTGCTAACCCCCTCTGGGAACATGTCTCCCGAGGGGGTTACCTTGCGGGTGTTCTCCCGTGTGATACACTCGGCGGCCATAGCCGCCAAGTGTATGACTCGACTCCGCCCCCAGCGTACCATGTCATTGATTTGATTGACAGCAGTGGGAGCCAATGGCTGTGCTGCTATCAATCATCCAACAGGAGCTGGGGGAAAGCAACGTAGGATCGCGCCCATGGAGATTCGGGGCTCCGTTAAGTAAAACAGGGGCTCAGGGGGGCCAGTGACAGCAAGGTGTTTTTTCACCATAATGGATTAAGGTGAAAAAACAAAGGTTTACAACCCCTTTAAGCTGGCCATAGACGGATCGAAATTCATGCGGTTCAGCACGACCTGGACAAAATTTTAAAAATCTATGGGCAGGCTGGTTGCATTCCGATAGCGGGGAAACCTCCCACTGCGCAATTTTATTTTGACAGGATTCCCCCATCAATGCTCATTGTGTTGATGGGGGAATCTAGCATTTTTTTTTCCTTCGACCTCTGGAGTGGACTTTATGGGGCACTAGTCTCTCAGTTCCCCATCAGGCTCTGCCCACCCCTAGTAAAAAATACCTTGGACAAACACCTGTCAGTGTGATGGGCGCAATGGCTGGGGAGGGAGGGTGGCCAGCACTGGCACTGGAAAGGAGTGTCTAGTTTCCATAGAGCCTGTTGTGTGTGTATATACTATGGGCCAGATTCAGGTAGTAGTTACGCGACTTATCTGTAGATAAGCTGCGTAACTTCTAACCTACGCCGTCGTATCTGTTTTCTGTATTCAGAAAACAAGATACGCCGGGATTGAGTTCAGATACGAGCGGCGTAACTGTATTTCGCCGTCGTATCGGAACTGCAATTTTAAAAATGGCCGCTCGGGGCGTTCCCGCTGATTTACGCCGAGAATATGTAAATCAGCGAGATACGGCAATTCACGATCGTACGCCGGCCCGACGCAGTGACTTTCCGACGTTTCCGTAAGAGATACGTGGCGTAAAGAAAAACATGCCCCCTAGGTGGGGTATCCTATGTTAAGTATGGCCGTCGTGATCGCGTCGAATTGAAAAAGTTTAACGTCGTTTGTGTAACTCGTCCGTGAATGGGGATTGACGTCATTGATGTTGACGACGAAAACACCAACAGAATTTGGAGCATGCACACTGGGATACATTGACAGCCGACGCATGCGCAGTACGTTCGCCGTGGGATCGCGCCTAGTTTAAATACTACACGCCCCCTACCTGCCCAATTTGAATTCCGCCGGCTCATTTTCGCTACGCCTTCGCAACTTTAGGAGTAAGTTCTTTGTGAATACAGTACTTGCTCCTAAAGTTTCGGCGGAGTAACGTAAATGACGAACGTTACGCCAGAATAAAGATCCGCTCTCCTACCTGAATCTGGCCCTATATATATATATATATATATATATATATATATATATACACAGTATATGTACACGCTGATAAGTCATAAAATTATGACTACCCATGCAGTATTGAATAGGTCCTCCTTTTGCCACCATAACAGCTTTGACTCATTGAGCCATGGACTCCACTAGAAAAAAAGAATCACACTGCCTGCTCCTACTTGCCTTTTCCCCATACTACATCCTGGAGCCATCTCATTTCCCGGGTAAGGGTTGCGCACACACCTATCCAAATGAAGTAAAAGAAAAGAGGAGATTCATCAGACCAGGCCACCTTCTTCCATTGCTCTGTGGTCCAGTTCCGATGCTTTCCGATGCGTTCTGAGCTACAGTAGCTCTTCTATTGGATTGGACTACATGTGCCAACCGCCACTCCCTACGTGCATCAGTGAGCCTTGGCTGCCTATGAACCTGTTGGTGGTTTTCCTTCCATGGACCACTTATGGTAGGTCTTGACCACCGCAGACCAAAAACATCCCACAAGAGCAGCAGTTTTGGAGACGCTCTGACCCAGACGTCTTGCCATTACAATTTGGCCCTTGTCAAAGTCGCTGAAATGCTTACACTTTCCCATTTTTTCTGCTTTCAAGACATCAACTTCAGGGAAAACATGTTCTCTTGCTGCCATTTATATACCAACCACTTTCAGGTGCCATTGTAATGAGATAATCACCTTTTCAAAGTTTACCCCCTTTTTTTTTTTTTGCTTCTTTCTGATCTACTTTTATCAACATATAGCAGAATAATAAAATAAAAAAATGCAAATTTTTCTCGGTTCTTCATTGTGTGTGTGTTCCAAAATAAGAAGAATGTGTTTCGCTTTTGTGAGCTAATTGACTCAAGAAGCTTGCAGAGTAAGTACTACTTGAGAGAACAATTTTATTTTTACAAATAAATTAGCATGTTGACAAATATCTTCTAAATTAGCAGAAATTGTTATTTACTTACAATCATTATCATGTTGTTAATAATCATTTATATTGTGTTGTAATCCAAAGTATTCCTTCCCTAATTAACCTCAGAATTCTAATGATGCTAGTCAAAGGGGTTTATTCCATTGGTGTCATTTAAATAGCAATGTTTGCTAAAACATTTTTATATTGTTATATGGATTTTTTTCCCGTGATTGTAAATCCAGGGGCGAGGGTAAAGGAGATTTTGCTTCTCAGCTTGTTATGTAGTAACATCTAAGGGTCCCTTATGGTACAGCAGAGCTTGGGTTTTAATGCAATGTAAACGTGTCATCTGCAGCGCCCCATGTTGTGAAATCTGGTATTGCAGAGGCAGAAACAATGTCTTATGACTACGTGCACAGCAGTTAATCAGATTTCTTCTTTACGGATTTGACTAAAGACACCTAAAAGACAATTGGTTGCTGTAGACTATTGCATTTTCAAGCAGTAACCCTAATTTGTTTTAGTCCCCTTTCGCACTTATACGACTTGACCCATAATTTAGGACTGCAAAATCGCATGGCAAGTCATTTTCCATGACTTTCAATGACTTCCATTTATATTGGCACGACTTTAAGCCCCCTTTCACACTTGTATGAATTCAAAGTCGCGCGATTTTACCGCGGTTTCGCGACCGCGAATTTACCGCGATTTTGCCGTGATTTCAATGAATGCCTGTTAGACCCCTTTCACACTTATACGACTTGTCTCACGATTTTGTACAGCAAAATCGTATGACAAGTCATTCTCCATGATTTTCAATGAACATCCTTCATACTGGCACGACTTTAAGTAGTGCCGACTTCAAAGTAGTCCCTGCACTACTTTGGTCCGATTTTGATGCCACTTACACAGGCATTCATTGAAATTGCGGCCGCGAATCGCGGCAAAATCGCGGTAAAATTTGCGTGACTTTGAAGTCGTACAAGTGTGAAAGGGACCTTAGTCCCCTTTCACACTTATACGACTTGTCCTACGATTTTGCACTGGAAAATCGTATGACAAGTCATTCTCTATTATTTTCAATGACTACCATTCATACTGGCACGATTTTAAGTTGTGCCTACTTCAAAGTAGTCCTTCCACTACTTTGGTCCGATTTTGATGCCACTTACACAGGCATTCATTGAAATCACGGCCGCGAACCGCGGCAAAATCGCAGTAAAATAGCGGCCGCGAAATTGCGGTAAAATCACGCGACTTTCAAGTCGTACAAGTGTGAAAGGGGGCTAAGTGGCATTAAAATTGGACCAAAGTAGTGCAAGGACTAATTTGAAGTCGGCACTACTTAAAGTCGTGCCAGTATGAATGGTGTTCATTGAAAATAATGGAGAATGACTTGTCATACGATTTTGCAGTCCAAAATCGTGGGACAAGTCGTATAAGTCCCCTTTCACACTTATACGACTTTTCTCACGATTTTGGGCTACAAAATCGTATGACAAGTCATTCTCCATGATTTTCAATGACTATCATTCATACTGGCACGATTTTAAGTAGTGCCGACTTCAAAGTAGTCCTTGCACTACTTTGGTCCGATTTTGATGCCACTTACACAGGCATTCATTGAAATCGCGGCCGCGCATTGCGGCAAAATCGCGGTAAAATCGCGCGACTTTGAAGTCGTACAAGTGTGAAAGGGACCTAAGTGTGAAACTTCACAGTAGTCCATGCACTACTTTGGTCCAACTTCCATGTGAGTTGATGTCCATAGACCTCAATGTTAAACCCTCAAGTAGCATGCAAATCGTACCTGAATAATATAGACACAATTTCAGTAAGACTTTGTAAGCACAAGCAGCTTTTTGACCCTTGTCCCACCCAATCCTTTCAACATAGTAGCCCCTCCCAAGCACATTTTTCTAGCACACATTCCTGGTTATTCCCTCAGGAACAATGTGCTCCAAACAGCCCCACAAAAAAAAGAGATATCCTTGTCCTTCACTTCTCCTCCTCTTCCTAATGCACTGCTACTGCTGCAGCATCAATGACAACTGCTGTGGCAATAGTTTGAGTAGCAAACATTTTCTGTCACAACAAATCACACCACAACAACCAGGAAGCAAACAGGAACTGGAAACAACTATGGCAGGAAAAGGAATTACCTCACACCCTGTATGTTTTCATTGGTTAATGCCAAAGTTGTGGCAAAGTAGTACTGATCTAAAATCAAGCAAAATCGCAGTAAAATCACTGCAAAATCGTGGCCGCAAAATAGCGGCAAAGTCGCACGACTTTGAAGTTGTACAAGTGTGAGAGCCTTGTCTTTTTTTAAATAACAAACATGTTATACTTACCTCCTCTGTGCAGTTGATTTTGCACAGAGCAGCCCAGATCCTCCTCTTCTAGGGACCCTATTTGCTGCTCCTAGTCCCTCCCTCCTTTGAGTGCCCCTAAGGCTGGTCATACATGGTCGAATTTCAAAATAATTTTCTTTTAAAAATCAAAAAATGTGTGCATTTTGTATTCACCAATGATTTCAACCAAGCCTTCAATTTCGCCTCATGTTGCAACAGATTGGCACACTGATTGGCATCGATTGTGCTCCTGGTGGTCCAGTGTGGGCATCCGGGGGGGGGGGGGCTGTGCTGATAAACAATCAGCGTGAACCCCCCCTGTCAGAAGACCCGCAGATCAGCTCTCCTCTACTCACGTCTGTTGTTTAAATCGGCTCTTCCTGTTTAAATCGTGATCAGCCGTGATTGGACACAAGATCAGACTGACACCCCGCATCACCGATCACCGTGCTGCGCGCCCCCATGGGCACACGCCGGCATGTAATCCTGCAGGACGTCAATAGACGTCCAGTCAGGATTACAGAACCACTTCCCGGACGTCAATTTACTATTGACTGGGCGGGAAGTGGTTAACCATAGATGCAGTTGAAAACTTATAAACACTGACATCTACTGGCTGAAGAATATATCTGTAGTTGTACAAAAATACATGAACAATGTATTCCAACATTTATATTAAAGAGGAACTGCAGTCTGCTCACATAGTTTGTAATACAATCATCATATACATTCTGAAGCTTCTCTCCAACTATTTTGCATATTATTTTATATATACTGTGATTCTGTACTTGCCGAAAATGCTGCAGAAATCTCCCTCCACTAAGTCTGGCTGCAGCCATTTTAACTGTGGGCAGCTGAAGCTGCTGCCTGCTCACTTCCTGGATTTACACAGACACACAGAGGCACACCTCCAGCTCTGCAGCTCTCATTGGCCCTCTTAAGACTCACCCCCTCCCTTCTTAGCAAACTCTCACAAGAGTGAGAGAGCTGTACATGATGTCATAAGCCTAGGCTTTCTACCAGACAAGAACCAGGAAGTGGGCTGTGTAAGGTATTTACTGACAGAAAAAAATAATGTACTATGCAAAGTTAAAACAACAAAGGCAGAAGATTTAATAGATGGAAAGGTGAAACAATTACTGAACGTAGGCTAATTACTGAAGGTGACGGATATTGTTTTAACACCTTTTCAACAGCTGTGTAACCTATTAATTTGACAGGGAGACTGTTCGATGTAGCCAAATATTGCCCTTCTACAAAAACGACTTTATTCTAAATGCCTTCAGCTGTGATCCTATTATTTTAAGTGTAACATTATTTTAGATGTATTGGTCCTTTCATTTTCATTCATAAAACAAACGTATACAGTTTTAATATCTTATATGAAACAAAGATTATTTGGTTGGTGCTTGTTATCTTCCATTTTACTGAGGCAATACATCACTTGGGTGCTCCTCCCAATTAGCCAACAGGACAAGTTTTGGGGATTTTTTTCTAATTATCAAATAATTAAATAATTATCATATTGCTAATTATCACGGTGACAGCCTACTGATGTATGTGTTCTAACACTAATTATCGCTGTCTGTGCTTGGCCAAGAACATGGCCTTTAAATGTGACCTATACTGTTCATTATCCTGAAGGACTTGCTTAGCTCAGCTTTAGTGCAAAATATTAAAAACGTAGTATAGAAATAGATTTTTTGCCAAAAAAAAAAAGTGATTTTACTCCTAAGACATGTAAAATGAATGCTAAATATAATACATAGGAGGATATTTATAAAGCAGAAAATGTGACATTTACCAAAAATTTGCCACAGGTGTATCCCCTTGATACATGTGTTTTAGAGATTTGCTTATCTGCAGTGAATGTTTCACTGCTTTATAAATATGCCCCATGGAGGTAATTGTGACTTGGCATTCAACAATAAGGGTCCAACAAACCTTTTGCTTTGTATTTGCTAAGACGGTTCCCTTAACCACTTGCCTACTGCATGGGCACTTTCAACCCCTTCCTGCCCAAGCCATTTTTCAGCGCTGTCACATTTTGAATGACAATTGCCCGGTCATACAACGCTGTACCCAAATGAAATTTTTAATATTTGTTCCCCACAAATAGAGCTTTCTTTCGGTGGTATTTGATCACCTCTGCAGTTCTTATTTCTTGCGCTATAAACAAAAGAATAGGGACAAGTTTAAAAAAAAAAAAAACCACACAGGGCCAGATTCACAAAAGAATTACGCCGGTGTATCTACAGATACACCGGCGTAATTCAAATATCCCGCCGGCGTATCATTGTTTTGTATTCACAAAACAAGATACGCCAGAATTACGCTAGGATCCGACTGGCGTAAGTCACTTACACCGTCGGATCCTAAATGCAATAATACGCTGGCCGCTAGGTGGCGTTTACGTTGATTTCTGCGGCGAATATGCAAATGAGCCTAAAAAGAATGTAAAAGGAAGGTGATGAGCGCAAATCCTAAACTAAACTAAAAGGCGCAAATAGCGCCCCTAAAGGCAAAAAGTGTAAATAGTGCACATTACAACCACAAAATGTAAACAATGAATAATAAATAAACAAAAGTCCGGTGGTAGTGATAAATCACAACTGAATAAGATGGACACAGAAACCAGTCCAAAAGGTGAAAAATGACAATAATCGTGTCAAACAATTCAATAGCTTCTATCACTTTAAGGAATCGGAAAATACAGAGACGTCTTCCAAGATATCTGTGCTCACAGAGCGCTTACCTCCCAGCAGAGTCACGTGACTTCTTAACCTCTGATGAAGTCACGTGACGTGACGCAACGCGTAAGTTCAACCGGAAGTGGCGTGACACCCTGACCGTCCGACCGGAAGTGATGTTGTTGGCGTTTTTACCCGTTTTTTGCTTGTAAGTGAATTTACCCATTAAACTGTTTTCAGTTTTTACATAATTCACGATGAGAGCTTCATTTTTTCCATTCTATGCATATGCCTAACCCACGGTGAGCGGACCCTGATTACGCCTGGATGCGGACAACATTATCTATCCAAGACGGAATCCAACAACAATATCTAGGATTGAGTTGAGGTCCTTTTCTCTCTGCTGGGAGGTAAGCGCTCTGTGAGCACAAATATCTTGGAAGACGTCTCTGGATTTTCCAATTGCTTAAAGTGATAGAAGCTATTGAATTGTTTGACACGATTATTGTAATTTTTCACCTTTTGGACTGGTTTCTGCGTCCATCTTATTCAAAGGCAAAAAGTGTAAATAGTGCACATTACAACCACAAAACTTAAACAATGAATAATAAATAAACACAAGTCCGGTGGTAGTGATAAATCACAACTGAATAGTGTAAATAGTGCACATTACAACCACAAAACGTAAACAATGAATAATAAATAAACAAATGTCAGATGACCGATGACCGATGGTTGTCCCTATGTACAAGAGACACACCATTGGTCCCCTCTCCCTGACAGGACGTGGATCTGTGCATTTACACAGATCTTCGTTCCTGCTCAGTTACTGTGCAATCGCGGGTGCCCAGCGGTGATCGTGGCCCCCAGTGCACCCCCTAGTGGAATAAAAGGGCGTGACATTATATGACATCCACCCAGAACAGGGTCTGCCTCCCGCCATCGGCGGGCAGTGGATAAGAGGTTAAAGTCCAATGTTTTTTTCTTTTTTGTAATTCATTCCAAATGTTATTTCCCCAAAACCATTAAAATAAAAGAGCCTTATGCAGGATGTTGTTCTCCACAGGCACCATTTCTACATTCTTTAGGCCGAGTGACCAGCCTCATTCAGCTGCTTCCTATATACCCAATTAGTTAAAGTGTCTGCTACCCCAACATTTCATATTTCTGATATGTGTCTGTTTTGTTAAAAAAAAGTATTCTGCTCTTTGTATTGCTTCCTTACTGTGAAAATTATGAAAAACCTATTTTTTCTGTCCGTCCCTAATTCAAACTGACCATGCTAGGCATAGAAGCACATCCATCCCAGTATGGTCCATTTTCTGGCTGTGCTGGGGCCACAGTCTGCTTGTCCTGCAATAGCCAAGATTTGTGCTGACACACCTCTCTGCACAGCTCTTTATTGGGAAGATTGGTGTACTGCTATTTCTCCTCTGCCTCATGTTGACACATCCCTCTTCAGTCTCCAACTATACCTCTTATGCAGATGAGAACAGATATTATGTGATCGCTTTGAAAAAAAGGAAAATAGGTATTTACATTTATCTAAACTATACACTGGTGAGGGGGAGAACCTCTGGGGGGATCTAGGATGGAAAATGACCTGGGGTCTAGTAGATGACAGGCTCAGCAATAGCATGCAATTCCAAGCTGCCGCTAACAAAGCAAACATAATATTTACATGCATTAAAACGCGGATTAAAGGAGTTGTAAATGGAAAAAAAATGTCACCTTAATGCAATCTCTGCATTAAGGTGAAAAAACATTGCATAACGCGCCCCCCCCCCAGCCCCTGTTACACTTACCTTACCACTTCGAAAGTCCCGTGCGCTCCCGTGATCCTCTTCACCGCTCAGCCTGGCCACTGATTGGCTAGAGCGGATGGGATTGAGAAAAGCGCAGCCATTGGCTGGCGCTGCTGTCAATCACATCCAGTGACGTTTGACAGCGGCTGCAGAGCATGTGAAAGTGCTGTCACAAAAGGTACTCGGGATGAGGTGGATTGGCAATTATCAACATGTTGTACCCTAAATACTTAGCCTTTAATTGTACAGTACAGGACACAAGCACATTATTCATAGACCCTGTATTATAGGTTCATACCTTCAGGTGATTGGATACTAGACATGTGCATTCATTTTCGTCCGAATGCATTTTCGTCCGAATTTCGGGTATTTTCATTATCGTTTTAACAAACGAAAAAGAACGTGCAGAATCTGAAATCCGAAAGATCCGACATAAAAAAATGCTTTATTTTAATTTTTGTTGCCACAACAGTTTGACACATATAGGAGATTAGACATGACGCTGACTAGGGTTGTCCCGATACCAGTATCGGGAACGGGACTGATACCGAGTATTTGCGGGAGTACTTGTACTCCCGCAAATACCCCCAATGCCTGAATAGAATACTTGTCTTCCCCCTCGCCGCCACCGCAATGAAAGCCGCCGCCGCATCGAAAGCCGCCGCCGCATGGGTTAAACAGCATGTAGGAACATCACAGCTTTCATTTGAATAGCTGTAGTGTTACCGCCGCGTATAGACACTCCCCCTTGCTCGGGATTGGATGGGTGATCGTGATCTGTCCAATCCCGAGCAAGGGGGAGTGTCTATACGCACAGGGAAAACAGCTATTCAAATGAAAGCTGTGATGTTCCCCGTGCGGCGGCGGCGGCTTTCGGCAGCTAGGTATGGGGGACATGGCTGGGGGGACATGGCTGGGGGGACATGGCTGGGGGGACATGGCTGCACATGTGGGGGACATGGCTGGGGGGACATGGCTGCATATGTGGGGGACATGGCTGGAGGGACATGGCTGCATATGTGGGGGACATGGCTGGGGGGAAATGGCTGCATATGTGGGGGACATGGCTGGGGGGACATGGCTGCATATGTGGGGACATGGCTACATATGTGGGGGACATGGCTGGGGGGAAATGGCTGCATATGTGGGGGACATGGCTGCATATGTGGGAGACATGGCTGCATTTGTGGGGGACATGGCTGCATTTGGGGACACATTTAAAAAAAGTATCGGTATTCGGGATCGGCGACTACTAGAAAAAAGTATCGGTACTTGTACTCGGTCCTAAAAAAGTGGTATTGGGACAACCCTAACGCTGACAATAGCAATCTGTGTCTATCGAATCTGTGGTCAAATGTGCCTAACTTAACTCTATTAGTCCAAGATTATTCTACATAGAGAGAAAAGATTCGACATTAGAGACAGTGTTGGGGTAGACCATTCAATATGAATGATGAAGATTTCTTATCGTACATCACGGGACACAGAGTGGCAATCCATTACTATGTGGGTTATAGAGTACATTTAGGTGTGGACACTGGTGTAATTAACTACACAGGAAGTTCCCTCCCTATATAACCCCTCCCATACTGGGAGCTCCTCAGTTTTTTCATCAGTGTCTAAGGTGTTGGTCACAAATGAACATGTGCTCTTAGGAGCTCCACTGGAGGGATCCATGCTGAATGTAAAAAAACCTCCATAAATCCGGATCCGTCCAAGGTGCTTCATAGCCAAAGTGGACGGTACCCGGGCCTCGGTACGAAGAACGAGGTTTAGCCTATAATGCCTCTCTGCGGAGGACTGGATCCTGGGTTCCAGAACTTTGTGCCTTCCAAGGACCAAATGTTTTTCTGCTGCCAGGATGCTATATAGGTCCAGGGGAGTTGGTGTTCCTGCCATGGACCCCGGTCCCTGAAGGTCTAAGACAATACCCACAGTGAAGGGGGAAGATTGGGCCTCTTGCTTTGCAATACCCTGCAGCGTGGAGAAGGTAAGAGGAGGGCCTACGGGACTTGGTTTGACAGTAGGCCCTCCGTGGGCCTATATTATGTTTCTATGCATGGGCAATGTAAACCACTATGTCTTCTGAGGCAGGATGGCTCAGGGCGCCCATATACCTCCCCTAGCCGGCATGCAGCCTGGCCCACCATGTCTGTTAGACAGGATGGCTGCAGTACCCATATATATCTCCCCTTGAAGGGGCCGGTACAAAAAAATATGCCCTAATCCTATACAAAGGATTGTCTTCCGTGAGTAGCTGCAAGTCTTATCTGTGTTTCCACTACTATGGGCAGTAGAAGACATGCCTGATGTTTTTGCTTACCACGCTTTCCAAAAACGGAAGCTTAAGTGTTAGCTGATCTATTGTGTGTCCCACTTCCACCGCTTCAGACTCTAGCATTTTTCACCTGCTCACTGGCTCAGTGCAGTTGCAGAGAAGGCTCTTCAAAGGGCCCGGACGCCAGAGCTCTGTAAAGCTAGGGGGACACAAGTGTAAGCACCTTGTGTGAGTTGGATACAGATTAATCTAAGATGCCTACTTGCATCTAGCTGTGCAGATTAGCAGGCATTGTTGTCAGACTAAGTTCAGCTATTTGATGCACCTGGGTTAAGTGCCTCTGCTTTTAGCTTAGGACTTGGTCTCCTCATTGAATAAGGTCAGGGGTAGGAATATAAGGAGGGATCGCCACCTGAACCGGGTGGACCCTTATTCTCCTCTGTAGAGACTTAAACAGCTCATAGATTGAGCCATCAGACCTGTCAGGCAATGCAGCATCCCCCCAACGTTGCAGCCACTCTGCATGTGTTTTTGTTCTGCAAGAGGTTAACTGCTAGGTTCGCAGCATCCTCGCAAGAAGGAAAAAAAAAAAGGGTGTGCCCCTTTTTTCCTGCTTTAATCCTGAAATAAAGGGATTATAAGCCTGGGGATAAAGCTTCATTGTCAGCGGACAGGAGCCAGGAGCTGCAGCCTAGCAAGGAGAAGCTATCAAAAGCCCTACAGGTTCTGATTGCCCTTGCAATATTTTCAGAGATTCATGCTGCATATATCTTCCCTCGGTCTAGTCGGCCTAAGCCTCTATCTTCTCCTTGGAGTGTAAAGAGAGGTTTTCCTAGGTGGCTAGTAAGACCTCCATATGGTCCTTAGCCTGGTGTCGGCTTCAGGCTAACCAAATGCATTGGAGGGATGCACAATTGCGAGCTCACATTACTAACGTCTCTTAATTGATGAAAACGCACATCTGCAAAGGATGATTTCCTCTTTACCAGTCTGCAGGTTGCATAATGGAATGCATGTGGGATAAAAACAAGTAACAGAGTAGTTTCTATTGTGGATCGCATAAGCATATATGTTTCTGTCTGTATGGTGTTGCATGTTTGTATGTATAAAAAATACTGTATCACACGTGGTTACCTGATCACCCAAATCCTGGATTACCCAAGGATATTTGGTCACACAGAAGGGCTTGTCTCCACAAAAATGCCTAAGGTTGCATAAAAGATGCTTGTATGCATAAAAATGCTGAATCGCATAAAGACGTTTGTAGGCATAAAAATGCTGAATCACACATGATTACCTGATCACCCAAGTCCTTGTTTCCCCAAGGATGTTTGGTTACACAAAAGAGGTTTGCTTCCACAGAAATGCCTTAAATCACATAAAAGTTGCTTGTATGCAAAAAAGATGCTGGATCACACATGATTACCTGATCATCAGCGTCCTGGATTACCCAAGGATGTTTGGTCACATAAATAGGCTTGTTTCCACAAAAGTACCTATAGTCGCATAAAGTTGCTTGTAGGCATAAAAATGCTGAATCACATAAAGGACGCTTGTATGCATAACAATGTTGAATCACACAGGATTACCTGATCTCCCAAGTCCTTGATTCCCCAAGGATATTTGGTCACGCGAGGAGGCTTGTTCCCACAGAAATGCCTGAGGGCATAAAAATGCTGAATCACACATGATCAACCAAGTCCTGGATTACGCAAGGCCTAAAAGGATCGCTTAAAGATGCTTGAATGCAAAAAGAAGCTGGATCACACATGGATGTTGGATCAACAAAGTCCTGGATTACCCAGAGATACTTGATTACATAGAGAGGCTTGTTTCACAGAAATGCCTAAAGTCGCATTAAGATGCTTGGGTGCATAAGAAGGCTGGGAACAGGGGTGCCTGGTTACACAAGAGTCCTTGGTCTCACACGGGTTCTGGTCCGCACAGTAGTGCTTAAAATGCATAAGATGTTGATCGCATGGAAGATACTGAATAGCATGTATGGTTACTTTAAAGTTGCACATGGCGGCTTAGTTATGCAATACAGGATGCCTTGTGTTTGCATAGAGATACCTGTCTGCATGGGTTCATGTTGCACATTGTTGCATGACACGTTTATAGTGCATGCTTGCTTGAAAAGATGCTCGTTCCAGAACACACATGCTATATGCATGTTGGGTGTGAGACATATTTATATGATTTCATGTTTCCATGTACACACGCTGCCATGTACACACGCCTCCATTGAGGCATATGGCTTTAACACTTGCCACATACACATATGGGGAGCCAGTTGCATATGTGTTTATTTACTTGGGGCTGCAGAGGTTGTCTGCGTTTCGCAGGGGAACAGCACTGTCTCCAGTTGGTGGTCTTGCCCTTTTGGGTTAGCCTCCATGCCTGGGTTGTCAGGGTGATAGGGCCCGCCTCTTGCAGGTCTGTAGGCCCAGGGTATAGCAGTAATGGCATACCGAAGCAGACTCCTGCTGATGGACCAGTCAACAGCATGGCTGGACCTAAGGGTGTCCAGCATGGTCAAGTATCTGGATCTCCTAGGTTAGGATTCCAGTCTAAAGATACATTCTTCATTTGACAAGAGGCTGGGTATGTTTTGCACAAGGAGAGTCCTTTTGGCCTCAGACAAGACCATCGCTATGAGAAGGCTGGTCTATGTGGTTACGGCAAGGAACAGTTCCTTACTTTTGGCCTTCTGCTTAAGGCACTAGGAAAGATGCTGGCTTCATTCAAGACAGTTCCCTATACTAACTTTTAGTACTTTTAGTTCCTCTTGGTGGTTCTTAACTAAAAGGTTGCCAGGTCAGGAAGAGACCATGGCCCAGGGGAAGTTGTCAAGCTCCAAGGGAGCCGTATCTGTCAGCTAGAGCTACCGGGGGAGCATCTGGCTTAGGGGCCTGAACGTTCAGGTGGCTGGTTGGTTCAGTCAGAGTTCAATCTGACTATACCATATTAAGTGATTTACTTAATTTACCAAGGAGGAGCTTGTGCCTTGCCTATTGACATTCGTCATTTCATGAGATGCAGAATTGGCAGGCGATTCGCTGGAGCCATCAACAAGTGCCTCCGGGAGTATGACCTCTACACCCCGACTGTTTTCCTGACCAAGGGCCACAGAAGTAGTACCCTGTACATAAGAGGTATTGGCGTCCAGGCTCAACAAGAAATTGAACAGCTTGGGGTCAAGTACAAGGGATCCACCCGCATGCGGGGCAGATGTATTAGTAATCTGGTGGGACCAGTGGTCACTGGTTGTCTCTCCCCCCAGTGCCGCGGCGTTTGTGGCTTCTATGCAACATTAGAGGAGGACAGAAGCTGGCCTGATTACTCCTGCATAGCCCTGACGACCTTTTCTGTGCAGGGACAGTAGGGGTGGTAGTAGAGGACCCACGGTCCCTTACATCTTGTCCAAGCCTACTTCGAAGGGGGTATTACATCCTGTCTTGCAACAGGTTAATTAATGGTCTGGCTATTTTAGCCCACATTCTTCAGGATCGGGGCTTCTAGAATTGGCGGCGCTTCCTTGATTCATACAGGAAAGCTGGCCTCCAGGACCAGGTATCCTAGGATCTGGAAAGCCCATGTTCCTGGTATGAAAAAGATGGTGGCATCCTTGGAAATTTGTCAAAGATAAAATTCCTACCTTCTTGCACTTTAGAAAGGAGACAGAGCTAACCTTAAATTACATCAAGGATTCGATCTCGGCCTTGCTTCCAAAGGTCGCTTGCTTCACACTCTGTGTTCCGAGCCATTATACAAGGGGTGATGTACATAAGTCCACCAGTTTAGTCGTCCTTGTGCTCGGAGGATTGGCTCTGGTTTTGTCAGCTTACAGGGTCAGCTCCATGGGCCGATGCACCATATTTCCCTTTCAGCCTTTAACAAGGGAATGGGTGTTCTTGGTTGTGATAGCTCCCAAGAGAGTTTCAGTATTGGCAACTTCTTGGTATAAATCCAGACTTACTTATTCTTACAAGTAGGGTGATGTTAATCCTCACCCAGTCTTTTTTACTAGAGGGATCTAGTGTTCATTTAAATCTAGATATTCTTGCCTTCCCCTTTTTTCAAAGCCTGGTTTTCGGAAGGAAAGGTTATTGCTTTCTCTCAGTAGAGATGAGAGCAGTTAAGATATCTATCTGAAGGTTCAGATATAGAAAGCTGAAGTTTTTTATTGTGCTGCCAGAAGACCATAGATGTGGGCAGGCAGTGTTCAGTTCAGCTATTAAAATGGTTACACTCTCTCTCCTTGGAGTAGAAGGGTCAAGGCCTATCTGAAGCGGCTGCTCGGATACGGAAAGCTGATGTTGTTGTTGCGCTACCAGGAGGCCCCAGGAAGGAATCAACTATTTTCAAGGTTGATTCATCAGGGTATTATTCAGGCTTGTGGTTCAGAGAGTGGGACTCCCCCTGTGTCTTGGTGGGGGTGCTCCGTACCAGGGTAGTAAGCGCTTTATGTGCGATGCTTTACCAAGCCTTTATGACGCAGGTTTTCAGGGCCGCAACTTGGCGTCTGTGCTTAGGTTCACTGATTCTTGTCGGATGTACATAGGAGGGCAAAAGAATGCAGCTTTTTGGTGCAGTAAGCGGCAAGCAGCATTATAGATCCTCACGTCTGATGGCGGCCTGCGTTGTTTGATGGCGGCCTGCGTTGTTTGTGTCTCCTTCCCCTCAGTAAGCATTGCTTTCGAACATCCCACAGTAATGGATTGCCACTCTGTGTCCCGTGATGTACGATAAGAAAATAGGATTTTTTATGACAGCTTACCTGTAAAATCCTTTTCTTGGAGTACATCACGGGACACAGAGCTCCCGCCCCTCTTGTTTGGGGATATTGGGACAGTTATTGCTTTGCTACAAAAACTGAGGAGCTCCCAGTATGGGAGGGGTTATATAGGGAGGGAACTTCCTGTGTAGTTAATTACACCAGTGTCCACACCTAAAGGTACTCTATAACCCACATAGTAATGGATTGCCACTCTGTGTCCCGTGATGTACTCCAAGAAAAGGATTTTACAGGTAAGCTGTCATAAAAAATCCTATTTTTGTCAAAACAGCGAAAAACATACAAACGTCAAATCTGCCATTAAAGGCTTATGGTGTCTGTTGAAAGTTCTAAGAAGATTCATCAAGCAGCTAAACTGTACGACGCTGCAATTGTACATTTCCGGTCAAATGCTTGGCCCATAGTCTATAGAAGAATTTGAATGTTGGTTGATTTGTAATAATAATTTATAAATATGATTATTACTAGTGTCATACAACAAAATAATTCTTCTATAGCTTGTAGGCGGAACATTCGACCGGAAATGTACGATTGCGGCGTCGTACAGTTTAGCTGCTCCATCAAATCTTTTTAGGACATTCGACAGACACCATAAGCCTTCAATGACAGATTCAACCTTAATTAATTCGGATGTTCGGACGAATGCATTTTTGTATGAAAAAAAAATAAAATAAAAACAAATTTCGGGAGTAACTAAATAAATATATTTTTCAGTCGAAAACGAAATTCCGAAATTAAATATTTCAGTGCCTACTGGATACTGGCAAACCTTTTCAGGACACAACCCTTAAGTTCCTCCCCTATAACCGTATGCCACTCCTTGAGTGCTCCATTTTTTGCTAATATCCTAAGGTGATGGAGCTCTTCTTGCTTACAAAGAAATTACTCTCGGCTTAACTAATTTATTATTTTATCTTTTCACTCTTCAAATACAATGACAGAAGCAATGTATCTGTATCGGTGTGACCTTGGTAAAACCTTGGGAGCTGTACCCAGACCCCAACTCATAATGTTGCTTCGGGTACTGCATGCTGCACTTCGGCAGTTTAGGCAACGCATGTAGTCAGCTTTAAGGTGCTTTTTCAGATATAGGGCCATTGGCCAGGCCTATAGAACCCAACCCCTGACAGGCAAAGTCATACCCCCTCCTGTGTTTAGGGGGTATAAACTAAAAATAACAAAAAACAAATAAACTAAAGCTGGAGTTCCACTTTAGGAATCCTTAATGGGGACATTTACGGTGCTTTTGCAAATGTTGAAATAGTTTGTCATGCACAAATGTACTGAGAAATGACCATCTTAGTAAGCAGATTTAATGGATAATTGAAAACAGCCTTGTTTTAGCACTCGCTGGCCACAAAAGCACATCATTGAAAATTCTGTTTTTGCTGAGTTATATTAGCTATTGTGCCTGAGGCCAATCAGCTGCATTTTACACTACGACTTGGGAACCCTGCATAAAACATCCAGAGCACAGCCATATTGTATATCATGCAATGTTCCACTTGATTTATTTACACCTCCATATTTTTTCTGTGTGTTTTGGGTAATAATAAGCAACAACGCTATGTCAGTCATCTCCTGGGAATTACATTTTTTTGCACGGCAATAATTTTTGAACAAGGCAGTCTACAATACATATTTTGTTTTATGTGATGTTTTAACTATTTCTCTAGAAATTCCTTGTGTGGAATAGAGTTGATCAGAGGAGCGGCTGATGAGGTTCAAATGGTACAGGTGGTCCCAGACAGGCAAGACTGCATGGCGTCCACAGGGACTTTTTTGTGTGGATTCTTAAATAAAATGACTGTCAAAACATTCTACCTACAATTTGTTTGATTATGATGCCCATGCTCTCTAAAGGAAGCAAGTGCCCTTCTACAATAGGAATGGGTAGTGATGGACATAGCTAACCAATGACCCCAGGCAAGAACAGTTTTTTGTGTCCCCACTTGCTTACATGCAGATAGATAGATAGATACAGTAGATGGAGCCTTTGCAATATTTGCAATTCTCTAATGGTTCATAATAAGCACTAGGGCTGCGCATCTTTACCAGTCTCACAATTCGATGCGATTACGATTATCAAGGCCACGATTCGATTCTATTCGATTCCGCAATACATCACAATGCATCACGATTGCAGCGCAAGTGCGCAACTGTGCATGGTTTTAATAAAAAAAAAAATTAAGTACTCCATTTTTTTTTTCTATCTGTTCTTAAAAAACAAAACCAAAAAAACACACAATAACACTTCCTGCATGTAGCAAAGTCTAAACACAGCAGACATGCTACAGGAGATGGTCAGAGACTGCGGACATGCTACAGAAGATGGTCAGAGACTGCGGACATGCTACAGGAGATGGTCAGAGACTGCGGACATGCTACAGGAGATGGTCAAAAATGGCGGACATGCTACAGGAGATGGTCAGAGACTGCGGACATGCTACAGGAGATGGTCAGAGACTGCGGACATGCTACAGGAGATGGTCAGAGACTGTGGACATGCTACAGGAGATGGTCAGAGACTGCGGACATGCTACAGGAGATGGTCAGAGACTGCGGACATAGTACAGGAGATGGTCAGAGACTGCGGACATGCTATAGGAGATGGTCAGAGACTGTGGACATGCTACAGGAGATGGTCAGAGACTGCAGACATGCTACAGGAGATGGTCATAGACTGCGGACATGCTACAGGAGATGGTCAGAGACTGTGGACATGCTACAGGAGATGGTCAGAGACTGCGGACATAGTACAGAAGATGGTCAGAGACTGCGGACATAGTACAGAAGATGGTCAGAGACTGCGGACATAGTACAGGAGATGGTCAGAGACTGCGGACATAGTACAGGAGATGGTCAGAGACTGCGGACATAGTACAGGAGATGGTCAGAGACTGCGGACAGTCTATATGGTCTATATTTCTCCTCCATACAGCCCAGTCCCTGCCTGCAGTGACAATGACTTGTCAGGTGACAGTACATCAGATTCCACTACATGCCCGTACCCCCCCTGTGTCCGCGGATCACAGCACCCCCTCCTTCTCTGTACTAACATGCTGCTCTGCACAGAGGATGATTAGAGGGAACTTGCAGCCTTTTAGTGAGATGGACGATCTGCCAGCGATCTGCCAGCTCACCATCTCCCGATCTCCATTCCAGCTCTTCACTGTCAGTCGGGAATTGTCAGCGTTTAGCCCGCACTAATGTGACTGACTGACTGCCCGCCTCTCTCCAGTCTCCACTCTGGTCTCCGTCAGCCCCGCTCACTGACTAGAACTTCAGATTAGTAGAGTATAGAGTTTGTATATGCCGCGCTAACGTGACTGACTGCATGGCTTGCCTATCTCCTATGTCCACTCTTACGTCTCTCCTGGCATCAGCCCCTCCCGCCTTTCTACTGATCCAATCGTTAGGCAGTGGGTGGGGCTGACGCCAGGAGAGAGCAGAGTGGACATAGGAGATAGGCGAGCCGTGCAGACAGTCAGCGTGGCATATACAGACACTATCCTCTACTAATCTGAAGTTCTAGTCAGTGGGTGGGGCTGATGCCAGGAGAGACGTAGAGTGGACCGTAGGAGAGAGGCGGGCCGGGCAGTCACACTAGCGCTGTAAACAAAGGTACCATAGAACGGAGCGCTCTCCCCGGAGGGGCGGGGACATGGGCGGGGCTAGGCATCGATTATCACGGTCGCATGCATCGGAATCGCATCGGGTACACCCGAATCGCGATGCACCGATGCAGCGATTATATTTGACACCCCAAATAAGCACCCGGGCCAGACAGTGAATACCCTCCTCGCCTCTAGTCCAAGTGCTGCCAAAAGGAAACAAGGGAAGCTTTTTTCATGTCTCAGTATCTATCAGGCAAGGAGTTAGGGAGGATACTAAATCTGTTTGTTTATATGAACATATATGGCATGCAGACATCCCTGAGCTCACGGAAGAGGAATGGGAGGATTGTGTATCTGCCTATATGTCACCTCAGTGATTTCGTCCGGAAACTGATTGATCCAGATAAAGTTCCTGCATAGGGTTTTCTATTTCCTGAGCGGCTTGCTAGTATATACCCGCAAGCTGACCCAATGAGGGTGTGCTATCTCTACTGGTATATTTTTGCATACGGTTTGGTCCTGCCCAGTGCTCATTTCCATTTGGTATTCAGTGATTCAGATACTAAGCCACATATGTGATATCCCATTATGTCCTGACCCCCTCTTGCCCCTTTTAAGTCATGGAGGACATGGAGGCAGATAGATGTACAAAACTTTTTTTCAGATATGCCCTTTTCTATGCAAGACAGGAAGCCCTTCTGCGGTGGAATTCTTCTGAGCCTCCCATGGCTGACAAATGGAAGAAGACCATTCATACTCACCTTGCATAAAATTACCTATGAAAGTAGAAATTGGCCTAAAAATTTTTTAAAGTGAATCTGAGCAAAATGATTAAGGCCGCGTACACACGACAGAGAAACTTGTCGGGCTAAACTCATCGTTCCGCCCGTCGAGGTTCCCGTTCAGCTGTCGAAAAGCTCATCGAGCCACATTTCCCCATAGAACAACGAGGAAATAGAGAGCATGCTCTCTTTTTGGCTTGACAAGCTTCCCGAGGGGATGCTTGGCGAAAAGTGTACACACGACCGGTTTTCTCGGCAGAATACGTCTCACATTGAGGTTCTCGCTCGGTCGTGTGTACGGGGCCTAAGATGTCATTGAGAATCTCCTGTGCCATATCTTCCCATCTCCCCTTGCCTTCCTGTGGTTATCCTTCTATTCCTGACCACCTCCCCTCCCCCATCTCCCCCTTTTTTTATCCCCAAATTCTGGGTTAGTCATACTGTGGTTGATGTTTTTAACTGCTAACTTCTTACTAACTCACCCTGAGGCTAAATGTGAAATGTCTGTATTTGATTAAGTCTATTCCTTACTGTATATGTAAGCTAACTTGACCGGAATTGACTGAACTCTTATATGATGTATCATGATGCCCTTAGAAATCCTGAATTGTAAATTGTTTTGCAACAGTTTATTTTTTACCACTGTTATGTGCTGTTTGTACTATCTGTGCTAACATTTAATAACATGTTTTCTGTTAAAAAAAGGAGCGAAGGAGGTCCTCACTGACCATATAGATATTACAAATCGGTAGCATGATTAGGGTATCATGAAAAATGCCTTCTATTTCCTAGCAGCTCTACTGAGTAGTGTCCAGTCAGTCTATATGACATGTACAGGAGGGGGAGTCAGCCTTTGTCATATCCACATTTAGTATAAATGCCCCCCTAAGTCCTAAAGGGGCCCTTGTGCATCTGTACAGTCTGCACAAATAGTCCAGCTGTACAAAAGGTGTTTCTTGTTGGGGTAACTATGATTTTCCCACAGTTATCAGAAACGTTTTTGTCACGTGTTTCCTGTGTTGAGCCCTAAGAAAGATACCTGTGAAATGCTGTTTTCAAGGGAGTGCCTGTAGGGCACCATAGGTTGTGCACCTACAGCCTCCAAAGAGGAAAATAAATTCGCTGTACCTGCTTATTGCCTAACTGGAAAAAAAATAGGCACACATGCAGGGCCGGCGATACCGCTAGGAAAACTGGGCAGCCGCCTAGGGAGCACTGCCATGGCCACTGGCTTACATACTCTCCACTGTGAGGAGAGGGTGCCTGGAGCTTGTCAGTGACTCATCCTCTACCCTGCTGTGTAACCAGGGGCATAGCATGGTGGGGGCAAGCGGGGCTGCTGCCTCAGGTGCAAAATTTAAAGGGACGTTGTCCCAAGTGTGGGACGTCTAGCGTGGGGTAAATAGATCCTTGTTATTCCCGAGAGTCGGGTTCTATGGCAGCAATAATCAACAGTGTCCTTGGGGTGTGGGTGGCCAGGCATCCACCCATGGCCCGCAGCGGTGATCAGCAAGGGGCTGAGCCCTCTCTCAGCCCTCCCTCTCTCAGCACCCCACTCAGTCCCTCTCACACTCTCATCCCCCTCTCTCTTTGGCCCCCTCTCACCCCCACTGTCTCTCTCAGCCCCCTTTTGTTCTTATTCCCCCTCTCTATCTATAGCACTCTCTCTAATGCCACTGTCTCTCTCATCCCCCTTCTCTCTCTCTCTCTCTCATCCCTCTTTCTCTCTAGTCCCCCTCTCACCCCCACTGTCTCTCTATACCCCCTTATTTTTCTAGCCCACCTCTCCCACCCCCACTGTCTCTCTCAGCCCTTTTCTCCTCTCTCTCATGCCGCCTCTTCATTAAGCCCCCCTCCCATAGCCCCACTCAGCCCCCCTCCCATAGCCCCACTCTCACCCCTCTCCTCTTCTCTCTCCCCTCTCTCTCACTCTCTCTCTCATATCTCTCTCTTCAATCAGCATTCCAGGTCTCAAAAAAACTCTCCTCATCCATTCTTAACTTGTATTTACAAAAAAGTTGCCCTAAATAGCCCCACTTCACAATCTCTCTCATCCCATTTCTTTCTCTCTCTCAACTGTCTCTCTCAACCCCCTGTTGATGGGTGGAGTCAGGGGTGGAGCTGGCAAATTAGGGTTCACCTAGGGTGTCAAAAAAACCTTGCACCTTCCCAGCACACATGCTTAACATTGTATTGTAACAAAGAAAAGGGTGTTGCCCAAATAACTACATCCAAACTAATTTTGTTGGAAATCTATTTATTTATCATAACATGCATTCATAAGCCATAATGAACTAGCAACGTTCACTTGTGTAGGAATTACTGTCCTGTCGTCATCATAGCTTCCACACAGGTCTCTGACTACCCAGCGCCCACACATGGAGCAGCTAAATAAGTACATTGACAAGATAAAACACCACAAATAAGTCTGTTACAACTTAAAAGACAGGAATTAAGGGTGGGAACTTTGTAAACTGTTGGTTAATGTTACTGCCCCCTGCTCCCTCTTAAGTAGTTCTGACCTCATCCATCTTCTAGCCATGACAGCCAACATCTCTTAGCTTAATTTACCCAACATGGTAACCTGGGATAGGAAGCATCCGCTTATCTTTTTTTTTTTTCAAAGAATTTTATTTGGATAAAAAACATAGTACAGATACTCCTCATTTAACCACTGCTCAGACTTACGACCAGCTCCCCCCCCCCCTCCTAAATGACGTGCTGTACATCATCACGCTCCGGTTCCCCGCCAAGTATTATTATGTTTGTTTTTTTACCTCAGCAGGGTCATGTGTAGATTTTGAGGGGGGACACCTTAAGTGGGTAAGGTAGCTTCTATAGGAAAGGACTGGTATGCGAACATATAATTGTCCGATAGAAATCATTATATACAATCTTCCTGAACTTAACCAGAAGCATACTCCTATCTTATGCCCCACTTCCATCAGTCAGGGGCCTCCTTTCTTTGGGGTGTGCCATTTTTGGTCCATTCTTCCCAATGGCCAGTCAGACAGATACTGTGCCTGGTTTATCGGGTTTGAGTCCCATTGTGGGAGTTATCTAGTCTTTATTCTCTATTATCTAGTATCATTATGTAAAATCTTCCTGAACTTAACCAGAAGCATACTCCTATCTTACGCCCCACTTCCATCAGTCAGGGGCCTCCTTTCTTTGGGGTGTTTCATTTTTGGTCCATGCTTCCTAATGGCCAGTCAGACAGATACTGTGCCTGGTTTATCAAGTTTGAGTCCCATTGTGGGAGTTATCTAGTCTTTATTCTCTATGGGATTATTCTTCTGTGGGTTACTTTTGACGTGTGTAGATCCCAACAGCTATACAGTATGTAAAGTGCTGCCACCATTCTTCCTTTTGATATTGATTAAAGCAGACACATGCTAACGAATGCCTCTTGAGGAAAAAAACTCTAACCTCCTTTTGATAGAAATAGCCCTGAGTCAATTTTTTTTATTTTGTTCTGTTTTTTTATGTTAATCTCCATTTATTAGCCCCTCTCTTTTGCCCATTTACAATTGTCTTGTCCTGTTTAATTTTTGGCCTTTGTTTTTGTTGTACATACCCCATTTGCAAACTATTATTTCTATAAAAGAACAGGATCGACGATGTGTGACTCTGGGATTTGTAAAATGATAATCAGCAATGGAGTTGTTACAATCCAGCTCCGTTTTAATGCACTCGTAATGTCCCTCGTGCTGTAAGGTAACTCTAATTTCCGCGAGAGCCTCAGGAGCTGCTCTTACATGCAGCCTGAATATAAAAAACATTCCAAGTTGTTCAAACTACAATAATTGTGTGGCCCCTTTTGACTGCCTGCAGCACTAAAGGTAATTTGATTTGCTTTTGAAACATAACAGTCATTTCCTAAGTAGACAATCGAGCCTTTCTTGAAAAGTTAAACTATAATGTTTCTTCAATTAGGAAATATTGATGGAAAACAAGATCTTTACTCTTCAGCGTGGCTATTATTAATTTCAGCAATCACTTTGGGGATGCCCTTTTCATCTGAAGCTTGTATGTTGGTGATTAGGGGACTAGGCAACCATAGTGTGTGTTTCTCATTTCGAAGCAGTAATACAAGCTTTCAACTGTGTTTTCTTAGCCTTTGTTATGTCAATTGATTTTGTTTCTCATTTTCTATCATTTAGTTTACTATTAAAAGGCCACCCTTGTAATATTTAACAAAACCATTTAACTGATAGACTTGATGCTGGAAGATATAACAACAGGAGAAGGCAGCACAGTGGTACAGCTGTTAAAGTTGTTCTTCTGTATTGATGGTGTCTAAACACACCATCTCCATTGAAACACAGAACATGTCTTATTTTGTCTTGGATAAAATGGTGAAGGGTTAAAACCTCTGTCAAGTTTTTTTATTGCTAAATGCATGCCTGTTCTCTAGATCCTCTGCCACAACTTCTTATGCTTGCCTCTAGTACTTCTCTAAAGCCCTTCACGTCCTCTATAACTCCATACCAAAGTCTCTCCATTTATCTCTTACTCTGTTTGCCTTCAGGTGATCCCTAAAAACATATATTTTTGGGGAAGCTTATCTCACCTTTGCCTAACAACTGAACTTTTACACTCTCCACCATCTCATTCTGAAAAACAAAATATTTTTGTGCTTGTGTCAATACCTAAAAACATAAAGCTGCAGCCACAACTGTGGGATATTTATCACAACATTTTAACACATTCTTTTCCATTTATTATTTTTTATCCACCATTCCCCTATAGTTACTACCCTTTGTAGCACTTGCACCCCTTTAAGAATGCAGTCTCTCCTAAGCAGGGCTCTTCTAAACACATTGTCTTGTTTTGAAACTGTATCGTCTCTTCCTTTATTTTGTAAAACGTCGCCCAAACTGTTGGTTCTATATAAAATATTAATAGCTTCCTCACACATACTGTAAGGACAGGAAGTGCTGGAGAAATCTCTCCAACACGCTTTTTAATAGAGTGTGGAGGAGTTGGAATATGTGACAATATTTGTATTGCTGTCTATGCCTTCCTGGCTCTCTGACTTCTGATCTGTTCACTTCTAGTATGGGTGTCCCAGGGTGGGGCAAGCTCTTTCCAGTGGGCTCAAATGCAGAAATAAAACCTAACTCTTCACCATTAGGTGTCAAACACCAACCATTTCTTGTGGCCCTTGCACCTCTCCTGCAGCTGCAGGAGAGCTCCAGCCCTCCTATGGTCCTCTTCCAGACCCCTACTTTCTGTTTCAAGCAATGCATCCAGATTTTTCCCAGCAGCAACATAAGGAAAGGGGGTACATTGTGATGTAAGGGAGAGTGGGGGACTCAACTTCTGATGGTGGGGTGGCTGTTGACATCTAATGTATGGGGAGGGGATGTGCTGGACATCTAATCTTACAGATACAACTGGCCCTTTTGAGGGCAATAATAATGCTGATGCGGCCCACAATGAAATTGAGTTTGACAACCTTGCTCTTCACTGCCCTATTCAAAATGAAAACAAAAAAATGTAATTAGACTTTAAAGAGTCACTTCCTAATAGACCACCCACAGCAAGGTATTTTCACCCATCTAAACTCCTCCCGTACTTCATTGTTGTGGTAGAGCGAGGCTTCTAGGTATGGGGGAGCATGTAACATCCCCCATGTGACAGTGCTGATGACCAAAGGTGGCAGCACGAAAATGTGAATAATGAATATACATCTTAGGAGACACTGTGTCCTCTCTCCTGATCAAATACCACCAAAAGAAAGCTCTATTTGTGGGGGAAAAATACATACATTTTATTCAGGTACAGCACTGTGCAATTGTCAGTTAAAATAATGCAGTGCCATATTGCAAAAAATGGCCTGGTTATGAAGGGGGTAAACCTTCTGAAGCTGAAGTGGTTATTGAGGCTCATTTAGGGCTTGCTTACACAAGTATTGCCCTCTAAAGTGTGATCTGCGATACATGGCTTTTCAGAGATAATGTGACATACATTAGTGAGCTGATATGTTTCCTCCTCTGTGCCTGTCTTACCCCTAAAAGCCCCCACTGCACGGCATGCAGTTTCGGGGCATTGTGGCCATATTCACTTGAACTCGACATGGGGGATAATTTTGTGTACACCCCCATGCAGCTGCCTTTGTAGTTTGTGGGGTAAAGTGTTCCCTAGGGAGGTGTTTCTAATTGTGGGGGGAGTGTACTGACTGGAGAAGGAGAGAGATCGTTGTTCCTAATCACTAGGAACAGCAGATCTCTCTCTACTTCCCTGACAGAATGGTGATCTGTCTGTTTACATTGACAGATCCCCGTTCTGGCTCTCTGAGGAGCGATTGCGGGTCGTCAGCAGACATTGCGGCCACCGGCCATGCGCGAATCGGCTCTGACATCGTGCCATGGGTAAACGCCCCCTAAAACTTTTAAATCGGCTGACGTACATCTACGGTGATTTGCACAGCCGTGCCAACCTGTCGCAGTATAATGACAGCGGCTGGTCGGCAAGTGGTTAAGCATTAAGCTGCAATAGACATTTAATGACTAGATCAGTTTCATTATGTAGTTTTTAATCTGCCTGCTTAGCTTTAATTTGACAATAAAAGTTAATTTCGAAAGAAGATAGGAAGTAATTTAATGAGCAGGAATACAGGCACTGAAATGCTTATACATACTCTAATTGGGCTATATGTTCAATGCAAGATCATATTTTTTCTTGTCATAACTCTCTGTGGACTGTCTAAAAAATCTATGTGGCCTAATTTCCAGTCCTCTATGTAACCTCTATTGCTGAAGTATATTTTTATTCTTCTTCCGTAGCATTAAACGAACAGAAGCACAAATACAACCTGTAGCCAGCTTTCTTTTCTAAAGTGGGAGTCTATTACATGCAAGCTCTCATTAAATGCACAACTTTTTGTGTTGGTGTTTTGCTGTTAGAGCTGAACTCTGGACAAACAGCTAAATACACAAATGAAATGTATGTATAAGAGCTGCCTTACCTGCCAAAGTATTTGTATTTCTGATCCTCCAGTTCTGAGATCTACACAGCTTTGCAATCCAGCACAGTCCAGCCTGGCACGTCAGGTTTGCATGTGATTGGACAGTCAAAGGAGAAGCGACAGACTGATGGACTCGGCTGTCTGTTACTCTCCTCTTTTCTCATATCTGTATATACATTGTTAGCGCTACAGTGCCCTAATTTCCTGTGGCACTTCTCCTTTTCTCAGTTTGAGTTATGCTATATAAATGATTTCAAGATGCTGATATCAATTTAAATTGAGGGATCTACATTGGATTGAAATATTCATTCGTAAAAAAAAAAAGTTGTGTACATCTTGACTGGAGGTATTGTTTTAATAGATTTTTATTGAGAAGAAGAATGGCATTGTACAAAGAAAAAAAGAAAGGAGAAGAAAGAAAAGGTAATAACAATGTTTCTTAACCGTGACCTAATTTTACTGTTGTGCTCATAAGTTTACATACCCTGTCAGAATTAAATATTTCTTGACCATTTTTCAGAGAATATGAATGATAACACACAATCTTTTCTTTCACTCGTGGTTAGTGTTTGGCTGAAGCCATTCATTATCAATCAACTGTGTTTACTCTTTTTAGATCATAATAACAACAGAAACTACTCAAATTACCCTGATCAAAAGTTTACATAGCCCTGTTCTTAATACCATGCATCACGGACAGCTTGATTTTACCATCAGTTGTGGCTGAAATCTTAGTTGGTCAACCTCACCTCATTTTCCACTTCTTGATTAGAGTTTCAATCAATAGTTTTTATTATAGAAGTTTTCAAGGGGAACAGAAAAGAAAAAGGGGAAATGTAAAAGCACAGGGTAATGGGGGAATGCACAGTATACAAATAGTACGTGAAACATAGTCTAGTACAGGACAAAATATGAATAAATGCATTGAAAACAGAAAAGTCAATGGAACAAATATATGAGAACCTTATCAGTTTTGGGGCCATATGGACCAACGCTGGTCAAACTGTCTTGTCGTCAAGGAGTTAATTGCTATAAGTTTTTCAAAAGTGAAATTCCTGTGGACCTCTGTTATTATATCAGAAATATTCACAGTGTTTTTAGATTTCCAATTTCGTAGAATGGACGTACGTGTTTCCAATAAAATGTGTGTAACTACTGTCCTCATGTGGAAAGGGAATCTATCAATGTGTATGTTGAGAAGAGCTAGCGCTGGATCAGGTTGAGTCAATATCCCTGTGGTGGAAGAAATGAGTTTAAAAATCTGATTCCACAGGCTTCTTATATGTGGACAATACCAGAATACATGCATGAGATTGCCTACTTGACCAAATTCTCTCCAGCAGTTGGCTGGTGTGCCAGGATAGAATGTGGCCAATCTCAGAGGAGTGTAGTACCACCTGTTGGTTAATTTAATGGACAATTCCCAGTGTTTTACACAGTGAGAAGCTTTATGAATCGTCTGAAAAGCACATGACCAATCCTCTTTCGTGAATCTAGTACTAAGGTCTACTTCCCAGTTTTTCATTGCAGTCGTCTTAGAAAATTTCATCTTATCTTGAAATAAATTGTAGAACAGTGATATGCCCTTTGAGGTAGGGTGAGCTGTGGAATAAAATTTCCACATTCTCTTAGGAAGGGATATGGTCGGGGAAGGTAACGATTGGAGGAAGCGCACAATTCTGTCACAGGTATGGAAAGATCTGGCAGGTAAATGGAATTGGGATACAACCGTGGCAGGAAGTAGGGGCGTATCATTTGCGTACAGTTCCGAAATAACAGTCACCCCATGTGAATCAAGGTCAGAGACAGTCAATCTGGGTATCTTGGCTTCAAGTAGTCGTAATGGTAATTGGAGGTCAATATCATGAAAGTCTTGATGGTCTTGGTTCAGTATATGTCTCCACGCTTTCAACGAAGTCTGAATGGTAGGGGGTAAAGAGGTTAATTTCCAAGGAGACCATTTGTCACTGAGCAACATTATTTTCACATTAGCCGTCGGTGACAGTGTATTTTCTATGTTCACCCAGGGTGGAGCGTCTAGGTCATGGAACCAGTGTTTAAGTTGGTCAAGTCGAGCTGCCCACATATAGTCATGTATGTCGGGTAGGCCTGCTCCTCCTACTTTTTTGTGAGACACAAGATTGTTACGTGAACACCGTGCCCTTTTACCCTGCCAAATATACTTCCATCCTAATGTTGTGAGGCGATTAAGGTAATGGTACGGTATACACAATGGAATTACACGAAAAAAGTATAGGATTTGAGGCATAATCAGCATTTTGAAAGCAGATATTCTTCCCATCCAGGACACTTCCTTTTCAGAGATCCTTTTGAGTTGGGTTTCAATTTTTTCAATCAGTGGGGGGAAATTAGCTTTGATAAGCTTAGAGACACTACTCGTAAGGGTGATACCAAGGTATTTGATAGAGCCCGAGCTCCAAGTGTAGGGTAATCGGGATAGTAGGTAACTCTTGACATGAGGTGGTACCCCTAAGTCAAGGATAAGAGATTTTGTAAAATTGACTTTGTAATATGAAACCTTTCCAAATGACATCAGAACATTGTGCACTTCAAGTAAAGATTCAACAGGGTTGGTCAATAGTAATATCACATCATCAGCAAAAAGACTGATGGTGTGATTTTCATGGTCAAATTGGAAACCGGAAATCTTTAGATTAGACCTGATGGCTTCGGCTAGAGGTTCTATTATGAGATTGAAAATTGACGGGGATAGAGGGCAACCTTGTCTTGTGCCATTTGTTATAGGGAAAGACTCTGAAAGAAACCCAGAAGAGTACACCCGAGCAGAGGGACATGAGTATAAGGCCAATATCGCAGATAAGATAGAACCCTGGAAACCAAATTTCTGTAGAACCATTTCCATGTATGTCCAGTGTACTCGATCGAACGCCTTCTCTGCATCAATGGACAATAACAGAGAAGGCGTTCGAGTTTTTCCAGCGTGGTGCACAATATCAATAATACGCCTGGTGGCGTCAGAGGCCTGTCTCCCCCTCACAAAGCCCATCTGGTCGCTTCGAACAAGTGTAGGGATGATAAGTTTTAATCTAGTGGCTAAGAGTTTTGCATAGATCTTGGTGTCAGTGTTAAGGAGGGAGATAGGCCTAAAATTTTCGGGAATGCATGACTTTCAATCTATTTGCTAAGTATTTACCTGCCTTATTAGCATTGTTATAATGATTGAGTTTAAGCCTTCTCAAGTGTTTGTCATATTGTTGCGATAATAGTTCCCGAAGTTTTTCTCTAAGGTCTTTTAATTTGGCGGTCAAGGGGGGGGATGGTGATTGTTTATTACTGTTCTCAGTGTCTTTAAGGTCACTGAGGACATCTTGGATTTTTTTGGATCTCTTTCTTTTTTCTATTGCCCCTATTTGTATGATAATACCCCGTATAACTGCTTTGTGAGCATTCCACAAGGTATTGGGATCAGTTACAGAGTTTGAATTGAGTTGGAAATAGTTATTGAGATGTTCGGTAATAGATTGTTGGTGGTGTGGATTCAGTATAGTTCTATTGTTACAGCGCCAGATGGATGAGGAGGGAGAGACCCCTCTTTCAACAATCGACAAGGAGATGGCAGCGTGGTCAGACCACGTAATATCATGAATTGATGTCTTATCTATGTCCTGTAGTAGCCACTTGTCTGTTAAGAACATGTCTATTCTTGAATAGGAACCATGTCTCCCTGAAAAAAAAGTATAGTCGCGTTCATTCGAATGAAGGCATCTCCATGCATCAAATAGTTATTCTGAATGTAGAAGCGGTAGGAGTGTTGGGACTCCTCTTGTCCTTCTAGGTGAAGAGTCAATCATCGGATCTGAAATAATGTTAAAATCACCGCATACCAATAGTCTGCCATATTGTAAAGAATGAGCTCTCTTAAGCACTCTGCGTATGAATCTCAACTGGTGGGTGTTTGGAGCATAAAGTGAGACTATGGTATATGGTTTAGCATTTATGTCACCAGTAATTATCACGTAACTGCCTTTAACATCAGTGATAACATCTTTAGGTTTGAAAGCTATAGAATTTTTGAACGCTATCAGGACACCTCCTCGTTTGGCCTTCGGGTTGGAAGCAGTATAGATAGTAGGAAAGTCCCTATGAGTGAATTGTGGAGTTTTATTCACTTGGAAATGTGTTTCTTGCACACATAGTATATCTGCGTTGGATTTGTGAACCTCTTTCCATAGTGAAAATCTTTTTGCTGGGTGGTTTAGTCCCCTAGCATTAATAGACAAAATTTTTATCACCATAGTGAGGTTGGCACATAAATGTGGTCAACAATTGTGGTTTGGTACTCACATATCAGGTAGGGATCATTGTCGTTGGCACTTACAAAGACAGCCGTGACAAGAAGAGGTTTGGTACTGGACCTTGCAAAGGAGAAGATGTCCTGGGAGAACCTGTGCATAGTATGAAAACAAACAAACAGGTTAGGAACCAAAAAGAAAAAAAAAACATAAACAGTGAACCAAACAATCTTAAGAAATGGATCCATTAATTGATCCTATCGCAGACGTAGCTGCTATTAAGTGAACAGGGGAAAAAAGGAACTGCCGTGTAGTAACTCCACACCGGAGATATTTTAGGTAGGGCTTGAGTCAAACATGGGTTTTGTTGCCGTTTGTAGATTTCTTATTCTTCTTGCGGGTGACTACTTGCCAATCTTGTTGAATTCCTTGGGGGACATTCATGGTGCGTAGATCTGTGGTTTGGTCTGGAACTATTCCCCAACGGCGAAGTAGTGTCAAACCATCTTCCAGGTTGGATACTGAAACATCAGAACCGTCATGGGTAATCACCAAGGTAGCAGGATATTTCCATTTGTGTGGCACTGCATGGTTTCTCAACGCTTTGGTGATTGATAATAGATTTCTACGGCGCTGCAAAGTGTGTCTGGAAAGGTCAGGCAGGACTCTGAGATTTCCGTATTGTTGGGGAAGGCTCCCTGGTCTGCGTGATGTTTGTAAAATTATATCCTTCACATGGAAAAAATGGATCCTGAGTAAAACATCTCTAGGGATTTCGTCAGGGAGAAATGATGGTTTAGGGATCCTATGTATGCGGTCGATTAGGAGATCTTGGGCCGTTGCTTCTGGTAATATTGAGGAGAATAAAGTTTGTGCATATTGGAGGAGCTGATTAGGAGGCACCGTCTCAGGCACACCCCTCAGTTTGATGTTATTCCTCCTAGATCTGTCCTCGAGGTCCGCCATTTTGTCTTTGATCCATGCAATTTCATCTTCGTGACTGGAATGTGCATCCACCATAACATTGTGTGATGAGGCAAAATTCTCCATTCTGTGTTCAATTTTGTCCACTCTGGTACCCAGAATGTGTACTTCTCTCTGACATTCATTTAAACCTTTGTAAAGATCTGCTTGTAGAGAAGAGCGAAGAGAGAGTAGCATTTCCTTGAGCATTGTGTCAGAAATTGGTCTATCAGCTGTAGGAAAATTTGCTATGGGATCCTCTTCTCTTTCCTCAGGGTTAAGAGAGGCCTGTGGGTGGGTGGCCATTTCCATGGCGCATTCTGGCCTATGTGGGGAGTCTCTCCTCAGCTTAGACTTAGCTGGGCTTCTAGTAGTGGGACTTGGGGTTCCTGAGGGAGTATCACTCAGTGTGCCACTCTGGAGTGAGTCAACATGTCGCATACCTTGATTAGAGCAGTGTGGTGCGGCCTGCATGTTTCCTCTCATATAAGCTGCGCCATTTTGAGGCGTCCCGCGCGCCGTGAGGGGAACGACATTTTTCAACTTTTGGGGCTGTAGCGTTTTTTTGTGGTTTCGTCCCATCATCGCGTCGTTCAGTGGAGATTCACGATCGAACGGGACGTGTTAACGATCGAAATGCCCTCGGTGTACGCTGTTGTGGGCTGAAAATCCCCGGTGTGTCACGGAGCTCCCAGGTTAAGCGGCCATCTTAGAGGCCGGTAGCCACGCCACTTTCTTGATTAGAGTTTGAACACTGCTGATTGCCATTCTCAAAGACTTGGATATCTTTTTATATCCCTTTCCTGTTTTAAACAGTTTAAATAACTTTTCCCGCAGATCCTTTGACAATTCTTTTGCTTTCCCCATGACTCAGAATCCAGAAACGTCAGTGCAGCACTGGATAAACGATGCAAAGGTCTGTCAGGAGTCCAGAAACTCATTGACATTTTATACACACACACTAATTACAAGCAAACAGATCACAGGTTAGGATGGTTACCTTTAATAGCCATTCAAACCCCTTTGGCCATGTACACACGATCAGTCAAAACCGATGAAAACGGACTGAAGGACCATTTCATCGGTCCAAACCGATCGTGTGGGCCCCATCGGTCAGTTATCCTTCGGTAAAAAAAAGAGAACTTGCTTTAAAATTTGACCGATGGACGTCTGATCGATGGGTCAAAACCGATCGTTGGTATGCAAAAGCATTGGTTAAAAGGCCACGCATGCTCAGAATCAAGTCGACGCATGCTTGGAAGCATTGAACTCATTGTTGTGTTAAGACATGTAAACGTCACCGCGTTCTAACACGATCGTTTTTTTAACCGATTGTGTGTAGGCACATTAGACCATCAGTCAGCTTCATCGGTTAACCAATGAAAACGCTCCTTCGGACTGTTCTCATCGGATGGACTAATCGTGTGTACGCGGCCTTTGTGTTAACTTGTGATCAGGGTCATTTGGGTTGTTTCTGTTGCCATTATGATTTAAAAAGAGTAAACACAGTTGATTGATAATACATGGCTTCAACCAAACACTAACCATGAGTGAAAGAAAAGTTTTTGTGTTATTATTCATATTCTCAAGAAATTATAAATTCTGCCAGGGTATGTAAACTTATGACCACCACTGTATATAGACCAACCACATTTTATATTACCACATTCCCCCTTGTGCATCAACAACTGAAAAAAATGACATTGCATAAATGAAACAAGCCAAAATGTCAATGCCAATTTTTAAATAAAAGCCATAGACAAACAAACAGACCAACTAAATAAAGAAAAAAAAAGGAGTTCTTAATTCTTAAGTCTTCTGGAGTTTTTTTAAGGCTCCATGCACACTGGAAGCTAAATAAACTATAAAAAACAGCAGTAGCTTTGCAGGGAGTCTTTCAACGTTTTTTAGCGTTTTTGCAATAGTGTTTATTAGCGTTTTTCAGTGTAGCGTTTTTTAGCTTTTTTTTTTTTTTTTTTGATGGATGGATGAGCGTTTATTTGCATTTTTCTGCGTTTTGTGTTTTTTTTTCCCATGGAAAAAGGCACTTTGTACGCGATTTGCGGGCGTTCAAAAAAAAGCCCATAATCTCCACTGCTCATTAGCGCTAAAGAACGTCCATGTGCACATGGACACATAGGCTAACATAGAGTGCAGTTTATGGGCTTTAAAAAAAAACACCTAAACGCCAATAAACTGCAGTTTATAAGCTTCAGTGTGCATTTGTTTTTAACACAGGAGTCTCAGAGCATTATGGATTGAAAGAACAACAGCAGCTGTTTTCTTTCAGACTGTCTGTTTCATTTAAAATATGTTCACTTCCCTCTGAGCAGCACAGGCAGGGAGAGGGATGGACTTCTCTTGTGTACATTTTATTTTGAGATACTGTGTTCTGTAATATTATATATATATATATATATATATATATATATATATATATATATATATATATATAATGTGTGTGTGTGTGTTTTTCAGCAGACCAGCTCAGACGAGTGTGGAAAACAAGTGAAACTGTTAGAAGTGGTGTGTGCCACATTAGGAGAGCAGATATATCTCCTTTGAAATTTGTGCAGGTCTGTCCCTAATTAACAGAGGAAATGTGGCAGTTTTACATATATTAAGCTGCAACAGGATGTGAGTTGTCAGCATGCAGGTTATATCCTTCTCTCTCTCTGTGTGCAGTGATTAAACTACACAAGCAGAGCCTGCAGGGTTAACAACCATCCTGAACTGAGCATGGAGAGGGGGTTGCTGGAGCAATCGGAGGATGCTACTCCAGATCTTTGTTCTCTGCTGCGTGCTGTATCTGTCAAAGCCAGAGAACAGAGAGTTGATAGGACTCCAGATATTTTACACACCCGCAATCAAACAATTTCAAAACAATGTTGGAGTAATAATGCTGTGGGCTCTCACTATCATATTTTTTGGGAATGTCCCCTTGTTCACCAATTTTGGCTTCAAGTCCAGCGGGTGTTGGAGACACTGGTTAGTATTCCTGTCCCCCTGAAGCCCGTGCACTATTTGTTAGGTCTCCCTTTTCCTAGTGTTTCTAAGGGTCTGCGCCGACTAATGTCTTTCATTTTGTTGGCTACCAAGCGGGTCATTCCTAGACTGTGGTTGTCAACCTCACCTCCAACACTCCCACATCTGCTCACTACTGTGGCTGACATACGTAGAATGGAACGTCTGACGGCTACAGTGGAGGGTTCAGAACAAAAAAAAATTGAAACACGGTCGGCATGGGATGATTCAATGTATGGTTCTGAAGGAAATGGTCCAGTTAGTTGACTTCAGTTGCTTACATATTCTTTTAAATGTGTACACTAATTACTTTTCTTTTTTTTACAGTTCCTTGTATGAGGCTTATGTTTCCTCTATAACTCATGTATAACTGTGATAAGAGGCTGTCTCAAACTAATTTAATTTTTATTGTTATTCATGGGTCTGACCTTTTTTCCCCCACTCAAGGCAATTATTTAATAACATCGCTGTTCCTCTCCTGTACAATCTATGTGTGCTTAGTAGTTTTCTAAGAGGGTGTATACATGCATTGCTTCAAAATGTTAATGATTTCAATGCATTTTCTTTTGTATGACTTGCAAAAAAACTATAAATAAACAAAAAAATGCAGTCACTTGACCACAAAGCAATATCTCCTCTGTGTAGAGTGCAACTGAAAAGAGGGAACTCGTTCCTGACATGAGGCAACAATCCCCTCCTCTACCTAGAGCAGTAGTTCTCAACCTTCTAGTGCCGTGATCCGTTAATACAATTTCCCAAGTTCTGGGGACCCCTAACAGTAGTTGGGATGCATGGCAATGCTGGGGAGAGTTCTGATCGGCCAACTTAGGTGCTCTTGATCAAGGTCATCTGCTGATCTGAGAACTGTAGTTGGAACTTTTAATGGCAACTCTAATCACAGGTAGCGTTACTCTCTGTGTCTCCAGCTATGTGATGTCTCGCAGCAGTAACACCTATGCCAAAATCAGGAGGTCTCCTCCAGCCCCTCCCACTTCACATTCCTCTCCGGTCAGCTGACCTCTAATCTCTGCCCCTCACCCATGTCGGGAACTAATTGGGCGGCTGTAAAGAGGCTGAGTGGCAGTCGTAGGCTCCAGGGACAGCCCAGCAAGGCGGCCGAGAAAAGACTGGAAGAGTGGTGTGGGCTTCAGGAACATCCCAGGATTTGGTGACCCCAGGAAAATCATAATTCAACCCCCGAGGGGGTCCCGACCCCAGGTTAAGAACCACTGACCTAGAGACACAATGGGGTTGTTTACTAAAACTGGAGGGTGCAAAATCTGGTGCAGCTCTGTGTATAAATCAATCAGCTTCCAGGTTTTATTGTCAAAGCTTAAAGAGTAACTCCACTTTTGTTAAAAAAAAATCATTCCCCTCTGGGGGATCTATTAACATTGCAAGGATTATAACAACCTTTGTTGCAGTTTCCTACCTTTTTGTTATTGTGAAGTAATCCCTGTATTTTCCTCTGAGCCTCAGTCAGCGATGAGTGGGTTATCCATCAGGTGTGCACCTGCAGGGCACTAATGAGGGTATCTTCTGGGCCTGGATTCCTTTTGACATTGTGCAACAAAATATGGCAGTCAGTAATAGGGAAAAACAGCTGCAAGGAGATCACAGCCAATACTGGTGACCAGTATTGACCTTTGATTGCCTTTTTTGGGCACAACTTCCACAGTACTGGTCTTCATTAAGGGTTGTTTTGCATCCCCAAAGTGTCCTTAAAGCCTCATGAACCAGACCAAATATTTGTTGTTGATGTTTACTACAGTTGGGTTTTCCCACAAACCCACCCATGCCATTGATTACAAGGAGCATTTCATTCTCCTTGTTGGATTTGTATTCCATCATCAAAAAAAATTATAAGATTTTAATGCTATTGTTGGGCATAAACCCATAGATTCTAGCAAGAACTACAAGTACAGTCCCTGATAGATGTAACAAAGATAAGAAAATCACCCCACCAGAACTCATCCAGAGCCAAAATATCAGTTTCAGGACAGTTATACATGGAATTACCCAATATCTTTCATGAAATTATTTTGATATTACGTTTGTCTGGGAATGATGCCGTGTACACACGACCATTTTTAATGACGTGAAAATTGCATTTTTAAAATTGGTCATTAAAAATAGGGATGAGCTTCGAGTTCGAGTAGAACTCATGTTCGACTCGAACATTGCCTGTTCGCCGAACAGCGAACTATTTGGGGTGTTCGTGGCAAGTTTGTGTGAACTTTAGAACCCTGTTAAAGTATATGGGACTCGAACGTTTGAAATCTAAAGTGCTAATTTTAAAGGCTAATATGCAAGTTATTGTAATAAAAAGTGTTTGGGGACCTGGATCCTGCCCCAGGGGACATGTATCAATGCAAAAAAACTGTTTTTTTGGCAGCAGTGATTTTAATAATTCCTTTAAGTGAAACAATAAAAATGAAATATTCCTTTAAATTTCGTACCTGGGGGGGTGTATATTATGCTTGTAAAGTAGCGCTTGTTTCCCATGCTTAAAACTGTCCCTTGTAATTTCTGAAGGATAAAAAGTTATTTAAAATCACTCGTGGCTATAATGAATTGTCGGCTCTCGGCAATACAGAGAAAAGTCATTCATAAAAAAAAAAATGTGTAGGGGTCTACGGCATTTTTTCTTTTAAATTTGGGGTGAAGTTCCCCTTAAAATCCATACCAGACCTAAAGGGTCTGGAATGGATATTTGGGGGGAACCCCAAATCATTTTTTTTTATTTGATGCAGGGTTCCCCTTAATATCCATACCAGACCCTAAGGTGAGTGATTTTAAATGACATTTTTCCTTCAGAAATTACATTTTGTGCAGGGACAGTTCTAAGCACAGGAAACAAGCGCTACTTTGCAGGCATACTATACACCTCCCTAGGTACGAAATTTAAAGGAATATTTCAATTTTATTGTTTCACTTTAAGCATTATTAAAATCACTTTTTTTGCATTGATACATGTCCCCTGGGCAGGACCAGGGTCCCCAAACACTTTTTAGGACAATAACTTGCATATTAGCCTTTAAAATTAGTACTTTAGATTTCAAATGTTTGAGTCCCATAGACTTTAACAGAGTTCTAAAGTTCACACAAACTTTTGGTCTGTCCGCAGGTTCTGGTGCGAACCGAACCCAGGGGTGTTCGGCTCATCCCTAATTAAAAACAATCGTGTGTAGGCTCCACAGCATTTTTCTCGAACATGAAAAATGGGCATTAAAAATTTAGAACATGCTCTAATTTTTCTGATTTTCACGTTGTGTAGGCTTTAACGACAGGGAATAAAATGTGCGTGCTCAGAAGCAAGTTATGAGACGGGAGCGCTCGTTCTGGTAAAACTAGCGTTTGTAATTGAGATAGCACATTCGTCACGCTGTAACAGACTGAAAAGCACAAAGACTGAAAAGCGTGAATCGTCTCTCACCAAACTTTTACTAACACAAAATCAGCCCAAAGGGTGGCGCCATCCGAATGGAACTTCCCCTTTATAGTGCCGCCGTACGTGTTGTACGTCACCGCGCTTTGCTCAAGCATTTTTTTTCACGATCGTGTGTATGCAATGCAGGCTTGACAAGAATCACGTCGAGAAAAACTTTGTTTTTTTTCCATGACATGAAAAATGGTCGTGTGTACGCGGCTTGAGGCTTAGCACTATATATTTATTTTTTATAGAACTCATCCTGTTTTTGTAGGAAAGGGGACTCTTGGGAGAGACTAAGGTCGTATCTGTATGGATGAGTGCCTTGCTAATTAAAATATCTGGTAGCATTGCTAAATGGCAAATGAAAACATCTGATATTACTATTCACAAGAGTGGTGCTTTCTGACCTTTCAAGCTTTCTAGCAAGCATAGGCACAGGATCCTGTTTTAATTATCTAGTGCATTTTTTTAACAGTGTTCATGTTGATTGAAAGGGAAACATTACTTACAAATCTTTACTGTGTCCTCCTCCAAAAGTCGTTATTTGTACATGTTTGATATTACAAATATAATACAGCGTCCCTTTAAAGAAGAACTACACTTTCTCAATCAGCATTAACTATTTTAAATCCTTATGATACCAGTATTAATAAACAGGGATATTGCATTTATTTGTTTAAACCCTTTTTTTTTTACATTTCTTCAGTTTCTTCTGGTTTCTAGCCTAGACCAAAATCAAAGGAGTCGGGCCGTGTACACACGACCGAGGTTCTCGCTGGAAACCAGCGAGAACCTCGCTGGAAGCTGCATTCCAGCGAGGACCTCGGCCGTGTGTACACTCTCGGCGAGCTTCCAGTCGGGAAGCCCGTCGAGCAGAAATAGAGAGCACGCTCTCTATTTGCTCGACGGCCCGCCTGGAAGAATGGCTGGTTGCCATTCCCGACGGGCGGGTCGCCGATTTCGACGGCCGGCAGGGAACCTCGACGGGCGGAACGATGTGTTCTGCCCGTCGAGGTTCTCTGCCGTGTGTACGCGGCCTCATAAATGGGCATTTTTATTCTTTCTTCTAGAGGAGGGAAGGAGAGGCTTTCTCAGCTAGGCACATCCTCCTGCCTGCATGTCTGAGCTAAAGGCAGATAGAATACATGACGAGAATGCTATGTGAATCATCTGCTTGTACCCAAGATGGCCACAGCTAGAAATGCTAGGGGTATGTTTTTCAAGGTGATTTCTTAACAAAATAATGAATGGATTGATGGATTGGTGAATTTGCTGTGAATATTAAAAATTGATTAAATAAGGTTTTCATTTTATGCTGCTCAAATACAGTTTAACTCCACTAAACACAATGAAGCCTCGTACACACGAACAGTTTTCCCGGCAGAAAAACTGGCAGGAGAACATTTGGCCGGGAATCCCAGCCATGGGTATGCTCCCTAGCAGTTTTCTCAATGGGAAAACTGCCCAGGAAAAATAGAGAACCTGCTCTCTATTTTCCCATCGGGATTCCCGTCAGTATTTCCTGCCGAGAAAACCGGTCGTCTGTATGCTTACCTGTTCCATTGGAAACCTGCGCACGCTCGATAAGAGTTTGACGCATGCATGGTAGCATACAAGTTTAGTGTGGGGTGTAGCAAGATGGCGACAACAGCATCGAAGGTGACGAGCGCCGGCTCGTTGTAGTCGATGATGTCACCACATTCTTGCCATTCAAAAGAATGCTGGTTCTTGGCCTGGTTTGACAGTTTGGTTGAGAGCACAAATAATGTGACAGTTAGCATTTTTGGGATCCTTGGAATGTAATTTCCACCAGTAAAAGTCTGATGTGAGCTTTTCATCACAAATTCCGACCGTGTGTATGCTGAATTTCCGCCTGCTAAAGTTTAAGAGCAGGTTTTCAATTTTTCCTACAGAAAAAATTCCTATTGGAAAATCCGTTTGTCTGTATGGAATTGCAACAGGAAAAAAAACGTGCATACTCGGAAACAATTCAACGCAATTGAAGCATTGAATGTATTTTTCTCACTTTGTCGTAGTGTTGTACATCACTGCATTCTTGACGCTCGAAAGTTCAGAGAACTTTTGTGTGACTGTGTGTAAGCAAGCCAAGCTTGAGAGAAATTCCATCAGAAAAAACATCTAACTATTTCCAATGGAAATTCCGCTTGTGTGTGCAGGGGATAACTGTTTTTTTTAAACTATTAAATCGATGGGTTTACTTCCGCTTCAACCTATTTAAACAGAGAAGGTTATTTTTTTTTAGATGCCTAATTGTTCCAAGGTGACTTTTTGATGGCCATTCATAGGCAAATAAAACAGATCTTTATAAAAAAAAAAAAAGTTTTTATTTGTTGAAAATCTAAAAACCTAATTAAAAAAACAAGCCAGGAGTTATCCTCAAGTAATATGAATCATATTGTAACTGTGTCCTCCTATTTTGTGCACCATCCTTAGATTTAGCAGTCTCGGATAGAAGGTCAGTGTAGGATACCGGCAAAGAGGTTTTAATAGGTACATATTTGTTCGTATTTTTGCACATTTGTATTTTTCAGGCTTTTGGATGATGTGCGGAGATTGTTCAGATAAAGTAGACTAAAAGCCTACTGATTGCTATGAACACATTCCAATCTCTTTTGGCACTGCTTTACTGAAAGTTAAGGTGCATTTCTATTTTAGAGTGTTTTCAACAATAACTACCTGTATGCCTAGGTTTCTAATCATGGCACCATTACCAGCAAATGGGACAATTCTCAAGCTCTGCTGGCCCAGTTGACCTTGATTTAAGATCACATGCTCATACCTTACCTTTCTAATATGGGAAAGATAACCATCGTGTATAGTCAAACATTTGGGACTAAATTCATGCTCCAGACAAATATATTTTCAGATAGAAAAACAAGGCCAAACCCCTAAAATGTCATGTTCAAAGGACACATATTCAGTCTTTACAGACAATAGTCATCATTAGCAAAAAAAGTATTCGACAACAACGCACTTTTAGTTACTTAGGTAACTTAAAGTATATTAAAAGGATAACTATCAGAGAAAACCCAAGAGTGACCCATCTCACCATTTTAATCAAATTCATAAACTGAACTATAGATTTCAAATGTGGCCCTTTTCAAACAAATTCGAGTGACGTGCCACGACCCATAATTCATGCACTGTGCTGTCACCATTTTGAGGAGGCCACGAGGATGTTGAGCAGTGACAGTGAGGCTGTCCCTCTTATTCACATGTTGGAGCACACGCTACATGGAATAACGGACAGGGCCCTTGAAGCAGAACAGAGGGAAGAAGAGGAGGACTTCCTTACTTCTCAAGGCCCCCTTTATCCAGACAGTGGTCTTGCTTGCCCGCCTAGCACACAGGAAGAGGAGGAGGATTGTATCAGCAGCATGGAGGTGGAGCTTTTGACTCAGCATCAGCAGCAGTCTTCAAGGGATCAATTACAGTCCCAAGGAACCCATGGACTTTTACGTGGCTAGGATGAGGTGGCGAAACCTGTCGTCCTCAGTGACCCAGAGAACTGTGCCCCGAATTCCTCAGCAAACCTACGCCGCATGGCCTCCCTGATCCTGCAAAGCCTGCGTAAGGATCCTTGTATTCGTGCTATCAAGGAGAGGGATCATTACTGGCTGGCAACTCTCCTTGATCCATGTTACAAGGGTAAGGTTGCAGACTTTATCTTCCTGTCGCAGAGGGACCAGAAGATGAAACATCTTCGTGAGGCCTTGCAGAAAGGTCTGTGCAACGCGTTCCCAGAGACTGAGGGGTTACCAAATCCTGGTCCTGGACAACCTGTTGCTGTCACAGAAGGAGCGGTGGAGAAGGTGGCCGTCTGACTGATGCGCTCAGACAATTTTTTAGTCCGCAGCCCCAAGGTATGACCGATTCCAGCAACCATCGCCAGCGTCTGTTTTACATGGTGCAGGAATACCTAGGGGCAAGATCAGACTTGGACACCTTTCCCACCAAAAATCCTCTGGCTTACTGGGTCTTGAGGATGGATCACTGGCCAGAGCGTGCACAGTATGAATTTAAGCTACTGGCTTGTCCTGCATCCAGTGTTCTTTCAGAACGCACATTCAGTGCTGCTGGAGGCTTTGTGACCGATCACAGGGTGCGCCTCTCCACCAACTCCATCGATCCACTGACCTTCATAAAAATGAATCATTTTGAAATGTCAGATCTCTTGGAGACTGCCTATGCTGATGCTGAGTGACTATCCTGCTATGCTGACTGAATATCCTTCTCCTTCTCAATGATCTTGCTGATAACTTGTAAGAACATTGTTGGTTCTGGGCACCGCCACCAGTGGCTAAGGCCCAATTTTTCTGCCCCTGTTTAACAGGGGCGTGTAATTTACAATTTTTGATGCAATAGTTTGCAGCAGGCTCTTTGCTGCGCTACAACTAGAGTATCTGTGAAGGGGGTTGCAGTGCTGTGGCACCAGTACCAGTGCCTAAGGCCCAATTTTTGTGCCCCTGTTCAACAGGGGCGTGTAATTACAATTCTTGATCTAATATTTCACAGCAGGGCGTTCCAGCGCCCACCAAGACTAACTGTGAGGGGTTGCAGTGTTGTGGCAACACCAACACCTAGGGCCCAAATTTCTGCAGCGTATATTACTGCCCCTACTTTAAAACATCCAACTTACAAACGACTCCTACTTGCAAATGGAAGGAGACAACAGGAAGTGAGAGGAAATCTACCCCTAGGAAGGGAAATTCTCTTCTGTAAAAGGTGTCTCCTGTCCACTGATGCTTTATCACAATCCTTGTTTGACAACAAAAATAAAAAATGTTTCAAAAAATCATTTGTCTTTCGGACAGAAAGTGAGGTGCAATCTTCTGAACAGATGCACACAGACAGCAAAACAAATGTTACAAGGGGTGATAACCCTTCTCTATGTTTTCAGAAAAGCTTAAAAAAAGATTCTATGGCTGAAGCTACACATTAAAGAAGTATCAGTTGAAAATTACAAACAGATTCTACTTAACAACAAACCTACAGTCTCTGTCTTGTTTGCATAACCTGAATACTGCTGTTCAAAGTATATAGAGCCAAAGGGGCTTGTAATGACCTGGGGGGAGGGGGACGGGGAAACCCATGCTATTTTTATCAGTGGTTTTCATCCATATTGCAGGGACCAGACATTACATTAAACCCACAAGCAGTTTTAAATGACCTTTTTCTTATAGTAATCTTATTTTGTGCAGGGACAGTTCTAAACACGTGCCACTACTATAGACACCCAGCAGGTATGATATTTAACCACTTTAGCCCCGGACCATATTGCTGTCCAATGACCAGAGCACTTTTAGCGATTCGGCACTGCGTCGATTTAACTGACAATTGCGCGGTCATGCAACGTGGCTCCCAAACAAAATTGGCGTACTTTTTTTCCCACAAATAGAGCTTTCTTTTGGTGGTATTTGATCATCTCTGCGGTTTTTATTTTTTGCACTATAAACAAAAATAGAGCGACAATTGTGAAAAAAAATGCAATATTTTTTACTTTTCTCTGTAATAAATATCCCAAAAAAATATATAAAATTTTTTTTTTCCTCAGTTTAGGCCGATACGTATTCTTCTACATATTTTTCGTAAAAAAAATCCGCAATTAGCGTTTATTAATTGGTTTGCGCAAAAGTTTTAGCGTTTATAAATTAGGGGGTAGTTTTATGGCATTTTTATTAATATTTTTTTTTTACTAGTAATGGCGGCGATCAGCGTTTTTTTTCAGCACCGAGACATTATGACGGACACATCGGACACTTTTGACACATTTTTGGGACCATTGGCATTTTTATAGCGATCAATGCTATAAAAATGCATTGGATTACTATAAAAATGCCATTGGCAGTGAAGGGGTTAACACTAGGGGGCAGTGAAGGGGTTAAGTGTGTTCCTGGTGTGTTCTAACTGTATGGGGGGTGGCCTCACTAGGGGAAATCACTGATCTTCCGTTCATACATTGTATGAATGGAAGATCAGCGTTTCCCCGCTGACAGGACCGGGAAGCTTTGTGTTTACGAGTCCCGAGCGCGCCGGCCGCCGCAGAAAACCCGACGTAGAGCTACGGGCTCTCGCCCAGGAGAGCCGACCTGCCTCCGTATAACTGCGGCGGCTGGTCGGCAAGCGGTTAAAGTAATTTTTCATTTTTTTTTACTTTAAGCATCATTAAAATCGCTGCTCCAGAAAAAACGACCGTTTAAAAAAAAAAAATTCCATTGATACATGTTCCCTGGGGCAAGACCCAGGTTCTCAAAGACGTTTTCCGACAATAACTTGCATATGGGGCATTAAAATGAGCACTTTTGAATTTGAACGCTCGAGTCCTATTGACGTCAATGGAGTTCTAAATGTTCATGCGAACAGTCGGTCCGTTCGAAGGTTCTGGTGTGAACCGAATGCGAGGGTGTTCGGCTCATCCCTACTGACAGGAGGGAAGAGACAGATCTGCTGTTTGTAGTAATTGCGAACAGCGATATGTCTCCTCCCCCAGTCAGCCCCATCCCCACACAGTTAGAAACACTCCCTAGGGAACACATTAAACCCCTTAATCCCCCCTCTGGTGTTAACCCCTTCCCTGCCAGTGACATTTATGCAGTAATCAGTGCATTTTATAGCACTGAACGCTGTATAAATATCACTGGTCCCAAAAAAGTGTCAAAAGTGTCTGATCTGTCTGCCGAAATCTCGTAGTCCTGCTAAAAATCCCAGATCACTGCCAATACTAGTAAAAACAAATAATAATAATAAAAAGTAGAAAAAGATATACTCCCAACAGACTGTCATGTAAACTGCCACAAATAAGGACCGCATAGGTGGTCTGTGATCGTCGGACCACCTCTGCGGTCCTTATTTGTATGTATATCCTTGTGTATTTTGTGTAACTTTTCTATATTTTGTATTAAAATATATATTTTTTGTATTTTTGATTTCATTTATTTGAGGTAACTTCCCTTTTTTAATAATAATAAAAATGCCATACATCTATCTCCTATTTTTTAGACGCTATAACTTTTGAAAAAAACAATCAGAAAGGCTTATTGCGGTTTTTTTTTTCTCAAAAAATATGTAGAAGAATATATATTGGCCTAAACTAATGCAGATTTTTTTTTTATTATTATTTGGGGATATTTATTATAGCAAAAAGTAAAAAAATATTGTTTTTTTATTTTTTTGTTTATAGAGCAAAAAAATAAAAACCACAGAGGTGATAAAATACCACGAATAGAAATCTCTATTTGTGGGAAAAGAAAGACGTCAATTTTATTTGGGTACAACGTCTCACGACCACGCAATTGTCACTTAAAACGACGCAGTGACCAATTGCAAAAAATGGCCTGGTCATTAAGGGGGCAAATCCTTGCGGGGCTGAAGTGGTTAAAGTGTTACTAAATCCACAACAGTAAAAACAGTCTGTATATGCAGTAAAGCATGCTTGTTATACTCACCAAAGGTACCTAAGGGGTTGATCGGTTGCAATGTGTAAAAAGGCTGATTTCTGTCTTCTTCTCATCCTTCTTTCACAGTTCCCAATCCATTTCCTGATAAAACAGAGCCTTGGGGGCACTATGCACATGCTCAGATTGGTGTGTATTGCTAAATAGCTTTTTTTTGGAGGGTGCATGTGAATTAGCACTGTCCAGACAGAGGGTCGGGGATCATGAAGCCTCCTAGGACAGTAAGAGTAGAATGGAAACTTTTTCTACAAGCTTCAAACAGTGCTCAGCTGGACAATGATAGAGGTCACAAGACTGCTATATACTGCTGATGAGAAAAAGTATTTAGCAGTTTATATTTACTAAAATAATTACATTTCCATCTTCTGTGTACTGTGGGAGACCAGATATAGTGAATTCAGGGTGTTGGGTTTAATAACACTTTAATACCGCTTTAAGTCGTAAATGTAAAACAAGCATTTGACTGGATTCTATGCAAAGTATCAACATATCCTTTATTCCAGTACTGGAAAATAGTCAATTAAATAATTTACTAGATGGATTCTTAAAGTGACTGTAACGGTATGGCCCATGGGAACCATAGACTTTTGAAGGATGCGGGGTACTCCTGTGCCAGCTTCAACAATGACTCTTGGGTCTAGGGTCATCCTATGTCCGATAGGGGCATAGGATGACTGAGAAATGATATCATGAATTACATGAGATGGGACATTAATGATGATTCATGTATTGCAGGATATCTTGAAACATTACAAGTTGTTTGTTTATTCTGACCCCAACAGGTCAATAGAGTGACTCATTCAATGTGTAACATAGACTGTTGAGGTGCTAATTAAGTCTACCTGGCTGTAGTGATGGGGCTTGCTGTGATTTCATTCTGTTGTATATTGTGCTAATTAAGTCTGCTCCTAAGATATTTCATTGTGTATGCTAATGACACTGTTTTGTGTAAAAATACTATTGATAATAGATGTGGAATGTGACTTTTCAGCTGTAGTAATTAACTCCTGTAGATTCGGTGCCAGAAGGTCTGACAAAAAAATGTGTATTGAAGTTCCTTGTGTAATGTGGTGGGTGGAGTTGATGCATTGTTCACTTGGTTTCTAAACTGTATATAACAAGGCTGAGTTACCATTAAAGCATTCATTCGTTTGACCCAGAGAAACAGAGCTTGTGTCTCGTCTTTCTGGGGAATTGATATGGATCATGTCTGTTGGATTGTTGGAGTGTCAAAATAAGCTGTTGTGAGTTGGTGGAATGGAAAATCATAAATGGTGTGGACCGTTACAGTGACACTAAAGGTTAACTTTTTTCAAAATAACAAACATGTCATACTTACCTCCACTGTGCAATTTGTTTTGCACAGAGTGGCCCCGATGTAACTGTTCTGGGGTCCCCCGGTGGCTCTTGTGGCTCCTCCCTGCAATAGCTAACCCCCTCTGCTAAACTCTCTCCCAAGGGGGTTACCTTGTGGGTGCTCTGCCGTGTCATACAATTGACGTCCATAGCCACAGAGTGTATGACTCGTTCCCGCCCCTCGACATCCACGTCATTGAATTTGATTGACAGCAGTGTGAGCCAATGGCTGCGCTGCTATCAAGCTATCCAATGAAGAGCAGATCAGCCATGAGGAGAATGACACGGGATCGCGCCCTCGGTAATTCGGGGCTTAGGTAAGTAAAACCGGGGCTCGGTGGGGGGTGGACACTGCAAGATGTTTTTTCACCTTAATGCATAGGATGCATTAAGGTGAAAAAAACACAAGTCTTTACAACCCCTTTAAAGCAAATCCCCAGCCAAATACTTTACCATTGTCAATGTTTTTATTATTATTATTAATTATGCCCCCATCAGACATTTTTCCTCTCTTCCCGCTTTAAACATCACAGGCAGTTGTCACTCAATATAACAAAAAAGATTGGGCCAGATTCACGTACATCGGCGCATTTTTGGACCGGCGTAGTGCAACTCCTTTAAGTTAGACTGGCTTAATTTCGAGGCGCAAGTACCGTATCCTCGTAGTATTTTCGGCCAAATTTGCACCGGTGCAATGTAAATTCCGAGGCGTAAGGCGGTGTAATTCAAAGTGGGAAGAACGTAGGCGTGTTCCATTGAAATGAGCCGTGACCCCATGCAAATATAGGGCCGGCCAGACTGGGCATGTGCACATGAAGCAGACGATGGTCAGCACCTCTCTGAGCATGCTCAGAACTAGGCACGGCACACTCAGTTAGATAGGAACTAGGCCCGTCAGACTTAGTGAGCTATGCACAGTGCTTAAATAGACCGAGAGAAATGCCCTTCCATTGCAAAAGTACATCCAATTTTGTGTCGTGTCGGTGTGTATATATATATATAAAATATTAAATAAGATAATTATAATAATATTAAAATTAGTAAATTTATATTAGTTAAAAAAAAATATATATATATATATGTATTATATTAATTATTATAAAATATATACTAAACAGAAAAAAATGTATATAAAATATATATTTACCCATTAGGGTGAAAAGAGCCACTGGCAAGGAAATGAAGTGTTGCCAGTACCTTGCCCAGTGGCGGTGGGCAGATCCTCTCCCGTGTAAGAACAGGGGAGTCCGCGCTATGGGGAATAAAGTAGCTGTTGCCTCCCAGTAGGATCCCTATGTGGGGAGCTAATATGAATAGTAGAAAGGGAAATGGCGCTGCTAAATTAATACCTTTGCCGGGTATATCCGTGGGGTGAGCCCAATGGTAATAGGCCCCCCTTTTGGCTGGAATTAGGGTGCAATTGGAGAGATACCCTGTGTTAATAGGACGGTAGATGTTGGTTCCTCAGCTTCCACTAATTTCTGTGAAATTGAGTAAAGGTGGATTAATTAGGTCAGGAGCCTGTGCAGGCCAGCAGGCCCAAAGATTGCTAAAGTAAAATGATCCTATGCTGCTATAAGGATGCCAGTTGTGACCGATGCACCCTAAACCATATAAAACAAAGAAAAAAATGTGTCTCTAGAGTCTAATAGGTAGGAATCCCTACTAGTGTGGTTGATTACACTAGTAACCACACTAGTAGGGATTCCTACCTATTAGACTCTAGAGACACATTTTTTTTCTTTGTTTTATATGGTTTAGGGTGCATCGGTCACAACTGGCATCCTTATAGCAGCATAGGATCATTTTACTTTAGCAATCTTTGGGCCTGCTGGCCTGCACAGGCTCCTGACCTAATTAATCCACCTTTACTCAATTTCACAGAAATTAGTGGAAGCTGAGGAACCAACATCTACCCTCCTATTAACACAGGGTATCTCTCCAATTGCACCCTAATTCCAGCCAAAAGGGGGGCCTTTTTCCATTGGGCTCACCCCACGCATATACCTGACAAAGATCCTCTCCCGTGCCCTCCTCCGTGCCCTCCTCCTTCTGCGCTCATCTAAAGTCAGTAGTATAGCTATGAGCAAGGATGCCCGTGGCATGTTGGCATACAGATTAATGTCCTACAAGTGTGGCTGCTCAGCTCGGCCCTAATGGTGTTGCTTTTGCTGACATGTAGACAGATTGTCTAATTTTAAACCTGCTTTTATTTGGTCTAATTTTAGACTGGCCGTGCAGCTGATAAGCACATCGTGTAGACTGCACCGCACAAACTTACTTTTGTGGATCCCCGTAACTCCCGCATTTGCATATTTGCATAGCAAATCAATGGTGTGTCTAGTGCAGTTTTGCACGCACTCTGCGCCGGTCTATCCAATTTACGTTGGTCTAAAAAATGTGGATTTCAGGCGTATATCGTTTTGGGGATACGGTGCATAGATAAGCGTGTGCATTTTTAGACTTACGCGTGCCTAACTCGTGATACTCCGGAGTAAGTGCTTTGTGAATCTGGCCCATTGTGCTTATCAAGGTAGGTGGTCGATTGGCAACAGAGTACCAATCCCTAGACACAAATTCAACACGGAGGCAGCAGCTCTTGTGCAGATGCACTGGAAGAAGTGTAGAAAAAAAGGGGGGTTAGAGCTGCGCCATAGCACCTACTCATACTCAGTACAATCCAATAGTCCACAAATTAAATAAAATGAATAAACAATCCTCAGCAAAGAAAATTGTTAATTAAAAGTCTATGCGTTTATCAGCTTGTGATGGGATATAGCCGTCACCAACGTGATTCCAAAGCACACTTCACTCTTCAGTGAGACCCACCACCAATGATGTTAAGCAGCTTACCAGATGGACAACTGTACCGGCAGTCAGCTATAACCCAGCCGCGGCCTTTGGGGAGAGATCTCACTCCCTGGGACAGTGACTACTCCTTGGCTCCAATGCACAACGCCACCGTATGATCATATATAGAAAATGATGACAATAGTGGACATAGCGTAATTCCACAAGGGACTTTAATTAAAAGATGTACAAAAAGATAAAACCTACTCACATTTTTAACGAGTAAACAGGCATATAAAAACTTGATGTTGCCGGCCGGCGAACACATGAACGGAGCCCTTCCTCCTGAACGTGATGACGTCACCGCACGTCCTCGCGTTCAGGAGGAAGGGCTCTGTTCATGTGTTCGCTGGCCGGCCGGCAACATCAAGTTTTTATATGCCTGTTTACTCGTTAAAAATGTGAGTAGGTTTTATCTTTTTGTACATCTTTTAACATCATTGGTGGTGGGTCTCACTGAAGAGTGAAGTGTGCTTTGGAATGACGTTGGTGACTGCTATATCCCATCACAAGCTGATAAACGCATAGACTTTTAATTAACAATTTTCTTTGCTGAGGATTGTTTATTCATTTTATTAGATTTGTGGACTATTGGATTGTAGTTGTCACTCACTACAATACATCTCTCCTCCTACTTCTGTTCTGGTAAAATGTTGCATTGTTGCCCCAGTAATAATAATCCCCATAACAAATAGTGAGGACAAAGACGGCAATAAAACTAGACAGAGGTTCTAAAAATAGGAAACGTCTCTACTAGAAGAGCCATGTCAACAGTTTTGGTAATAAAGCTGAAGACACCTCTACATTTATTAATACATTGATACATTCTTGCATTTTTTAATGCAAGCAGTGTAAAATGCAAGGTACTTTGGCACACATAAGAAATCAGTTGTTCTGCATACTATCTGCATAAGGGGAGAGAGCAGATTGACAAAGAGGTGAGCTCATCAGTCTGCTGCTTCTTCTTTCACTGTCCATTCAGAGGCAGGAGGAGAGACAAGGTCTCCTGTCCTACCAGACAAGACTTTTTTTTGTGTGGCAGAACTGTGTAAACCTCAGAAATGGATAGAGGAAAATAAAAATCCTTTGGCAGGTAAACTGTTCCAATATATGTATTTTTATTGGTGTATTCAGCTGGTTACCTACAGTTCAGCTTTATGGATCCAGTCCAAAATAGGGTCTGGTTGGAAGCTTCCGTCTCACATACGAGTAGAATCCCTGTCATGGTCTATTTATCTGGTAGTCAGTCTTGATATTGTTTGGTAGGTTCTATTACTATGGGGCAGTGGTTCACATTTGACGTGACCTCTGGATCTTATTTAGCCATTTAGCAGGAGAACGTGCATTTAAAAACCACATTAAATCTGAAATCAAGCTATTGATTGGAGGGCCAGGATTTAACTGATTGGTGCACAGGGAATTTGACTATACAGCACTGTCAGGAAATGGGTTAAGCATGTCAGAGATTTAATGGAGCTTTCATATATATTTGTTTAGTGTGCCTGTAATTCTCCTTGGAGGATTTTAAAACCATCTGACATTGACATCTGCAAACTGGAAATAGAATCGGGGAAAGAAAAGCTTGGCCAGCATATGAAAAAGTATGTTTTGCTAACAATGTTGTCCTTTGGGACAGCTTAATTTTCTTTGATCAACTGACCTTACTGATGACTGAAAACAGTTTTTTATGAGAAACAGCAGAATCATCAGCAGTGAGCAGAGAGCTTGTTCTTCATTTGCATCTTATGCAAATTCCGTTGTAATCTATTGCATGTAATATTATAATATTGGTACTGTAATGCCTTGTACACACAATCGGTTTTCCTGACAGGAAAAGTGTGATGTGGGGTTTTTGTCAGGAAAACCAACCGTGTGTGCTCTATTACACTTTTTCTGTCAGTTTTCCTGCCAAGATTGAAAAAGATTGAGAGCAGGATCTCAATTTTCCTGACAGGAAAAAATCCTATCACGAATCGCGTTCACCTTTATGCAATTACGACACGCAAAAAAAATGCGCAGGCTCAGAATGAAGCAGAAGAGCCGAACTGCCTATAGAACTTCATTGATCTTGGCTCGTCGTACGTGTTGTACGTCACCACGTTCTTGACGTTTGGAATTTCAGCCAAGATTTGAGTGGCCATGTGTATGCAAGACAAATTTCAGCCATTTTCCTGCTGAAAAAAACCCCGCTGTTTTCCTGTTAAAAAAACTGATTGGGCCAGATTCAGGTAGATGGGCGAATCTTTATTCGCGAGTAACGTTTCTCATTTACGTTACTCCGCCGAAACTTTAGGAGCAAGTACTGTTATTCACAAAGCACTTGCTCCTAAAGTTGCGGCGGCATAGCGAAAATGAGCCGGCGGAAATTTAAATTGGGGGGGTAGGGGGCGTGTATTATTATAACTAGGCGTGATCCCGCGGCGAACGTACTGCGCATGCGTCGACTGTCAGTGCGCATGCTCCAAATTCTGTCAGTGAACGTCAATGACGTCAATCCCCATTCACGGACGTTTTATGCAAACGACTCAAATTCTTTTTTTTTCGACGCGACATCTTAACATAGGATACTCCACTAGGGGGCTGCTTTATCTTTACGCCGCGTATCTCTTACGGAAACGTCGGAAAGTCACTGCGTCGGGCCCGAATACGATCGTGAATTGCCGATTCTCGCTGATTAACATATTCTCGGCGTTAATCAGCGGGAACGCCCCCAGCGCCATTTTTAAAATTGCAGTTCCGATACGATAGCGGCGAAATACAATTATGCCGCTCGTATAGGAACTCCAACCTATACTGCTTACTGAAAACAGAAACGCCGGCTCAAAGTGAGAGTTAGGCTGGAGTATCACTGATACTCCAGAGTAACTCTACCTGAATCTGGCCCATTGTGTGTACGAGGCATAAGTAATATATCTGCTGCCACCCCAAAACTTGATAAACCTAAAAGTAATATATACTGTGTACATTCACCTTCCATATGTCAAATAAATTTGATTTTCTATAGGTTCAAGGTCACAAGTCATGGGTACCTACATTACAGGACCACACTAGGTTCCTTAATTCCTGGAACGTCAGTAATGCACATGTAGGAAGGGAGTAAAATCTTCCGGTGCTGAAGTGGTTGATTACTAAATTGCTATTATCATTTTCTGGAATACTGAAAATGTGGCCCCCCCGACACACACCATGTATTGTAACCACTTTATTTTGCTCTGTTCTTTCCACTGTTAATCTTGGTTTGCCATGCCTGCTTTGACCAACCCTAATTACTGTGTCATAGTTCACTATTTAAACATGAGGCTAATTAAATATACAATAAACTTCTAAGTTATCCTAACTCCATCTATTTGCACGTCTTGCACACAAACCTAAACATCTGAATTTCCAGTTTAATGACAGTTGACCGTATTCAGGTGTGATAACGATGTCTTTAGAACAGGCTTTTCTTAGCACGGAGCTTGTTTTTCTTACCAGGGGTAGATCCCATCTTTAGATAAAGGTTAATTGTGCCGCAGGCATTTTTTTTTTATCAAGTCTGCTATAAAAAAAAGACCTTCAGCGATATGGCATCAATGTAACCTGTTCAGCACAGATAGATTTGCTGTCTAAGACATCTGTTTGGAACATCTGTGGACGCCATCGGTTTGTGTACACCATTGAGCTATGCAGACCTCAGCTTTTCTTTTATTGCCCTCTCTTGATGGCTTTGCAACAAATATATTGGGCAATCATTTATCTGGCTATCTCACCAGCTATCCAGCATTTTGCAGCTTTTAATTATTACACCATTACATCAGTGTCGCAGGTTTACTGCAGAGCCACTGTCAAAGCAAGTATGCTGTAAATATGTGTATTAATAAAGATTTGTATCATTGTTCTCGATGTGTTTTTACTCTGTACAGTCAAGTTATTTTGCTTGTGTCCCAGTTACGGACATCAGGATTTTGCAGGTATTGTAAAGCACAATCACGTTGTGCAAAGTTCTGAAAACAGTAGCAGCTAATGAGTTCTCTGTTTACTCTAGTCATATCGGTGAAAAGTGAATTCTGATTGGTCACTTTGAGTCACTTGATGCTGTACAGAGATAGTTCACTTTGTACTCCCCTAGATGAATAAAGTTTGGTATACACTAGTAGACTTTCTTTCTACAGTATATTTTTCTTTATAAAACATTTGACTTTCTAATCATTGTTGGGGTCAAATCGACATTTGTTTTTGACCGCAGTGAAGAGAAAATTCAAAGTAGCAGGATGACATTTTTTCCTTGAATGTACACATTTCTAACAGTTTTTGCTCGGTATAGTCAATTCATTACAAAATCGAATTTTAAAAGCAAATTAAATCTTAAAATAATTATGAATGACATCAGATTTTATACAAAAAATGTTTTTATAAACTTTCCTAAGAATTTTATTTCTAAATTCTACTAGTGTATACTAACCTTTAGAATTGATTAACAGTGTCTGTGTCCAGGTAAAGCAAATGAAAAGGGCCTTTTTTTCCATTGCTAGGGTATTTTGAGACATCAAACTTTATAAGAACCTCATATCAATAGGAATTTGGAAATCTGAGATTACTTAACCACTTACTCACCAGGCCATTTTTTGTGATATGGCACTGCGTCGATTTAACTGACAATTGAGCGGTCGTGCAACATTGTACACAAGCAAAAATTATGTCCTTTATTTACCACAAATAGAGCTTTCTTTAGGTGGTATTTGATCACCCTCTGCAGTTTTATTTTTTTGCGCTATAAAGAAAAAAAAATGAAAAAAAAATATATATAAATATTTTAACTTTTTGGTATAATAAATATCCAAAAACAAAAATGTAAAAAAAAAAAAAAAAATGTCTTCATCAGTTTAGGCACATATGTATTCGTTTACATATTTTTGGTAAAAAAAAATCGCAATAAGCGTATATTGATTGGTTTGCTCAAAAGTTATAGTGTCTACAAAATAGGGGATAGACATATGGGGCCAGATTCTCAGATATTTGCCTTGGCGTAGCGTAAGCCTTTTACACTACGCCGCCGCAACGTAACAGAGCAAGTGCCGTATTCTCCATGCACTTGCTCCTTAGTTTGCTTTGGCGTAGCGAAATGGCCCAGCGTAAGCCGCTTCAAAGGGGGTGGCTTG